>VZTE01003451.1:84800-115933 GCA_013397775.1 Eulacestoma nigropectus | reverse complement strand
CCAATAAAATTAACCGGGGGGAGTACAACCTCGTTACTAACGAGTAACAACCAATGAAGTATTGAACTAAACAGAACTTTCCAGAAGGTGGGGCAGGTCCTAAACCGAGGTGCCGCCCTCAGACATCCCCTCGAAGGAGGAGTCTTCCGCCTCCGAGGCAGAGTCTTCATGATTGGCAGCGGCTACTATAGGCGAGGGACCTCCCACACCAGCCTGTGTTGACACCAGGGGTTGCACTGACCCAGGTGCAGCACCTTGCACTTGGTCTTGTTAAGCCTCCTGAGATTCCCATTGGTTCACTTCTCAGGCTTGTTCAGTTGTGGGGGACTGTGTCAAAGGCTTTACAAAAGCCCAGCTAAATGCCATCTGTAGCCATTCCTTTGTCCACTGATGTTGACATGTTAACAGATGATAAATTGTCTACACCTGGTGAGCTAACACAATGCTTGTTCTCCTAAAACCACTGGCCTGTGGAACTGCACAATGGCCATTGTGTAAGAAGGAGAACTGGAAGTTCACCAGCCCCAATGCCCTGCTAGCTCGACTGTGTCAGCTGTAACACTGGGGTCCCTGACCACTATGGACTACCAGAGAGACCCCCAGGACAGAACACATGCGTAAAGGAGAGGGAAAATATGTTATTGATAGTGGGGAAATGATTATCATATGGATGTTTGTTCTGGGACAGTCAATGAATGTGTATGTAAAATACAGTATATAAACAGAAACTTTCCTGTACTGAGCATGCATGATTTTAGGAGGAGCTACCTCCTTGTGCATCTGGTGGAATAAAGAACGCCTGCTTCTTAGTCCTGCATTGGTGTTAAGGAGTTTTTTATTTTACCAAGTTTTTGGTAGCAGTCACTCCATCACTGCAGGTGTGCATACTGGCCATCTAATATGCAAGAATTCTCACACAGGCACAGAAGACATGACAGAGGTAGTTTCTGTCTCTATTTAGGAGCAATGATGTGGAGTTCCAGAAGGGTTTTCTGCAATAGCTGTGGAAGTAGAGGTTGGCTATTCCTCTTGCACATGGCTCTTATTTTTTGTTAACCTGATACTTCTTTGATCTTTGGCACAATTAAAGTAAACTTTAATTCATTCTGTTTATCTTAACTGTGAGAACTATTTGTCACTATTTAACACTTGATTGTAAAAAACTGCTACTCTGGTTAGGAAGTCAGGCTACAGACTACTTCAACTGCAGAAGTTTACCGTAATTGCACCGCTACATAGTAAATGAAAGAAAGTTTCCCTGATACAAAATTACTCTACATTTTCAGCCATATAAGGAAGAAAAGCTAGTGAAAACTGTTTCTCTGCAATGTTCTTTGTTGACTGTAATTAGCTGACTTGTGAAGTGAATGTGAATTTTTGAGCGTCCAGTGATGTAGAACTCAAAATTTATTTCATGTGCTCATATGCTTTCTTAAATAGTCTTAAAGTACTACCAAAAATGGTGTCTTAGATAAAAGCACTAGTTGCCAAAATATGTATTTTCATTCAAAACCAATGATCAATGAACTATTAATATGTGAAAATGGACGTGCAAAGCAGTCTCTGAATTCCTTAGACTTCAAATCATACATGATTTGAAACTTTCCAGGGATTTTGTGTGGTTTTGTGACTTAAGCTTCTAAGAACTTTATGCTTGCCGCACTTCTACTTGTAAATGAATAAGGAAGGAAGAGTCTTCTACAGTAGGTATGAAGCTTTCATAAAGCCTTGCATGTGCTGATGTTGCTGTGATGATTAAAGAAAATATCACAGAAATAAGGTGGCTAATTAAGGATAATCCCTATTTTATTTGAAAATGTTTAAGTAGACAAATAAAACAATGAAGTGGTAACATAATAATATTTTGTCAGTTTTATTGTCAGTGTTATTTTAAGTTGCTGGTTTGGTTCTATACCAAGAACAAAAATAGACTTTTCTGCTTTGTATTTTTAAGTTTTTATTAACGATACTGTAAGCTTAGAAGCTATGCATAAGAAGTTACTTTTAATGCTTTTTTTTCCCTCAGTACTTACTGTTATGCTGTTTGTCTTAATGCTCTCATATACATTTTTCATTTCTATAACATCCCTAATTTGCTATTACTTGTGGTGTCACGTAACTTGTTTGTGGTGCTGGTTTTTCCCCCTACTGGTCCAGTTAAGCACATAGTTAAATTTTACTCTGAGTAAGTTTTATTGTGCAGGTATTTTCAGTGTACTCTTTTTTTTTTTTTTCTGGATAATTAATAGAAGAGTTGGAAGGAACAGCTTTTTTAAAAGCTGATTGCTATTAAAACCAATGTAGTTTACTTAAAGATTTGAAGGTGTTTCTTTTTAATTACTGTACAAAAAGTAGTTGTTCCCTTGCTTTCATTCCATGTGCTCTCCATACAAGAAAGGCTTAAGTAAGCAGAATGACCTCCCCACTGCCCACGAACTATCAAAATGGTTACCCTTTTCTTAATCCTTGCTCTTTGCCTTAGTCATCCCTGGCTTCCAGTTTGGGTCCTGTTTTCCCCCCTAACCTGTGCTTTGTTAACTTTGGTGCCACCAGGTTTTTGGCTGTCTTTAGTTGAGGCAGATACTTCTTGTATCATCTTTGAATGAGACGACTTGCCTTTCTTTCATCTCTGTTTTCCCCAGCCATGGGAAAACAAAGGTCTACCAAAACTGTTATATGATGTCCACAAACAACCTTTTATACAGTTTACAGGTGCCCTTGATGCCGAATTCATTTTTGCCTTTTTTTTCCTTTTATATATTTTCTGTATTCTTTACACATATATTTTTAGCTCTGTAGCCTATCACAGTATTTGTAGCTAGCATTTTACCCACTTTATTAGACAGAAAGACGGAATAAATTCCCCAGTGGCTCCAAGCTGGGGCTCCAAGGTTAGATTCTCGAGGAAGCCAAGGTTGAAACTAGCTCTCCGAGACACATTCTCATAAACAAAGTTTAGCTCCTATCTAAAAGAGGGGGAATTCAAAGAGGGTTGAACCAGGGGGGATTTACCTCACCACTTATGTCTCTAACTGGGGATTTTTGTCAAATATGCTAATTTGCTAAACATATAAAAATTGTGTATGCGTTATGCTGCATCTTCAGTGTTTTCTACCTGGCGAATTGTACACCTAAGGATCCTTACAAAGATAACCCCTTTTAAACACCTAACTGTGTCTGGCTCATGATTTTAGGACCAGCAAAAAGGCATCACTCTCACCGTTCAGTTACTTCTTACTTCCTGCATGACTTACCACTGTCTTCTTATTGCATTAGCTAAATAGTTGCTTAAAATAATGATATGTGATTTTACTTACCTGGTTGCTGATTGTTCGCCCTTTGAGGTGTGTTGGTTCCTCTGGGTATGGGTCTTGTAGCAAATACTGAAAGCTAATAATGTGCCAGTGGTTTTCTTGCAGTACATGTGGGTTTTAATGATCCTTATCTCCTATTTTTATTAAAAATATAAAATGTGTTAAGTACCTGGCACCCTGTGGAACGATTACTGATGACATACAATTATTCTGATCACACAGATGAAGTCCATCTTGTTTTTAAATGAAGATTTGACCGAATTTATTAAATTATAAAATATTTATAGGCTGCAGCTAAAAACCTGAAATTTCATTTTTTGTTATTAATGTCTTTAAAGGCTACATGTAATCTAGCATACTGTTCCCCTTGTTGATGTCATTTGTGCTAGCCAGCTTATTTGAGAAAACATGCATCATCAGGTAAAGGTTTTAGTTGTGAAAAATGTTAATGGTGCCTGTGCATAAATCTAGGAGTAAAGTGATAATTTTTTTTATTTAGAAAAATCCAGTGTACTGGAATTTAATTACACTGTTCTTTCTGTAATTAATACTTAAGACTTCATGTAGACAAAGGTAAGCTATTTTAGTATTTTCATCTCTGCATAAAATGATGCCATTTTTTTTGTTTAATTTAATCATGTTTCTTTTTACAGTTTAAGTCATATTTAGTGGCCCTGACAACTTTCACTTTTGTATGGAGCAACTGATTATTACAGCCATACTTACATAGTTTTAATAATTTGAAAAATGTCTTGTATCAAATAATGTGAACACTGATTTTCAGCTCCTGAAATAAAGTGTTGTCCAGTTTGAAGTTATAATTGATTGTAAGATAATTAAGCTAGCTAATGAAATATGTATTTTTATACTAATTTTTCACTCTCTACATTAAAGCTTGTTTTGATTATTTTGATACTGTTTGTGATGCTCAGAGGCGAATCCCGTTACTTGCCAAGTAAATTTTCTTTTGGCTGAAAAAGTAGTGGAAATAAGATAAAAGAGTATTTTAGAGGACTAGACCTTTAGTTTGTATTTTGTTTGTGATCAGTTGTTTGTCTGTAGTTTAGATGTATATATCTTTGAAAAAAAAATGTGAAAGAGTGAGGTTTATTTCACATGTATGAGTTTGTTTTATGACAGTGATGTTTTTGAGACAGTAATCCATGTTAAAAAATGAGCCTTACTGCAGAGACAAACAGAAACTTGCTAGTCATTTTAATGTATGTTATTGGAATGATGTTTTTAGCATCCTGGATGTTTATTGGATCAATAATAAAAATAATGAAACATAATTAAAAACTTAAGTGCTTAAATTGATTTAAGGAAATTCGAAGTGCATGTCTGATTTAAGTTCCTGCTGCTACATCTCTGATAGTTTGCATAATAAGCAACAATAGGATGACAACTGCATGGCATAATTTTGCTTAAGTGAATGTATAGATCTTTGCATCCACAATCTGATAATTGAAATAAGAGATAATTTAAACTTAAAAGGAATGCTTATGTTTTTTAAAAACAACAATATTTTGCAGCTTACGTAATGTGGAATGTGAGTTACTACAGAAGAGTAATGAATCAGAATTGGATGCTGTTTTAGAACTGAGATGGAAACTTCTTCAAGCTAAAAAAGAAAATTTGGACTTAACTATTCAACACAATCAAGAAGTAAGGACTTATTTTTTATTCGCCTTATTTTACTCTTGGAATAAATTAATCTTGTTTCGTTGAAATAATACTCTCACATGGTGGATCAAAAGCACAGTCACTAGGTGGAAAATATCAAGGAAGGTGTCACTGTACAGATCTCTCATACCTGTTCATAGGTACTGTTAGCATCTCTTGTCATTGTTAATAATTAAAGGTGCGGTAGGTAACTTCAGCACTTCAGAACAGCAAAACGCAAAAGAATCTTGTGCATCCCCAGCTCAGTGTAAGAGATGGTTTGTTTGTTTGTTTGTTTTATTCCAGATAATTCCAGGGATCAATTTTTTGCAATCACACCACAGTTGATAAGCCAATGGGAAAATAACAATTTAACTAAAGCATAAGAGCAAGTCATTGTGGGAGAAGCGGGCATCTTTTAATTTGGGTACATACCTAGATAATAAATGGATATGGAACAACAAACTTGATTTATTGGCTGTGTTTAGCCAAAAAAAGATGAATGAGCACCTGTGGATACCGAAATGCTGCTAGCAGATGAATTTTCCAGCTTCTTGCATTAATTCTTTGAGAACCTTTCCTTTCTCACACAAGATATGAAAACAGTAAAATAGTTTATGCAGACGATATTCACATCTGGTGTTTTGCTAAGTTCTGTTTATGGTACACTGAGAAATGTTTTACCGTGGACGTGATAGAACCTAAACCAATCACCCTAGGAGGAGTGTGAACACTGTCCAATTGCTTTATGGAACTAGACTACATAAAAATGATTGTAAAATGAATAACTAATTCATTCTTTCACTGGATTTGTGTGTTGCTACATCTCTCCATTCCTGGCTCTACAGCGACAAGCACCCACATCAACTGCTCCAGGCAGACTGCTTAGAGCAGAATTGCTACCTATAGTAGTAATAATACTTCTTCAGCAGCATAGTTTAAACCAGATTATTAGGTGCCAGATTGGCATTAGCAAATGTGGGAAGTGTGCCTAGCAGCAGTGTACTGAAACTGATTACAACTCAGCACCCACCTTTCCTGTGTTTGTTAGTGGGAAAACTGATACTCAAACTGAAGAAAATATCATATTAATTGAATAAAGATTTTATTAATCTTTATTAAGATTAAGAATTATTAAGCATATATTCTTAATGCTACTTCATTTCAATACTAGTTTGCTACAACTGAATGTTTGGACTGAATTTTATGCTTGTATGTATATTTGTGAGTTATTAGGTGTCTGATAGTCTAGTATTCCAACATGACTGTTTTTCTGAGTGTTCCTAGAAAATTGTCTGTGGAATATAATGTTTCTCTTGTGGCATTTTTTCCTCTGAGGTGCAGGAAGATGACAGTAATAAATGGTTACTTTTTTTAAGGTAGTGTATTTTTGGAAAAATAGAGGGGTATGTTTAAGGTACATGGAATTTATCTAGGAAAAGGATCAGTTTGCACAAACCACTAAAGTACCAAAATGTGCAAAAACATGCAGTTGCAAGATTGTATTTCAAATTCAAATGGAATAAGATGGCAGTTGTGAATGTGATTCCAAGAATCTTTTAAAAATATTCTGTAGGTGTATTTCTGTAACATGTTGCACTTTTTCAAGGAAACATTGTTGGCAGTTCTGTGAAATTTATTTTCTAGGTGTCCAACTATGAAAACCAGATAATCAAATTACGGTCGCAATTTGAGAGAGGAGAGGCTGTTCGACAAGGTCTGGAGTATGAATTGGCAGTTGCCAGAAAAGGTGCCCGTCTGAAAATGTGTACTGCAGAAGAAGAGTTGAGTGATGCAAAAAACAAACTTGTGGAACTGCAAGGTAGGTTTCAAAGAAGTAAGGGTGGAATAAAGGCCAAGTCTGTTTCATGTCAGTAAGGTAAGTGGGAATGGGGGACTTAATTAAATTTTCTAGTTACTGCTGTTTTTCTTGAATCTCTCTTATGTTTCCCATCTCTTATCCATCTTTAGCTTTTGAAAACTCCTAAGAGCTCACAAAACTCTTACTGTCTCACATGTGAATTAAAACTAACTGGCTAAACCTTCCAACCTTTCTTTCCTCCTGCCCATCGCTGTCTGTTATTTCTTCCTTCAGTGCTGTCTGTGTACAGAATTGTAATCATGGTAGCCATCTCCACATCCGGGTTATCTCTGTGTCCAGGAGTTCTTCCTTTTCCATTTCAGTGGGGAAAAAAAAGAAGAAATAAGAATAGAAAAATTTAATTCCTGCTCATTTGTTTGCACTATTTCCAGCAGCTTTTTTCCATAAGTACTCCTCATACTGCTATTTTCTTTCATCTTTTCAAATGTTTCAAGCTTCTCCTTATTCATATCTGGTTTATTTTCTTATCATCTTTTTTTCTTTTTTTTATAGTAATGTGTGTTGTGACAGTAGTATGTGGAAGGGAAGGTTTTTACCTAGACTTTTTATTTCCTGCCACTTTTGTATTCAGAAGCTCTGATTTCCTTAATACTACTCTAGCAGAGAGATTTCTCATTCTTACAAGGAAGTGAGGTGCATTTTTAGTTACCTGAACTAGTATATCTGTTTAATCTAGTACAGGAGATGTATCTGTGAGTTTGATGAGCCGTTGATATTCAAAGAAGAGTTTGGAGTACTCCTTGAAGATTTTAACCTTCCAAGAATGGAAACAAAGTCTGGATCTTGCAAGTACTTAAAGTAACAAGTGTTTTTGAGGTAGTTGGAGAGCTGAACTTTCACTCCTTGAACACATGGATAATCAAAAACCTTAGGGATTGCACACACATGAAAAATAATGAACCTTATGGATTGCAATCTGGAAGAAGGCATTTTTTTTCCCTTCAGAAATTTCTCTGTGATTGCAAATGGAAGATTTGAACTGCTAGTTTCTCACTTAGAGCAAAGTTACATTTCTTTCCATGTGTGTTAGTTTCCTTGCCAATATAGAAGTCGTGCCATGCAGGTACCTAGAGGCAGGGCTCAGGAGGGACTGATGCCGATGGAACCACAGCGCAGTGAACCCAGTCTGCTGGGCTGCCTGTCACTTTCCTGAGTGGACTGGGCTGACATATGGTGAGGGGACTGGAGAACAAAAAGGGAGTAGGAAAGGTTTGGCAGAGGCAAGGGATATCTTCTTAAATGCACGTGTGTTAGTTTCTTTCAATGCCATAGTCAGTAATTAGTAGTCTGTCAACTGACAATAAATTCCATTGGCTGAAATTTCTCAGACTTTTTATGTCTGTGACAAGTGCCAAAGAAACCAAATTATCATTTTGCTGCTTTGTTTTTTTAACAATTACGAATTTTCTGCTTCTTTTCCTTTGTCACTTCGAGCCTTTCTCACCTCACGTGGTGCTTTGATATGACCCCAACACAGCTCCTCAGACAGAATGCTTTCTTTGTGCCTCATTTGTTTTCTCCAAATTGTTTCTCCGCTGTTCTTATTCAGGGTTGATTTTCTGCCGTCTGACAGTCCTTTCCTATCATTGTGTCCACTGATTCTCTGTGTCATCTTAATGTGTTCTCTTTGTTTCATTCTTCTCTGACTAGGAAGAAATGTCAGAAAACTGGGATGGATTTGAAATAAAAATCTGTTGGAAAGTGGTGATGACTTAAATGCCCATGCAGCTAGTTGTATTCAGTTAAATGCAAAGCTGTTGTAAAGTATTTTCTCCTATAAAGCTGCTTACAGATTATGAGGATTTCTGTGGCATTTAAGCTTTCACAGAAGAGTGTATACAATGTTCCCTAACTCAGGTCATTTATGGGCTGAAGATTTAAATCTCTTGAGGAGCAGTTAAGTTTCCTTGGAAAAGCTAGATCTTTTCTTGGTAGCCCAACCTGCCTTAGGTTTATCTACAGTCTCTTTCATGGAACAGGTTCCTATCTTTACTGTCATTTAAACGGAGCTCAAATTTAATTGATACAGACTAATATCTATATCAAAAATGACATTTGGAAATAAACTGGAAAAATGTAGAAATCTGAAAATAAGTCCTCCATTCTATAAAGATGTCATTTCACAGAATCACAGAATATGCTGATTTGGAAGGGACCCACAAAGAGTTATCTCAAGTTTTTATTCTTTTCCAAGAGAAAAAAGTGTTTTAATTTTTAAAAATCTCTCGACCATTCTTATGTTCTTGTGGAAAAGATGCGATAGGAATATAAAATTTGTTAGTTTCTTCGTAGTGAAGATGGTGCTCTCCAGTACTGGAGTGTTAATGTTGCGATGTTCCACAAGGTATCAAAATACACAGAAGAACTGATGATTATTATGTGTTTGGGGATTTTTTTCTGGATATGTTTTGTAGTACTACTTGTATTTTTTTTTTTTCTCTTTTTCTGTAAACAATAGTATTCAATGAAAACCTTCAGCAGAAAGTGACAGAGACTGAGAAAACGTTTCATAATGCTCAACAGAAGTGGGAAGAAGAACAGCAAAGACTTGCAAAGGCGAAGGATGATATCAGCAGAATTTATAACAATGAATATGTATTCCTTCTTAAGGAAAGAAACGAAGTAGAAACTATTTTACTGGTATGGTGTATTGGAAAGTTGCATGAGATAATGGCTGGAACTTTTTTAGTGTGAAGTGTGTAGTGGATTGAGGTCTTTCTGATTTAGGAGAAAATCCCCCAAATAGCTAAATGCTGCCGAGTATTTCTGAAGAACGTAGCCTTATAAAGTTACACTTGGTGTGTCACAGTCTTTCTTGCTTTGATGAAATGTGTTGTGGCTGATTTTGACAGTAAATGCCTAAATGAAGTTACCAGTGCACAGTCCATTTGCACTGTCATGCAATACTGAGTAAAATCAGGGACACCTCACACCCACTGATTCAATTTCCCTGTTACGTCCCTGAGTCTGACATCCAATAGCCTGTGAATATGAAAATAGTTCGTAGACCACATACTTTCAGGGAACCTGAACAGTGATGATGGGATTTCCAGCTGTGCATTGTACATTATTCACTCATACCACATATGAAAAATAAGCATTGTTGAAAATTCTGCCGTTTGGTTAGATAAAAATCACCTAATACTAAGAGATGGTCTTATAATCTGTTTTAGAGTGTGGGATTTTGTTCTTTAGTAATTCATTTCATTGTATTTCCTGATTTATACTGATACTTATATATCCCTTGGGTGTCAAATGTGTAAAAAGTAATAAAAGTATAAACTTGTTTTTACACTTTTTTTAGACAGTCAGGCTATTCAAAACTGAAATGTTTAGAAGAAATCACGTAATTATGGTGTGGAAGTGCTGAGTGAACATACTTAACTCTTGCTTGCTCCACAGGGACACAAACAATTGCACTACTGTAGTTCAATTAGACTTTCATCTTTTTAAATTGCAAGTTACGTATGTTGTATCTTAGCTATGTAAGAATACCATTTGAGGATAAAACAGAATGTATCCAGCTGTAGTTATTCTTCATGAAATGGAGTGTACGCAGAGGCTCTGTTAAGGCTGATAGACATTTGCATTGCATGATGTACGCAGGGAACAGATTGCCGCTAAAAGATTAACTTTTAAAAATATTTTCTTCCTTTATAGTCCCTTTTAAGATGTGACAAACTTGTCTCAGTTGGGATGGGCATTGGTCAAGCAGTAGGAAATTTTCTGATTGCTTTTTTCCCACCCAGTCAGCTCCAAGCCTGGGACAGTACCAAACAGTATTCCCAAATGACAGTAAACAATCCTTACCTGGCAGCTTGATAGCCGGATTCGGACAGCAAACCTACCCGTTGTACTATGTTATGGTGCTGTTGGTCAGATTCTATGTGGCACCTGTAGAAGCAGCTCTCAAAAGAAACAGGGCAGAGACAATCCCTTAATGACGTATATTTCAGAAGTACTGTGTACTGATTCTTCAGCTGTTTGAAGGCAAGGTCTGGAAGGAGTGGTGCAGTAATGACACTTCTAGCAGAAAGCAGGTAGTGTGTGGATAAACAGTGTTTCTGTGCACGGACTGCAAAAGGAGTTGCACCATGTTGTTTATCTTAATGACCAGGAGACTTGATGGTGGAAAAGGAACCCCCTGATTTGAATTTTCTCTGAATGAAGGGTAAAAAGGAAATTCCCTCCTCCCCTCAATAATTTTGTGGATATGTTGAACAGTACTTTGAGAGACTAATTGGGAGAACTGTAAAGGAATAGTTTAGAAAAAAAAAAGAAAGAAAGAGAAGGTTTCAGAGAAACATATGTGAGTTCTTTGACAGGGGATACCCTAAGGTCCTTCTCAAACAAACAGAAACATGAGTCAGTTTTCCTTCAAAGTCAATGCTTAAAAAACTAGGGTTAGGTTTAGGATATGAGGAAACTTATTCTTAGACACGATTTTCTTTTTAAGTTGCTGGGTAAAGCAGCTTAAGAGTGGAGCTTTGGCTCTGTGTTCTGGCTAACAGTAGACTGACTTAAGTTGAGAAGGGTTTGGAATGGACTTGTCATCTCCTGTATATAGTGTTTAGAAGTCATGTTCAGTGAGTTTAATACTGTATGAAAATAATTATGTTTTAAGAAGTTTTCTATACTCTTAGAAGTGACGTTTATCCTCAAAAGGAACAGTGGATTGTTTGGGTTGTTGTGTTCTCTGTCAATGTATGTTTATTCAGAAGTGGAAGGTGATTTGTAGAAGCAGGGGTTTGGTTGGAAGAGTGTACTGAAGCTATCTAATTGTTCACTCCTACACTAAATGTCAAGTCCTAGCGTGCTTTGAATAATAAAATTTTTGAATTTAGTTCAATTGAAAATAGTTCAATTTTCCCGCTTTGTTTTTATAGTGTTCCCTTGCCCATCACCCTAGTTGTAGTTACATACAGTTATAAAATTCTGGGAGATAGAAAATACACACATAAATGTTAAATCTGGACTTGAGTATCTTAGTTGTTGTTTGAAAGCTTAACTGATTTAACTTGGCAGATAAATGTCACATGGGTCTAGGTTTGTTAACTAAAATTTCAAATGTGTTCCAGTCTATTGTGTTGTGTATTTACAGTCCTGTTTTAAATAATTTATAGTTACTTTGAGTTATGAGGTGAAAGCTAAATAAAGTGGTCTGAATACACATAGAAGCAAGATTCTAAGCATGTATGGCCAATCCTGGTTCAAAACCTGCACTTCATGAACTACAAGTCTGAACCTTGCTATGAAAATGCTGAGGTAGGCATAGAGATGAAGTCAGTTTAATCTACTAAAATGTGTCTCTATGATATGGAGGAAAATAATCATCTCTGCTTTCTCACAGAGAAAGGTTTGTATTGTGCTGTATTGAGTGTGCTCAGCATAGTGTTTGGTACATGGTGAAAGATATTGGAGTTCAATAGTAAGTGCAATAGCATCATCTTGTGGTGAGTCAGAATATAATATTCCTTCACAGAAGCACTCAGTTTTTCCTTAGACTATTTGTGAAATTGTGTTGTTTATACGCACTTTAAACAAACCAACCAGCCATGGTTTTTATGAGCAAATATGTATAGTCAGTGTGTATATGACATGAAGATACACATGTATATATAAAGAGGTTTTTTTAGTGTGGTGAAGTATGTTTCTTTCTGAACCTTCCAAGAGCATGTAACTGCTCGAACAGTCTGACACAGTCACACCATGTCTGAAAAGTTCAGAGACGTCAAGGTTCAGAAAGTCATGTTGACTTCTTTAACAAGCTTCATGTATAATTCATGTCTGTTTTTGTCTGCTAGCGTTAACTACATTTCTAGCATAAAATATTTTGAAGTCTTGATGTAGTATTTTTCCAGGAAACTATGTATTACTTATTTCATATGCAGTTTTCACAGCTCACTTTTGTTGATATGTGGAAGATAGATTTGAAGAGAAATATTTCTGTATCTTTCCGATGTGGAGAAGATGAGAGTAGTTGTAAATTTGAGTAAAAATATTTTTTTTCGGCATGATGACGGGAAGAAACCTCTTCATTATCTTGCTATTACAGGCAAAGTTAGAGGATTACCTTAAATTTAATCCATATCCAGGTAGACTTTTTTTGCAGTATTTTGATTTAATGAGGTTCCTGTTTTTCAATTCACTTGTTTCACAGGCATGCTCCTTGTTACCTTTCCAGAGAATGCCAAAAAATTGCGCCATAGTGCCTCGGCATGAAAAAAGAGAAAATAAATTAATTTTTTCAGTTACTGGTTGGTAATAATGGAGTGGCACTAGGTGTTAGTAAGGGAGTCATGAATCCCTTATTGTTATGTTTAAGTGGCCAAAACTTTCTACCTTCAGTCATGAAGAACTTTTAAAATTTGTTTTCCAAACTTTGGAAAAGACTCATATTTCTTTGATCTACATGTATAAACACGGTTCTGTCAAATTTCAATCTTCTGAAGAATCATTCTCTGTGAATAATTCATTTTCTTTTCCTTCTCCTCCCTGCTCTGCAGATGCCTTATGATTAGTAATTTTCAGGAACAAGATTATGTGATGTAAGAGTAATAGCAGAATTTGTAGACCAACTGGTTAATTTTCACAAAATGTCTCTTGCCACGATAAACTGTAGGAATAAATGAACAGGAGGACTTACAGTAATCTTTCTGTATTTTGCACAGAAAGTAATTGGCTCTCCAAAGGTCCTCCAGCTAAGTCACTGGATTTGTAGCTTGTTTCTGATGCTAGTTATGGAAAAGCTTACTCCTGTCCACTAGACCACAGCTATTCTTTTTTGAGGCTTCTGGAATCTCCAGCTTAAATATGCACTAGGCTACTGGGGGCTCATTATTTGGCTACTTTCCTCCATGTCTGGTGTGGCGTAAATGAGGATTTTGTAGTAGTGACTCCATAGAGCTGCTGAGTCCTACAGTGTTAGTAATTACACTAACCTGTAGCTTGGTTCAACTTCCAAAAGCAGAAATTGTGGTGAGGAACAGCTTAGTTATTTAGTCTTTCCAAGAACTTCATAGTTCATGTAGCTAATTTTTTAATTCAGTTTCTAGACAGGAAAGTCCTCAGAATAGTAGAAATTAAGAATATTTAGTCTATGGGACTAACTTTCAACAAATGTCTGATTACTTGATTTGAAGTTCTAACAGTTAAAATAATAACAAAGTAAAACTTCTGTCTATGTATCATTTCATCAAATGCACTTAACTGTTTCCCTCTCCACCATTGCTGTTGAGCTGTGAGAGAGAACAGATTGGAGGAGTAGCCTTTTAGTCCTTTAGAGAAAGGTTTCTTGTGGAGAATTGTCTCTGATTTTAGTATTACTGCAGAAGGTCATGTTCATAGTGAGCTTTGAGCCAACACATGTTACCTGGTGGTGAATGAAGAACATATCTTGTTAGGTAAATGGTTGACATGTGCCGACATATTAGATTTTAATAACCTGTTCTGATGCAGTCTTTCCTCTTTTGATCCTTCTACTATAATATTTTATCTTAGAAAACCTAAGTCTTAATGCCTTATTTTTTTTGTAGGAGCTGAATAATGAACTGCAAAATATACGCAAGAAATTGAGAGATGTGGAGGTGGAGCACAGTGGCTGTAATGAGGTGCTGAGATGCCAGGCCAATGAACTTAAATGCAGCACTGAACGAGAGAAGAGACTTAAAAAGGAACTTGAAGTAAGGCTTTTTGACTGTTGCTATTAGTCTCAACGAGCACTGACACTGAGCAATTTCATTTTTGAGGGATGGAACCTTCCAGTTAGGCTGGAATTCTGAGTACTCGATGAACAAAATATTGAACATCTTTTTTGCAGAAAAGGCTAAGCAGGTGAATGCCACTTATATTGTGAGCCTGGCTTGAGACTCGTGTTTGAACAACAGATAGGAAAAGGTTTATGTCAGTGTGAAAACAAGGCTAACTTTGCTTTAGGAAACCTAAATGTCTTAATTTGTCTATCTTCTTATTTTTGGTTTATTGGATTTCTGGCGGAGAATCTGCTGGAGCTGCAAAAATTGCCAGATGTTGTGCTAGGTAAGGGAGTAGAATATTGGAAGATCACAGTGGTCTTACAGCAGCCTCTTCCTATCTAGAGTTAGTTACTGCAGGTTTAGTTTTCTTCTCCGTTGAGTGACACCCGTGGTTGAGAAGTCTCTAGTCTTTGAGAGCTGAGACTTTGTAAATATGCTCTTTACACTAAACAGCTAGTTTCCTCCTAAGCTTCAGTATTTTATTTCTCCACTGATAGGCTTTGTAGTAGTTATGTTGTCTGTATGTACAGTCTGGACCAAGACTTTCTTGGTAGAACATTTGTCATTGCAGAAAAGCATGGTGAGTGGACAATTCTTTATCCTGATGTACGTTTTCTGCCAAATGCATCTTTAAATATTTTCTGCAATGAATTTAAAAGAACTGTCACTTCTAAAATACTGTGAGACCTTAAAGGAACAAGTGACTTAGTTTTCAGCTGTGGTTTTTTTCTGTTGTTTTTCTCGTAAAGGCAAAAGAAATGTTTTAAGCATTGATTTCTAGGTAAGTAGAGTCCTGCATTTAAGATGGAGCACAAAAGAAAATTCCTACAGGGAAGATCAAAGCTCATCAACTAAAAACACTGACTTATTGACCAACAAGGTAGACCTTTGTGCCCTCAAAGAATTCTACAGGAAATCTATTGTCTTGTATTTTGAGCTGCACTTATTGGCCTAAGTGGAAATGCCTTCAGTTGGAAAGTGTTGCATGCTGTGGAGTTCCAATAGGCCTTTTAAAAAACAGAGTTTTTCTTCCAAGCACTTGAATAAGGACTCTTGTGACTTCATGGCTTTTCATATACTAACAGAGAAATCATGAGCTAAAAGGAGGAGGAGCAAGGCAGCAAATTGTTTATCATTCTAAATACTTTGATCGAATATGCCCACCATCTGTAAATTTGAAAAGGAAGCACGCAGTTCCTTGAAAATGTACAATTGCTATACCCTAATGATGGTCTTATCAGGGAATGCTACCTGTTAACCAAAATTGGATAAAATATTTTTTTTGCTCCTTAATTTTTGTTAAACTATTTTAACTTTCTGAATATCTTAATAATGTAAGAAAACATATTCAGTCTACAGAAAAATTAGTCTTGTGGTACTTATTGTTAAGGATAGCTATTTAAGCAGTGAT
Organism: Eulacestoma nigropectus; assembly: GCA_013397775.1. NCBI lineage: Eukaryota > Metazoa > Chordata > Aves > Passeriformes > Eulacestoma > Eulacestoma nigropectus. Next base: position 99,910 of record VZTE01003451.1, on the reverse strand, counting down.
TAAGGAAAAGTATGTGATGAAAGCTTTTGCATTTGAAAGTTAAAGAAAATTAGCACAAGTCTTTGAATGAAAAAAACTCAAACTAGATTAGACTTCAATACATATCCTTTTGTCAGCTTGCATCTCACTCTACTATCTTAAAAGTAAATTGCATGTGTGTAATTATCTGAAGGGCCTGCAACAGCCTTGCAGATGATGATTCTACCACTTCCCTGGGAAGCCTCTTCCAGTGCTTTGCAACCCTTGCCGTGAGGAATTTTTTCCTCATATCCAATCTAAACTTCCACAGAAGGTACAGCTTGAGGCCATTTCCTCTCATTCTGTCACTTACTATCTGGGGAAAGAGATCGACCTCCACCTGGCTACAGCCTCCTTTCAGGCAGTTGTAGAGAGAGATAAGGTCTCCCCTGAGCCTCCTCTTCTCCAGGCTAAACACTCCCAGCTCCCTCAGCCACTCCTCACAGAACTTGTGCTCCGGTCTCTTCCCCAGTTCCATTGCCCTTCTCTGGACCAGCTCCTTGATGTTCTTCCTGAATGGAGAGGCCCAGAATTGAACACAGAATTTGAGGTGTGGCCTCACCAGTGCCGGGTACAGGGGGACAATCCCTGCCCTGATCCTGCTGGCCACACTATTGCTGATCCAGGCCAGGATGCCACTGGCCTTCTTGGCCACCTGGGCACAGCTGGCTCAGGTTCAGCTGCTGTCACCAGCACCTTCAGGTCCTTTTCTGCTGGGCCACTTTCCAGTCACTCTGCCCCTAGACTGTGGTGCTGCCTGGGGTTATTGTGGCCAAAGTGCAGGACTCAGCCTTGTTGAATGTCATGCCACTGGTCTTGGCCCATCTCTCCAGCTCCCTCTGCAGAGCTTTCTTACCCTTCAGCAGATCAACACTTCTGCCCAGCTTAGTGTCATCTGTAAATGCAGGTGCACTCAATCCCCTCATCCACATCATCAGCAAAGATATTAAACAGGACTGGCCCCAATACTGAGCCCTGGGGAGCCTCACTGGTGACCAAGTGCCAGCTGGATGTACCTCCAGTCCTACCAGTCTCTGGGTCTGTCCATTCAGCCAGTTCTTTGCCTAACAAACAGTGTACCTGTCCACACCATAAGCAGCAAGTTTCGCCAGGAGTATGCTGTGGGAAATGGTGTCAAAGCCTTTATTAAAGACTAGAGAGGTAACATCCACAACTTCATCTGCTAAGCGCGTCATGATATCAGTATCCAAGCTGAATTTCCATTCAGATATAGAAACCTTAAAGTAGTACACCCTAGACAGAATGGTCTACATTTTTTCATGAAGTAGCTCTGTATTTTTTTATCTCTCCATAGAATTTTTAGCTTATAGATTGAAATTGATAGGTATAGGATACATATCTTCAATTTCCATGCTGGCTGCCTCATGTTAATGGTCATTTGGTTAGCAAATGTGTACTTAAGTTCTTGATGATGAGAACAAACTTCTTAAGGCGATTGTGTGAGGAGTGTAATTCTACTTAAACTGCAATCTTAAATTCTTTTATTATGCACTACTTCTTGAAAAGCAAAGTAGATGAACATTCTCTGGAGTTCACAAATCTGTTCTTTTGCTACCCTCTGCTGGACATAAGGGAGAAATCCATGGGAAAATACTTGGGTTTTGGTAACGGAAGGAAATGTTAAAGTTAGAATTTTTTCTTGTAGTACAATGACACTGGTATGAAACATTATATCCAACAGACTGTTATAAAGAAAGGAGTGTGCAAAAAGCCTGCCTACCCTCCGTTTTGGTTTTTTTTAAATTCTTTTTTTCTTCAAATATTTGTCTGATTTTATCCTTCAGTGATTGCTCTGATCATGGTTGAAAAGTGGAAATTTCTAGTTTCCAGAGTTAGAAATTAAGAGAAAGAGTAATGGTAAGTTTCAGTGGACTTTTCAGTTGAAAGATAGCTGTTGCTGCACTGTCTAACCTGCTAGCTTTCCAGTTTCAAGTGATATCAATGTGTTGCATAGACTTGAAGTGCTTCTGAAGTAGAAACACACTGTGCCAGAAAAGCTGAGATTGAGAACCTGAGATATAATTCTGCCTCTTTAGCCTGAGAATCAGTAGCCAGATAAATTATTGGTCTATTGTTATTGAACTCATCAAGATAATACTACTTATGATAATCAGTTTTCCAGAACCAGTGTCTTTTATTTTAGCCTTTAGCTCAATTTTTAATGAGGATTCTTGGGAAATACAGAAAACTTCTAATATAAAAATAGTGTTTCTTGTGATGTATTCAGCCATAAAGATGGGTGGGAAAGTGGTTTTGCAATGAGAATGTGGGTTTTACCACAAGAAACAAAATTATTAGTATATAAATTTCAAACTCTTTGCTTTATTCCTAGAAATGTAATGATTTTCTATTATTTTTTTAATGTGTTTGAGGCTGCCAACTCTTAGTAAGCTGAAGCTGAAGGTCTCTCAAATTTTTTAAGTCTTTCTTATGAGGTCTGAAAAATGTTCCATAACTTGGTCTGTTTAATTTCTGAGGCTGAGTGTATTGTCATATTTCTGAGGCTTTTAGTTTCCATTTAAAGACCATTCCCTTAGCTTTCACATTGCCTTTTCTACTTCCCTTGCCTCCGGTATGTATATTGACGTGTGGTGCTAAACATGTATGCTTGTATTAGCTTGGTAATGCCGCTGTGACAGGGAGATGACTGCAAAGAGGACTTGGGGAATGTTTAATATCTATATTTGTATGAGGTATATGTATGTGCAATCCTTGAAGGCTGTGGGCTTATTTCTCACTCTAAGTTAGTGAAACATGAAATTTAGATATCAACTGAAAACAAAACTAACCCCTCCCAAATCTGCAAACATACGTTTTGGGTTTTCTCTCTTTATGAACTGCACTGTTAAGTAAGTTATGGTTCTCATCAGAAAGACTTGCAAAAGCTCCAAGCAGTGCAACAAAGGACACATTCCTCAGTCAGTTGACTGTTAAACTGTTCGTCATCTGTGCCTACAAGCTTCTTGACAGCTTACCCCTACTTCATGTTCTGCTTTCTAGTGTCTCCACAAAGGATAACTGTCATCGAGGAATTCTAGCTGCTGTGACTGTCACATATTAGTTACTACATGCCTAGTATGTAGTATACTTACAGATAGATAGATAGATAGATAGATAGATAGATATAAAAGACATATACTTTCTCTAGATAAAAATAAAGAGTACTATGTACTTAGAGGATTCTAAGCACTGCAGGTTTTGTAGCAGGAGCTCTGTGGTGGCTCCAAAGTTGTATTTCTCCAGTGACAAGCTCACTGACATAATGACTTCTGCAAAGCATTTGACACTGTCCTGTACAACATTCTTGTCTCTAAAATGTAGAGACATGGATTTGATGGCTGAACACTTGGTATATAAAGAATTGGTTGGATGATTGCCCTCAAAGGGTTGTGGTCGATGGCTCGATGTCCAAGTGGAAAGCATTCGTCAACCAGGGATTGGTATTGGGACTAGTGCTTTTTAACGTCTTTGTCAGTGACATGGATGGTGGGATCAAGTGCACCCTCAGCAAGTTTGCTGACAACATTGAGCTATGTGGTGCAGTTGACATGCTGGAGGGCAGGGATGCCGTCCAGGGAGACCTTGACAGGCTTGGGAGGTGGGTCTGCGCAAACCTCATGAAGTTCAGCAAGGCCAAGTACAGGGTCCTGTACCTGGCTCAGGGAAATCCCAAGCACAAATACAGGCTGGGCAGAGAATGGAGTGAGAGCCCTGTGGGGAAAGACTTGGGGGGTGCTGATGGGGATGAGGGGCTGGACAGGACCCAGCAATGTGCACTCGCAGCCCAGAGACCCATCTGCATATCCTGGGCTGCATCCAAAACAGCATGGCCAGCAGGGTGAGGGAGGGGATTCTGCCCCCGTGCTCTGCCGTGGTGAGACCCCACCTGCAGTGCTGCAGCCAGCAATAGGAACCCCAATATAAGAAGCACATGGACCTGTTAGAGTGAGTCCATAGGAGGGAGAGCCACAAAGATGATCAGGGGACTGGAGCACCTGTCCAATAGAGTTGAGAGAGTTGGGACTGTTCAGCCTGGAGGAGAGAAGGCTCTGGGGACAACTTATAGCAGCCTTCCAGTACCAAAAGGAGCCTACAAAAAAGCTGGAGAAAGACTTTTTACAAGTTCATATAGTGATAGAACAAGGGGGAATGGCTTTAAACAGAGAGTAGGTTTATGAAGAATTTCTCTACTGTGAGGGTGGTGAGGCACTGGAATTAGCTGCCTGTAGAAGCTGTAGATGCCCCATCCCTGGCAGGGTTCAAGGCCGGGTTGGATGGGGCTTTGAGCGAGGTGGCTTAGTGAAAGGTGATCTTTAATGGTCTTTCTCACACAAGCTATTCTATGATTCTATGCTAATGGACTTCCTCTCAGAGAAGAGCTTCCTCTTCATAATCTTCTGTGTCATGATATTATTGAAGTCCAGTTTGAAGACTGGTTAGTCTTACCTTACTTTCAGACCAAAGTTGTTTCAAAAGTGTTTTATGTAGCCCTCACGAGGAGTTAACAACAAGTCACATGAGTCTTGTCTATGTGCATATATAGAGTAACAGTGTCAGTTCATGTACTCTTAAGGTCTTTACTACCTACTGAGCATGAGAACCAAAAGAGTTATCTTTCTCCCATAAGGGATTTAGAAAGCGGGTGCAGCTCAGATGGCTTCTCCAGCTGCAGCTTGGTAGGAGATTGGAATGGACTTGGGCTTTATCCAAAGGCAACCAAACTATATCAGTTCAGCAGTCCTACTTGTTTTTACCCTTTCTTTAACCTGAAGTCTAGCATATGGCTTATCTTGTAGCTCCCATGGCAGTGTAATTGTTTATCCAGTGTCATGCAGGTCAAGCATGGCTATTTTGTCATTGAGACATGCTTCTCTAGACTTTAAGTGCAGGAAATGTGTATACTGAGGGTTAGCCACATTGTCAGACTGAAAGAACATTTACTTCAGTGGTTAAGAATTGTTTGTATTTAAGTAACTTTATAGTTACTAAAAGGTTGTTTATTTTCTGGACAGGAGATGGCTCCACCTTACCATGATCAAGAGGTAACAGCATTTCTAACACTAGGTGGAAGTGGTCAGCACATCTCCCACAAATGTGTTTAGACCTCCTGGTTTGAGATATGAGCCATAGGGAAATGCTTTTAAGTAGGAAAAAGGTCTAAGTCTGTATACGGAAACACACAAACAGAATGGTTGAATGGTGATCCAGATATGAGGTACAGGTGTGTCCTCTTCACTTAAAACTGTCTTGGCTGAGCATTTCACATAGTGGTTGGACCTAAGCCTTGGGTAAGTGTAAGTATCCTGATAACTGAAACATCTTGCAAAAGGGGTTTATATAGAAGCAGAAAACAGAAAACTTACTTTCATTGCGGTATCTAAGCTTAGTAAGTGTTGTAAATGTATCTTTCTCTTTTTTTTCCCTACTTATCTGATAATGGGTATTTTTATGTTAATGTAAATGTCAAACAGCAAACGTGGTATTACACAATGTGTCATGTAGGATACTAAAGTAGGGCTTTCAGTATGGAGTACACCAGTACTCACAAATATTGCAGTACTACAAGCAAGTGTGAGGGATAAAAAAGCGGAAGCCACAAAGGACAGCTTGGAAAACGGTATTGCAAACTGTAAGTATGCAGAAGGTGTCTCCTAGGAACCACATTAGCATTGATATGCAATGGGACACTGATAGAAGTGAGTGAACCATAAGAGATTAAACCTAAAGTATGTTTGCCCACAAGTTTAAATGCTGGCATTGAATTTTTCTTAGTCAGTTTTATTTACTGCTTCTCAAAAGTCAAAATTCTGTCTGTGCTATCATGGAAACTGATCCCAGATATCTTTTGTTCTTTAAATTAAGGCTGAAATCAATCAGCTTGAATATCTAAGGAAACTTCAGAAATTCCATGAGTTTGTGTCTGCTGTCTTAAGTAATATGTCTGCCTTCCTATGTCTTGTTAGGTGCACATGAAAGTAAACAAGGGACTGAATCTTTTTGAATAACCAATGTTTTCCATGTTGGATGAGCAAACACTTCATAATCAGTGAAGAACTTACTTTTTGATCCATCTTTGAGATGGATTTGGACCTGACAATAATCTTTCCATGTTAAACCAGAATGTGTTCCCATTTAACTCCCAGATACAAGCCTATGATCTGGATATCCTTGGCCTGCAAGCTTGCTCTAGATTGTTTCACACAGTTTCTTTTGTGTAGACAGGCATCGTGTAAAATTTTCAGACGTGATTCAGTAATGATACCAATTCTCACCTTTCATTTGATTCAAAGAGGTTTGCCTGTCTAACGTGATTCTGATGCCAGTGTCTTTCTGTTTGTCAGACAGGAAAACGAAACTCCTTCCTGTTTCTCATTTTGGAATTTTTACCATGGTTTTACAGGTTAGACTCATCTCTGACATTTTTCTTCTACCCACAGAATGTGTAATAGAGTGTTCTCACCGGTGGAATATGCAGCTTCTCAGTGTGAAAGGAAGTGCATATAAGCATCAGTAGAGCCTGTTTGAACTTTTATCAGCAAAATAGAATAGATTTTCTATATGGCATTTTGTTGCAGCTGTGTTCTTCCCAACTGAGTCTTCAGACTCAGCTTTGAATCCAGGTGCAAGTTGTATGGCTGATGTGCAGTTTGATAGACTGAAATACCAAGATTCTTCTCCTTAGAGCAATCTAAGCAAATCTGAATTTCTTTCTATTAATAACTCTGTATTGATTAGCCGTGCTTAAGTGGTAGTGGCTGGTTTGATATCTCTCATAAAGTTTGGGGGTTTTTTTCTGACTGATTTCTCAATGATTTGCTGGCATCTGACACGGTTTAAATTTGCTAGAGGTATGGTGAGCCATAAGCTTCAGCAAGATAATCATAGAGCAGAGGAAAAAGAATATTCATTGCTCCACAGTCAGCATCTACATGACTTCCTCAATACACATACTTAGTTTTTCTGCAAGCTCTTTTAAGCATCTGATCTTTTGGGTATAGTATATAGACTGGTAAAATAAGATTAAGGTTTGCCTGAGTAATCTTCTGAGACTTTTGGAAGGAACACAGTTTAATCTTCATCTTTGGCTTTTAATAATACAAAAAATTAGTGGTAGTTCCGTCAGATCTGCGACAGTGACTTACCTTGAATGAAAAGATTTCGTTTCTTTCCTTGGCTCTTTGGTTTTTGGAGTTACAGTGAACTAATTTAAACAAGATTTTGTAAATCAAAATTATGACAAACTACTAAGGCAAAGCTTTAAAGAATCAAAGTCTAGAAGAAAAGGAGCTTCAAAAGCAAGAAGAGGGCATTGAGGTGTTTAACTGTAGGAAGAAACACCAGTTTTGAAAAAGTCACTTTTCTCATGCCTTTATATAGGGATATGATTTGTAAGATGATACTTGAGTGTCAAAGTTTGATTTCTAGTTTCTAGTACGATTTTTCTGTGTATACTATCTTGAATCTCTTTGAATGCTTTACATTGGATACCTGTCAGGTACATCTGGCTCTTCATAACTCTTTTCCAGTAAGCTAGATACACTGTCCTGTTTGTAAAAAGGAGCTGTTTCTCCTATTCCAGAGTTCATCAGAGATGTCTGTGGCTGAAATGCTAATTTTTGCCAGTGCTTTTTTTTTAATAGACATGCTAATTTTACAAGTAATTCTTCAATGACTTGTGGCAACACAAGCAAAGGCAACGTCTATAAACGTTACTGTTTAAATGAAATTGCTCCTACTTCAGACATCAAAAGAGTGATATATTGGCACTTTTTACAGATGTCTGCCTGCTCCTGCCTTCTTCACTTACTGTCCCAGGATTTTCTTAGGACTGAGGTTTCTCTGTTTCTGGGAGTTTTTGTTTCCTTTGGACCACATGGCTTGTCCTTGCATTTAGTGTCCATCATGTTAGCTCAAGAAGACAGACTCTTCTTTTAAAGAACTATACCAAGAACTGATACTTGTTTTGTTTGGGAGAATCGTGTTGCTCCAGTTTTTAGTTCTTGCAGATGCCTTCATTCAAGCTATTATTTGTTATTTCAGTTTTTATTTTTCATCTTGAGACTAAAAAAGTCTAACAGTTTTAGGGGCTTTTCGTTTGAGAGGATAAGTTAACCATTTTGATGGTGTTTTGCATCTTTGGTTTCAGCTGGAGTGAGGCTGAGATGAAGGCATAGCTGCACTTTGGATAGGTGCTCAGGAAATAAGACATAGAAGTGAAATTCAGTACAGAGCTTGTGAATTAGTATGTTGTGCCTGAAAACTTTACTCGCAGAATCACTTTTTTCATTTCAATGTTTGCTGTAAGAACAGACACTTGAACAAGCCAGCCAAAGACAGAAAAGTGTTTTTTCTCTTTCAGGTATGCGGTGAAATATTCTCAGTGAAGTTTTCATTTCTTCATTTAATTTTTTTTAAATTACATTTCCCACTCTAAATGTTGTAATAGATACATTCCTCACTGTTTCCTTTATCTTCTGTCAAAGTTAAAATAGAATTATTTTCAGACAGACTTTTTAAATGTTATAAAAAAGAAGTGAAATCGACATCACTTTTATTTATTGTTGACTTCTAAAAGGCTGGCAGTATTTTTTGAGTGAACCTGTCCTGTTAACAGATGTTCACCTGTGGAAGGATGCTAAGGAGTCCTTCCAAACTGAAGCAGGACATAGTTTGCTAAATCTCTATTAAGGGCAAAGGGGATTAGGAGCTGATGTTAGGAAGGAATAATACCTAGAGAATATAAAGTGTCTTAATCAAGCTATTTTTTACAGTCACAGAATGAGTCAGGTTGGAAGGGACCACAGTGGGTCATCTAGTTCAACGTCCCTCCTGAAGCAGTCATCTTAGAGCACATGGCACAGGATTGTGTCCAGATGGTTCTTGAATGTCTTCAGTGAGGGAGACTCCACAACCTCTCTGGGCAACCTGTTCCAGTGCTCAGTCACTCGCACAGTAAAGAATTTCTTCCTCGTGTTCAGGTGGAACTTCCTGTGCATCAGTTTGTGCCCATTGACTCTTGTGCTATTGCTCGGCACCACCGAGCAGGGCCTGCATCCATCCACTGACACCCCCATTCAGGTACTCACAGGCATTGGTGAGGTCCCCTCTCAGCCATCTCTGCTCAAGGCTGAGCAGGCCCAGCTGTCTCAGACTCTCCTCCTAAGAGAGATGCTCATTAGTCCCCTAATCATCCTTCTAGCCTTCTGCTGGGCTGGCTCCAGCAGCTCCAAGTCTCTCTGGTCCTGAGGAGCCCAGAACTGGACACAGCACTCCAGATGCATTTCACCAGGGCTGAGTACAGGGGCAGGATCACCTCCCTTGTCCTGCTGGCAATGCTCTTCCTAATGCACCCCAGGACACCACTGGCCTTCTTGGCCACCAGGACACTCTGCTGGCTCATGGACAGCTTGCTGCCCACCAGGAGCCTCAGGTCCTTCACAGAGCTGCTTTCCAGCAGATCAGCCCCCAGCCTGTGCTGGTGCCTGAGGTTATTCCTCCCCAAGTGCAGGATCCTGCATTTGCCTTTGTTGAATTTCAGGCAGTTCTTCTCTGCCCATCTCTGCACCCTGTTGAGGCCCTTCTGAAGGGCTGCACGGCCCTCTGGGGTATCGGCCCCTGCTCCCAGCTCTGTGTCATCAATGAACTTGCTGAGGAGGCATCTGCCCCTTCGTCCAGGTCACTGATGGAGAAGTTAAACAATACCAGGCCCAGTACTGAATCTTGGGGAACACCACTCGTGGCAGGCCTCCAACCAGACCCTGTGCCACTGATAACAGTCTTCTGGGATCTGCCATTCAGACAGTTCTCAGTCCACCTCACTGTCCCCTCATCCAGGACATACTTCCTAGTTTGTCTATAGGATGTCATGGAAGACAGTGTCGAAAGCCTTGCTGAAGTCCAGGTAGATAATACCCACTGTCTTCCCTCATCCATCCAGGTAGTTGTCCCATTGTAGAAGGCAATCAGATTATCTAAGCATGATTTCCCTTTGCTGAATCCATGCTGACTTCTCTGATCACTTTCTTGTTCTCCATGTTGATAGAGATGGTATCCAGAAGGAGGCACTCCATCACTTTACCAGGCCTGACTGGCTAGTAGTTCCCTGGGTCCTTCTTACCCTTTTTGAAGACATTCTTATTTATGAGAATAATCTTAGCAATATGAAAATACAGTGTGGCAGTATTTGTGATTTTTTTAAATTAACTACGTTAAGCAGATAAATTTTTGAAGAATCTTTTCTGTGCATCGTGTCTTCTTTATGAAATTGTAGATGCTCTATTGATACCTCAGTGTATTTCAGAACATACAGAGTGTGGTTATGCTGCCTCAGGTGAGGAAATAGTGGGGCAATAGGTAGAATATTTAACTTGTTTTTTTTGCATTCTGACCCTAGCTGATTATAAAAAATGCAGCAATAGCATAATGCTACATCAATTTACTTAACTAAATAGAAAATATTAATTTAATAATCTATGTATGTAAAAAATATTTTTTTATATATTTCTTGGTGTGAGTTGTTACAGTTCCAAAGTAGTTCAGAAATATCAGGTTGGTGTATGGAGTCCTAATATACTTAATGAGTTGAATAAACTTGGTGTCATATCATTTCTCTGAACTCTGTACTTTTAGGCAGCTGCAGTGAGAACAAAGAAACTGGAAGAAAGCATTGAAGCAGAGAGAGCAGCACATTTAGCATCCAATTTCACTTCAGAGATCATCCAGGTAAACATTTTGTTAAATATTTCATAGAAGTTTACAGTTAAACAGTTGAGGAAGTTGTGAAGGTACAATGCTCCAAAAAATGTGAAGAACACTTTGCTCCACTGAAAACCCTAAACAGATTTATTACAATAAATGTCAAAATCATAAAAACTAATACATAAAAGGACAGAATAGAAGAATATCTGCTTTTCAGGGAACTTTAAAGTTATTAGAATAAATAATAGAATAAAATGTCACATTTGTATGTTTGAGAATTCTCACTAGCATTTAAACTGTAAGGGTGAAGGAAATGTTTTACAATAGTTAAAAACTTTACTACTGTTTAAATATCCTGCCCTGTATCTTCTGAATGGCCACTTAGAGCAATTTGGAGGTACACTGCATACATCCGACTTCTCTAGGAGTGAGAGCATAATGCATCCTGAAACTGCAGCTTCAAACATAATTTCTCAAAGTACATTTCAGCTTCAAAGTTATGATACTTGCAGTTACCAGTAAAGATTGATTGTATGAGTAATAGTGTTGGACTTAGAGTGTTGGACTCAGTAAAATAATTATGGTTTATTAAAAAAAATTGAAGAAATTAAATTGTGATTGCTTAATATCATATTAGTTAACAAACTTACTGGACATGTGAAAAACTAAGCAAAAAAGAAGAGAATTTGGTATCTTTTTTCCCCTATTTTCTGAGTAACAAAAAAAACCCATCACCATTCTTCAGTCAGTTAATTTCTTGTTTTCTTGATCTTCTGTATGTGCAGGCAGTTAAATTTTAAAAGTGATAATTAAACTCGCAGAAAATATTTAGTTTGCTAATATCCTCTCTCTTGCTGCAACATACAAAGGAACTGAGAGGATAACATTCCTTAAACTTAGAGGCTTATATTTTATGAGTGATTAACTGATAAAAGTCTTTTTCCTTGTTTATAAAAATGTACAAGCTAGAAGTGTGCTTTGTTCTGAGAGGAAGTGTAGCCTTTATTGTTAGTCCCACACTTCAAGAATCTATTTAAAAACTAGAATTTCCCGGGAAAGCTTCAGTATTGATAAGAACTGGAAATGTTCAGACACCCCCAAATGAGAACAGAAGGTAATTTTCATCATCATATCTATTTGTCTCTGTTTTGAACTTCATGTGTTCTTACATTTTTACATGTGTTCAATGTTTTTTACATGTGTATATGCTTCTATATCAAATTAGTAGAATACACTCTACTGTAAAGCAGAACAGACCATAGAACAGCACTAAAGATCATGTTAGTGTTTCCTAACTTGCTTTAATTGTTTTTTTCTCACTTGGTGTAGTTAAGAATTCGAGAACTTGAAGAAGCTGTGCATGTAGAAAAGGACAGACGAGAAGAAGCTCTTTCAGATTTAGAAATGATCAAGAAAGAGTTCCAAGGGTTAGAAAATGCATATGAGAGAGAAAAACACAATGCCCAAAAGAACTTGGAAAAACTCAATGTGTAAGTTTCCCTTTAAATTCATTGTAAAATGGCAGCAGACAGCTTGATTACCACTTATAGTTTACATTTATATAGTTGTCAGTCAGTATGAAACAACTAAATCTGATACAATTTCCCAAACCAGCCTGAAGTTCAGAACCTGGTGTTCCATTAATAACAGGTCCATATCAGTAACCATATGGGTGGGTAAAGAAAATAACTGCTCTGTTACTGGTTATTTGCAAAAATGTTGGAAATGATAGTTATGACAGAGTGCTGTCTCCTGTGCGTTTGGGAGGAGTGTAGGAAAGCACACAGGGCAGGGTTAGAACAGATTTTTTTCTTCTGTATACACTGACTTTATTATGAAAATATTATTTTTCACTTTAGTGAGCTAGATCAATCTTTAAGACTCTTGTTGAGAAGTTGTGTATCATTTATAGTGGTGAATCTTCATTTTCAGCTTTTGAATGATTGTGGAAAGTGTTAACTAGCTAACGAAAACAGAAGGGATGAAGTGTGTGAGAGCAGATGAAATTACTTGGGATTCCTTTCCTGCTCAGCATAATCTACTGTGTCCGTGGTAACAGATGTTTTTTGGAAGAAAGGTTTTGCTATGTTCCCTGGGCAGGTATAGGCTACACTGTACTAAGTCTTCTTCCTTGGCTGAATGAAGTTTATATTGGGGTGAGAAAGTGTCAGGAAGAAGAATGGTGTTGGAAGACGGAGAGCTGAGGAGTAGGTGAAATAAAGGATAGTAGTTCGTAAAATCCAGGGAAAGAGGGAGACATGAAGACATGAAGTGGGTGGCACACAGTGGGGGTGTGGGGAGAGACTCAAGGTAGCAGCATGGCTTGGAAAAGACAGAGATGCACCTCCCAGTCTAGGATTATGGAGGTCTGTACATAAAGGTATTTGTGGTGACTTGCTCGTACAAGCAGTAGAGAGGAAAAAAGAAACTGGTTTCCCTACAAAAAAGGAATTTTGTGGCCTGAGTGTTCCTATATTCATGCTTACAGGGATGTTTTTAGTAATATAGTTGAAACTTGTGCTGTATTATAAACATCTTAGAACTCTTTGTTTAAAAAAAAGGTCAAAAGAGGTCTGAATGTGCATTTAGGTAAAGCAGAGTCACATTAAAAAGTGAAAACTTTTTTCTCAAAGAAAAAGATATAACTTATGATAAAAATTTGTGAAATACATTATGGTAGTAATCTAAAGTGATTCTTCAGGAAGACTGCAGTCTTCACAGCTGTAAAACTGAAAAAGCATATAAGGAAGATTCTCTACAGTTTTAAAACAACATCAGTTTATTAAACTGTAATCTCATCCTGCCTGGTTGTTTTTGCTTTGAGCATGGGTTCTCTGTCAGCAAATACATGACACTAAACTGATACCAAGTTCTTTGCCTTTCCTTGTACTGGAGAAGACCTGCACCAATGATTTCATGTTTTATTCCATTTTTATTGTTTTGTTTTAAAAAAGTTCCTTTGTGTTCAAACCAGCCTTTTCTTGAGGAATGGCTGTTTGATCAGTAGTTTTGCATAACAGGCTATTTTGTACTGTCTGAGTTTTTCTTGTATGTAACTTTCTATTATTACAGAGCATATGGACTCTGGTTCTTTTTTTTTTTTTCTCGGTTTGGTTTTCTTAGTTTTTAATCTGGTGTAGTGGGTTTTTTCTTTTCCCTCAGGTAGGTTCCCATATTTGAGTGGTCCAGAAAATATGGAAAAATTCATGTTGCAAAAGTTTTCTTGAACTAGTGTTCTTCCAGTATTTGTTCCTGAACTATTTCTTCACTTGTTCCAAGACCTAATATTCCAAAGTTTGTCTTTGTATTGAGATTAGACCAGAAAAATTCATCATCCTCAGTGAAATATGGGGCTTTTTTAGTGTGGGGGTTTTTCTTCTTGACTAATGATTGTTAAGCTGTAGTAGTTTTCAGTCTAGAAAAAACTGTCCTGCCTTGTCAACATGGCTACCATAACATGGCTTTCTGTAATCAGGCAGCGAGCTGTTTGTATGAATATGTTCTGGGAATCAATAAATGATAATAGAGTTATTAGCTAATTAGCAGCATTTTTAGTGGTAACTTAAACATCTGTTTAGGTATTTTTCAAACCATTAAAATTTTACAAGTGTAGTGGTTTGATCACATCTATTTTACTCTGTGAGATAAGGACCAGAAGAAATGCAAAGCAGGCCTAAAACTTTAAAGAATATGAAGAAGTTTATTACTAACAGAGTTAAAAGTAACAAGAAATAGTAAGAAGTTAAAGCAAAACCCTCTTCCCTCCAGCACTCCCCAAGCAAAAACTCCTTCCCCCCTCCCTTTTCTCCCTTCAGCACTCCCCCCTCCTTTACCACCTCGCACAAAAGGTAACAATTTTGGTCAGTGTTGCAGTCTTTAGAAGTCTCTTTCTTATGCTTAGGGAAAAAAGTTCCTTCTGCTGATGCCACGGATATTTCTTCACAAACTCAGTAGTCCGCCCAGAAACCATCTACTGAAGTGAAGTATCTCTCCCATGAAAATTCCACAGTATATTCATACTGCAATCATGGGCCATCACATGGGGTTACAAGTCCTTTTAAAGATGAATTCTTCCAGCCCAAACACAAAGGTTCTCTGCTTCCAGTCTCTTTTAAACATGAATTATTCCAGCTTAAACACAAGGGCTTCTCTGCTTCTTCACAAACCTCTAAAAGCTGCTTCACAACTACATGGCCTGGCATAGGAATTCTCTTACATCTTCACAGGCTGCAACATGAATTCTCACAGGCATGGATTTTCATCTCCCCATACTTTAAAATGATTTAAAGAGTTCAGTTCTCTGCAGCTGCTAGAAGGGGGTTTAAGATTGGCGCCGGAACACACACACCCTTTTCTCCCGCCGCCATCTCAGC
>VZTE01003451.1:54905-84495 GCA_013397775.1 Eulacestoma nigropectus | reverse complement strand
GCCCAGGCCGGGCCCGGAGGCCGCCCGTGGCTCGGAGGCTCCCCCTTTCTCCCTCAGGAGACCGGGAACAAGAGAGGAACTTCCCACCCTTGCCCCACGGGGTTTAAATATGCAAAATTTGCAAAAGCGCATTGGCTTAAAAGCTTGTCAATCAACTCAGTTTCAACCCATGACAACGAGTTTTACCACAAGATCTGTTTATAAAATTTTTGATTAGTATTAGTTAAAAATGTGACCATCTTTAAGTAGTAGCTTTCCAGTTAAGTCTCTGAGAAACTCTTAAAAGATATTTTCCTGTATTAGATTATTTGGACCAACATAAGGATGATGGTTAGATATTGGATTGTGTTGTGCATTCAATAGTTTTGTTCCTTGTGAGAATCTTTTATCTAGATGTATGAAGATACTTCTTTGAGAATTGAAGGGATTTGTGTCTAGGATATTTTTGATCCACAAAAGTTACATCTTTGAAAAATGGAAATAACTCTTTAAATGAAAATGTTACCCTCAAAAAGGAAAAATAAGAGGGTTTTTTAGAGAGTATTTTTCTTTGTTTGGAATTACTGCAGGAAATACCTGAATAAGTATATTTTTTGTACTTAAGACTATGAAATACAGTTTTTACAGATATGGTACCATTTGCCTTAGGAATTTCAATATTAGTGCTTACAGAGAAGTAAATACTTGTGTTACTAAAATGCAGGATGAAGCTTAAAAAGCCTTCCCTTTTTGCTCTAAACAGGACAATTATGTTCAGTGTTTCTTTTTCAGGAAAGCAATTTGCCCTATCCTAGAAGGTTTTTTTTGGTATAAAACAGAATTTATGCCTACTTGAGGCATCTCTTCTGTGTGTTAATTTAATATGGGAATAAATAATTGTCTAATATCCAAACACTACTATTCACTGCTTGCAGTTATATGTTGATTCAGGCAATTACTCCTAGCAGCTTCTGCCAGTTGAGTTTTTTGAAAGGAAATTGTCTTCTATGATTTCAGAGAATGCAAACCTGTCCATGAAAGTTAAGACAGTTAAAACACAGTTAAAACAATTGTGCTTTTATTAAGAGATCTTGAAGAAACATGAACAGCCTGTCCTCACAATTTTGTTAGTCCAGACACTTAAATTTCCAGACCTCTATAAAGATAGGCAGTGATGGTCAAGCTTTTTCTGAGGTGGACATCAATCTACTCAGTTCCCTAGTGGTAATTACATGGTGTGGGCAGGTACTGCCTCATGTTTCCTGTGCCCTTTTTATTCTTTGAAGCATACAAGTGTCAGTAACATTGGTGAATATCAGTGATTGCTTTCACTGGACACCTTCTGAGAGAATACAAGAGCCTTTGATCTACTTACCTTTGAAGGGTCTGGTCCTTGGACTTCAGACAATGTCAGGATCTTGGCTTTTTCTTTTAAGATATAGTTTGGCATCCAAACATATTTTCTCTTTTTCTGGAGGAGTTGCATGAGTTTGTCTTTAAGCCATAGCCAAACGAAAGTCTTACAGACTTTCATTTGTTGTGCTAGAACACTTGCATGTCTCTTTAGCTGGACTGGATGTAGGTAAATAACACCAAAGTTGGAAGCTATATAATGCTGTAAGAATTTATTTTCTCAGAAAAAAAGGTAGTTGTAATAACTGAAACCAAGCAAATGGGCTTTTCTGGGTTGCATAATTTTTTATTTTCATAGAAAAAATATAGTTGTAATAACCAAAACCAAGCTAACAGGCTTTTCTGGGTTGCATAATTTATTAATTAGCTCTGAACCCAGTAGCACTATGTAAATTGGAAGCAACATGGGATTTGGGTCTCTGTGTGAATTTACTTTTCTTGAAGAGTGAGAACATGACATAGAATAATTTGGAACTGCTTTTGCTATATTTCCGAAAGCTGTGAGAGTAGAAGCTACTTTAGGGGCTGAAACAGGCAGGTTTTGACCAATAAAAAGTAAACATCTAGAGCTACAGCAAAAAATCAGCCAGGCTGATGGAGAAGCACATAGGTATTTGGAGGACTGATGAAGTAGTCCTTTAGCTAAAAAGATACATTAACGTATAACAAATAAATCAAAGTCAGAAAGTGGCAATATTGATTTAAAAGCTTCAAGGTTGGAAGAACTTTGAGCTGTTTGATGTACTTTCAGTTCTAGGGAGACAGGAGTGATAGGAGAAGAGACAAAGAGATGAGTGACACCTGGATGTTTCTGCTGCTGGGAGCTACATCAAAGAATAGTTCAAGTTGAAAGGAGTTGCAGGAGATCTGTAGTCCAACCTGCTGCTCAAACCAAAATCAGCTATGAGATCAAGCTTTTCAGGGTTTTATCCAGCTAGGTCTTGAAAACATGGAGAATGGAGATGGCACAACCTCTCTGGGAATCTGTTCCATGAAGTTGGAAAACATTTCTCCTTGTCTGAACCTCTTTGGATTCAGTTCTTGTCTGTTGTGGTGGTTCATCCCACCTTCGGTGTGAGTGACAGAGTGGGTGGATTACCCCACCCAGGATTCTGCCCCTGAGGGCGGATCCGAGGGGAAATCTGTGGCATAAGGCTTACACCCCTTGAATGCCACTCACACCCCGTCTCCTGCCCTGTGCCGGAGCCTCCCTGGGCTCAGACAGGTCAGCTTGTTTTAAAATCCCCTCCAGCTATACTGTTATTGGTTAGTTTAAAGTTGTTTCTCCCCTAATATGTTTCTATTAGTTACTTGCCAAGTCTCATTATGTTTTAATTGGTTACCTTTGTTATACCTCCCTCTCTCTGTAACCTTCAAAGCCTGTGATCAGAGGGAGACAAAGGGTCTCTCTGCTTGGCTTTCCTTCAAGGTTGTATCTCCCTGCTCCCTCAGGGCAGAGAAATAAAACTTGGACTGCAGCCACAGAGGGTCCGACTCTTTCCTCCTTGCCTTCGCTACTGCCTTTGAACAGCATTAACTTGCCTGCTGCACACGGCTTATCAGGCCAGAGGAACTGAGGCACACAAACCTCAGTAACCGTGCACCGACACCGCTGTTCCTTGCGGGCATCGAACCCCGAGCTGTAGGCCAAGCCTGAGCCAGACACGGCAGCGCAGCACTTGTCCTGTAACCAAACACTGCTGTGAAGTGATCGGCTGCATTTCCTTGATAACCTCCTTTTAGATATTGGGAGGGTTGTTATACACCGTGGAGTTATCTCTTCTTCAGCTTGAACATACGAAGTTCTTACATGTATTTCAGCTGCTGACCATGGTGGTGACCATTCCCTTAGCCTACTCCGTCTTTTTTCCTGTATTATCAGGGATGTGTGTAGTTAAAAGTGGTTATTATCCCAGATGTGTTGTAATGACTGCCAAATAAAAGGTGATTAATCACTTCCCTTGATCTGGCTATGCTGCTATTAATACAGCCCAGGATGGTGTTAGCTATCTCCACTCATATGCTGTGCTGCTGGTTTGTGGCTGTGTACCATGGTTACCGGGTCCTTTTCGAGCATAGCTTCTATCCAGCCAGTTTAGAGTGGTCTTGTTTCCTAAATTCAGGTCTTTGCATGTGTCATTGTTGAATCTCAGAAGGTTCATTCTGGCCTTTTCTTTCTCTGTGGCTAGAGAATGGCAGCTCTTCTGTTGAGTGCATCAATTGTGTCGTGTCACGATCTACCCACACCCGGTTCACTGTTTGCTGCAGGTCTTGGGAGATTGCACTCTTGGCTTATTCCAGGTGATGGATAAAGCTGTTAAACAGATCTAATACAGACCTTTACAGTATTACACCCATTCCAGCTACTACCAGCTGGGCTTTACCGTGAAACCACTTTAATCAGTGTTGTAGTTTGCAGATCTAGACATAAGTTGTAACTTAGCTATAAAGATACTGTGTGAGAAAGTGCTAAAATCTTTGCTAAAATTGAGTTATATTTGATCTACTCGCCCTTCTTTTGTCCACAGCCCTGATTGTTTTATCATGGAATTTAACTGAGTTGGTCAGACATGACTAAGCTTTGGTAAATCCTTCCTGAGTGTTCCCAATCACCTTTGTCTCTTTCATGAGCCCAGAAAATGGTTCTAGAAGGTTTTGCTTCATAACCTTCCAGGGCTGAAATGAAACTCACTGATTTATAGTTCTTTGGCTTCTCCTTTTGACCTTTGCCAAATATAAGTGTGACATTTGCCTTTCTTCATTTGCCAGGGACCTCCCACAATTTTTGTGAGCTTTCATGATGATAATGAGCAATGTCACTGACACTAGCCAGCTTTGTCAGAACCTTTGGGTGTAGGTGAGCTGGCCTCTTCAATTTCTGTGGGTTGAGTTCTCACAGGTTACCTCAGACTCAATCCTAACCTATTGCTAGCAATTGTTCTCCATTTTTCTGTCCTTTTACTGACCATAGAGGCTCGGGAGTAGACCTTGTCAGGGAAGGTGGAGGAGAAAAAGGCAGTGAGTCTGGTGACCTTTTCTCTCTGCTGTTGATAAAATAGCTGTTTCGTGTAGAAGTCTGTTCATGTTTTCTTTCCTACCATAGCAGTGGTAAAATCCCTTCTTCTTGTCTTTGTCATCTTTTGCAAACGCTAATTCTAGGTGCCTTTCCTGAGGCACCTCCTTACCATCCCTATATACTGTGGCAATCTTCCAAAATTTTTCCTTGGATTCCTGTCCCTCACTGTGTCTCCTGTATGCTCTTGTTTGGCTTTGTAGTTTTCTCATCACCCGCCTTTTTGTCCATGCCAGGCGTTATATGTATTTGTTTTCTTGAATACCAGGAGGACTGATTTCGTACAAGAATTGTTTGAAATTTTGAATTGTGTGCTGTTGAAATCATGCCATTCGGAGTAGAATTGTCATGGTTTAGGAGTGGTATTCCCTAATTTAGTGTTCCTACAGAAACACTCCAAACCATGTACTGCTTGATCATTCCCCCCCTCCTCTTCTTCTTCCTACTGTGACGGGCTGGAGAGGAGAATTGGAGTAACAAAAGGTAAAGATCATGGATTGAGATAAGGACGGTTTACTGGACACAACAATGAAATAAGACAACAAACTGTAACAGCAACAATACTAGTGACAAAGTATACAAGAAAAAAAAAGCCATTGATTCACCTGTGACTCCTCACTGTGGAAACCCCCAACCATACCCAGTCCCTCTGCCATGCTACCCACAAGGGAGCCCTTCCCCTGTCCCCAGAAAAAGACGTGAGGTGGTATAGAATAACCCCCAGGTCCTAGACATGCCCACTCCTGGCTACTGCAACAATGAACCCTGTTCTGGCCAGAACTAGGGTAAGAATATAGTCAGGCATGTGGAAAATTCAGGAGCAAACTTTGTACTTGAAATCAGCGTTGATGATGCAAGATGTAATGTCTTTCTGAAGAGAACTAATGTGTTAATTACAATATGATGACCTCTGTTTATTCCATGTAATCTGGAGTCCATATCCAAATGATCGAATTAATTTATGACCTGAAGTCTAACACAAGCCTTGGTAATGGAAGAGAACATAACCATAACTGAAAAGTTTTTCTTAGAAGGAATATGTGTTTCTTCACTTAAAAAAAAAAAATAAGGAAAGCAGTTTCAGAAGTCATATGATGTGTTAACATGGTGTGATACCATGGCTAGATTATCTTTTAAAAATATGTAGAATACTTAAGTAAGTATTTTTGATAAAAATGTTCTAATGTTGAAATTTTCCAGATTAGAAAGAGAGTGTTTCTCCTCAAACAATCAAATGAAAGAAGTGATTGAGGAAAAGAAGAAGGTAATTGTAGACCTCTCTGCAAGACTAGGAAATGCTGAAAAAAGCTGCAGAGAATTACAGAGGGAACTTGCAATGGTAAGACAAAGAGCCTATGGCACTCATTTAGGTTTTTTTAAACATACTATGAACATAATCTGCATTTGCTGTGCTAAGATGTGGAATAAATCTGACTTTGCGCTAGTCTGATTTTTATTTATATTACTTTGTTTTGTGAAACAGGAGTAGATATAGCTAAGATACTGGAGAAGCTAATGCAAAAATGCGTTTTAAGTGATACACCAAGTATTTAACTGAGGAGTTATTTGCAGAAAACAATTATTTCAAAAGTATGGCTATGAGTCAAGAGTAACCAGCCTCTGCATTCCTAATGAGGAAGGCAATTTGTAGATATGGATTATGATTTTGTGTGAAGTATGTTGTCTCTTCCTACCCGAACTTTTTCCTCAGGCTGGATTAGTTACCATTGTAGGCTTGCTTATTTCTGTTTCACATAATGTTTTGTTTTTAGTACAAGCATTTGACTGCAAAAATTGTTTGAAAATGTCTTCTTTGAAAGTGACAAACTTTTTAGTTGATTGGGGTTTTTTGTTTTGTTTGGTGTGCATTTGTCATATTGAATGTATTTTAAAGGATTATTTTCTGAAATCTTTTTCCTTTTATATTATCAGTTGGTGCCTTCCCATTGTCTCTACCCACCACAACTTTAAATAACAATTTTGCTGTCCTCTTCAATAGCAGGAAGGTCAAAGCAAAAAGCTTAGGATATCTTCATTAATGACATAGATGAAGGGATGGGAGTGCACTCTCAGCAAATTTGCAGATGACACCAAGCTGAGTGGTGCAGCTGACACATCTGGAGGATAGAATGCCATCCAGAAAGACCTGGACAAGCTTGAGTAGTGAGACCATGAAAATCTCCTGATGTTTACCAAGCCTGAGTTCAAGGTGCTGCACCTGGGTCAGGGCAACGCCCGATGTCAACACAGGCTGAGGGATGAACAGATGGAGAGCAGCCCTGCCCAGAAGGACTTGGAGGTGCTGAGGGATGAGAGGCTGGATGTGACCCTGCTGAAAGAAAGAAAGCCAGTTGTGTCCTGGGGTGCAACCAAAACAGCATGGGCAGCAGGGCAAGGGAGGGGATTCTGCCCCTCTGCTCTGCTCTGGTGAGACCCCACCTGCAGTGCTGCATCCAGCTCTGGGGTCCCCAGCATGGGGGGACATGGTCCTGTTGGAGCAAGTCCAGAGGAGGCCACCAAGTTATCACAGGGATGGAGCAGTTCTGCTATGAGGAAAGGCTGAGAGACTTGGGATTGTTCAGCCTGGAGAAGAGAAGGCTTTGTGTGACCTTCTGGTACCTGAAAGGAGCTTACAAGCAAAATGAATAGAGACTTTTCAGAAGGGCATGTAGTAACAGGACAGCGGAATGGCTCCAAACTGAAGGAAGGTTTACATCAGATACTAAGAAAAAATTCTTTATTGTGAGAGTGGTGAGGCACTTAAACAGGTTGTTCTCATAACAGAAGTTGTGGATGCCCTATTCTTGGAAGAGTTCAAGGCTGGGTTGGATGAGGCTCTGAGCAACCTGGTATAGCACTAGGTGACCCTGTTTGCGGCAGGGGCATTAGAACTAGATGAACTTTAAGGTTCCTTCCAAACCAATCTATTGTATGATTTTATGATCTAGAAAACCTTCTCTCTCTTCATTGTGTCGTAGCATTTACAGTATTTCTATACTTACCCAATTTTTTTGTTTCTAAACTTGTCTGGTTTTCCTTTCTTTTGGACCTATGAGTGTAGGAGATGACCTACCTACAGGGAGGTAGCTCTTCCCTGCTACTGACAGGCATTGTGCTATTCAGCATATAGCAGCAGAGATGCATCAGAGTTTTCAGATTTGTTGGTGTCTACTCTTCAGCTGATGGAGATATTCCATACATTGGCTTAGTTTTATCCACTTCCCAGGTAGATGGGTAATTAATAAATTGAAGAAAAGTAAAATTAAAAAAGCCGCCTTCTTCTGGGAGGACACAGCTTCTTCAATGCAAGCACTAAAGTATTAAAAGACATTTGCTGCCTTAATCAACCTGAAAAAATCATTTTATCAGGCACAAAAAGAGTACAAAGAAAAATTCCTTAGTAACATGTATGTTATACCTGACAAGAATTCAGGACAAAATTCTATTCATGCTTAAGGTTTTTTGGTAATGGCAACAGTATTAAATAGTGCACTCAAAATGAACATTGTGTTACTGAAATGTAAGAGCAAATAGATTGCCCCACTTGAAAGAACTGTCTTATTCAGATAGCAGGTTTTTTTACTGGAATGATTTTAAGCCACAAGATTATCTTGAACAGGTAATAAAAATACTCATTTTCTGAAGAGTTTTAGTGGTCCCCTATGGGATTAGATTTTTATCACCTTGGATGGCTTTGTATTTTTCCTGAAGACTTTCGTATTTGTTTGGGAAGCAGGAGTGCCTGTGTGTGGTCTTGTTTACTCAGTATAGACAGATTTTTTGTTATTTTTCTTCCCAAAAACAAAAAGCAGAAGAGTATAGCAGAAACTAAGTATAAATAATATTCAGTATACTGTTATTAGGCTTCCCTTTACCTGTATTAAAATTGTGTGAAATTGCCAGTGCGTTCTCGTCCCTTTATTTCCCCCGCCTGCCTTCTCGATCTGTTAATTACTTTCTTATATTTTGTACTATTTTTAGACATCCTGAAAATGTCTTTTCCACTTCAGTCTGGTAATCTTAAGTTGGTTTCTCATGGTACTGTTAACATACAAGTTAATGTTTCTGTTTGTGAAATGTTTGTAAGATACACAAAGTTCATTATTTTGAAACTTTATATGAAAAAGTGCTTTTATTTTCTTTAATGGATCAGTTGAATGTCAAGTTAAGTAGTTATTCTGCTTGTAATTTTAAATATCACCATGTGGCAGAAGTTTGCCAGAAATTTGCATGGATCAAATGTGATAGGATCTGTTACTATCAAACAAAATTACCTATGAATGCTCAGCATGAGAAGGCTGTCAATATTTACATTATGCTTATTTGAATAAATTGGTCTCAAGCTTGTCGTTATTTCTAGCTAGGGTTTCTAGAAATTTTTAAGGATAAAAAAAAATATTTCAAGAATAGGAATTTAGAAGAATGGCCGTAGTGATTTAACTTGGTTTAAATTGAAACAGCCCTAGCTGTATTCCTGCCCCATGGAAAGAATAAGAGGTGTCTTTAGGAGATTTAAGTTACTCAGAATATATACATTTCTAGTACCTAGTAGTGGATGATCTTAGTATGGGACAAGCGGGAGATGTTAAACCTTTATTTTATGAGAAATTCATCTTGAAATTTGGGGAACTTGGCAGTTCACCAGAATGCATGTTAGGCAAGTGAAATAATTAAAATACTGTATTTTGGTATAAATTGCTTTAATTTGGAAGATGTGTGTATTCATTTCCCCCCCTTTTTATAGATTCTATCGGAACTAGCATAATTTGTATATAGGTTGTGTAATAGATTACACACAGCCTATCTTTTTCCTCGTGTCATGTAAACCTTTCTCTTACGGCCATGCCTGCAGTCATGCTCTGTTTGTATCTCAGCTGTCCATAAAAGCCTTGTAGGTTATTGTACACTGAATGTCAGAACAGAAGTGTTTGAGAATCTTCTTCCAAGACGTGCACATTAACCATTGTTCTTTAATAGAAGTGGCCTAGGTGTTGACTGTACAGACAATAAAGGAGCCTGAGGATTCTAATTCTGTTCTACAATTCTGCGGAGTAGAAACTGTTACACAATAGCAAAGATGTAAATGTCATCTATGCAAGTCAATGTGGACAGTTTCTTTCAGTTAAAAAAAAAAATCCCGATCCTAATACACACTCTTCATTAATTTTCTGCTAATGGTTGTTAAGCGTTGTTTTACCTTGATTCTTTTTTTTCTTGCCTTAACATAGGGGGGAGTGTTTCTTCCCAGATGCTACTTCTATGTATGTCCTAATTTAGGAAGACTGGTCAGTCTGAAGCATATGCTTAAATGATCTTCTGCAAACCAACCAATTTTGTAATTTATTTGGGAAGTGCAGAGGTCACTCAAGCTGTGATGTCATGGTGTTGGAAGACAGGCATCTAAAATTTAAAGCTGCAGTCCTCAAAAAAATTTCTGACTTGGAAAAAAAATAAACTCCAAAACCCAAAGAGATACTTCATAACATTGTTTCCCACCAAAAGTTCTAACAAATCTCTTTTTGTGGGACAAGAATAGTTCCAATAAAACTTGAGCATTTTGATTAATTTGTAAGACTGAGTTACTAAATTTCTTGAGAGATTGTATTTAATTTACATGTGGCCAGGCCCTTCTATAGATTTTTGAATATTTCAGCTAATATAAGAAAATAGAAAAGTATTCAGTAGTTTGATACCTTGAGCAAAAATAAGTAGTAGCCCAAGGAGAGAGTTTATTGGTGAGGGTTTGGTTTTGTTTTTTACACTACAATTTATGCCTGCTTGCTGAAAAATTTGTGCCACTTTCCTGCTTTACAGAGCATCACTTGAGTAAAACCCGTGTTTTGTGAACTGTGGAGCAGTCTTTCGTATTTCTGTAAATGCTTTGATTTGCTGCCCCCAAGGTCATACCCGGTAAACATTCTGATACTTTTGTAAAGAGTTTACATGAGCACTTTTCAAGGAGTATCTGAACATGCTGCTCTTTGGTGGCTGTGTGAATAGTTCTGGATTTTGCTCTTACTCTGCCATCACCAGTTGGGATTTGTACTGCAGACTGAGTGGATGAATTAGTCCATGAGCAAGAGAGCCCCCCAGGAAACCCTTGCAAGTGTAAACAATGTAGAGAAAGTTCCTCGGGAACAATGGCAGTTCATTGTACAACTGGACCCCAGCTCCCTGCATACTACTGCAGTGGTTTGTTAAGGTAAGACCTCTAAGTCCTGCCCACATGTTTATTTTTAAAGAGTTACTGAACTTGAGATACAGATGCACATTTGCAGCATCAGGTTCTGTGGGCTGTCCTGGAACTCTGCATAGAGTTTACATTTATTTTAGTCAACCATGGCTTTTGGAAAATGCTGAAAGAACAATGGGATATCATTTCTGTATGGGAGCAGGAACAAAAATCAAATACTGGTAGTTAAGGAAAATATGTCTACAACCAAGGTAGTAGGAAATTGTCCAGATAGATAAAAATATCTTTCTGGAAGATTAACACGAGTCTGACAGTGAGTGGAATAATTTTATAAGCAGATGGTTTTCCGAATAGTTCAGGTTATCCTTACAGATAAGGATACAAAGTATTTGGAAAAAATACTTTCTCCTCATTGGGGTCTACAGTATTTTTAATGAAAAATGCTTGGCTTCTCTTTGTTTTCTTTAAAAGGGCAATTGTGTTTTGAAATTGGTGATTAAATAGATATGTTGCCAAGCACATTTTCTACTAAAAGGTTTTTGTCCTCAAGAGTTGTTTTATGATAATAGGACACTTTTTTAAGGATATGAAGTTTGTTTCAAGGAAGCATTTTATATGCTAAAATTCAGCATATATTCTGAGCTCAGAAGGTATGCTTTTTCTCCCATGTTATTAGGTTTTTAGCCTTCAGTTTGAAATATATTGTGAAGAAGGAATTGTCTTTGGGGAGTATAGGAAAGACTTCTAGTGTATTTTGAGAGTTTTAAGTTCTCAACTGTTCATGGAAATTTCACTGATCTCAGGGACCTGGAATTCCCAAAGGCAGGTCCTGCCAGTGAAGACTGAGGTGATAAAAGCAATGAGAAGGTTTTTCCTCTGTCCTATTCACCAGATCACTGCCTCATTAGCAATGGGCCCACATTTTGCCTAGTCCTCTTTTTGCAGGTGATGTACTTCAGAAAGGTTTTTCTGTTGCTCTTCACATCCCATGCCAGCGTCAACTTGAGGTGGATTTTGGCATTCCTAAACATATCCCTTTAGGCTTGAACAATGTCTCTGTGTTTTTCCTAGTTTGCTATGTCTGAACAGCCTTCTTTATGCTTCCTATTAATACTTGAATTTAGTCAGGAGTTCCCTGCATATCCATACAGGCCTTCTGCCTTTGATTTTCAAGGTTGTTTTCAAGGATCACTCTCTAGGTCCAGAATGGTCCATTCTGATGTACAGGAAATCAAGCAAAGTCAGCAGAAGATTTACTTTACAAATATTTTTCCACCTGTTTCTACTAATGTGGTCTGTGAAGCAAACTCTCTTTATGTAAAGGCTTAAGCAATTTTGTCACCTGATTTCCCTTTTGAAATAACCTAGGAAACACTTACACCTGTACTTTTCCAGTAGTTCTACAGGAATGGCATCCCCTAACACAAACATGTTGATAGATGGAGTTGTTGAGAAGGATTGTAATCACATCTCCTGGAATAGTTGAATCTGTCAGCTGCAATTGATTATGTTTGATTCTATACTCATGCACTACATTTTCCTTTTCAAAGTAAAGCATTATGCATACTCTCTGTGTTTGTTCAGACTGAAGAAAACGAAGGATATAATAGCTACTGCTATAAACTATCAAGTGGGTGCTTGTGGAGAAGATGGAGCTATGCTCTCCTTAGATCTGTGCATTAGAAGTATAAGAGAAAACAGGAAAGTTTTAATTGCCTGTAAGGGGAAAACAAAAAACTTCACAATGAGGATTGTGAGATATTGGAGCAGTTTGCCTGGAGGGTTTGCTGGAATACCATCTTGGAGGATACTCAAAACTTGATTGAACAAGGTTCAGAGCAGCCTAACCTGACTTTGAGCATACCATGCTCTTGAGTGGGGAGTGGGACCAGATGACCTCCACAGGTCCTGTCAGCTTAAATTGTTTCATGATTTTATGACTGTATACATTCTTATTAGATACCTGTCAGTGATCAGTAATAGATCCTTTTGGACTCTTAACCTGTGCCTGGATTTTCAGCAGTGTAGTTTACAGCATTTTTTTCTTCATTTTCTGATAATGGAAGTGATTGAAAATGGAAGTTAGAAAGGAAAGATGCTAAATATTTTGCAGTGCAAGTGCAGAGAGACTGGCTAGTCTAAGTAATTTCCTTTTGATCTGTATTACTGTTGAAAAAGAGACTAAAATTGACTTAGAAAGTGTAGATGCAGTTGGCAAATAAAGCACAGAGAAGTGGTGAAGGCTGAGTAGACTGGAACACACTGATTAAATTATGGTAAATTAACTAAACAAAATGGAAAAATTGGATGACAAAATTGAAAAAAATTTTCGCATTTGACTTTTCCATAGGAAAATGTTTGTCTGGGAAGATTTAGCCTGACCTTCTCTGTGCTGGAGTATTTTATGTAAAAAGAGTATTTATTTTATTGTGATGTTTTCATGTTGTTGTATTTTCTTATTTTATTGTGATGTTTTCATGGTGTTGTATTTTCTTATTTTTAATTTGTGAGGTCTTGGACATGATGTCAGTACACGAGAGTAAATTAGTTTAATGTGCTTGCATCCCATAAAATATTTTTACTGGATCTCAACATTTACAAGCTCTATTTATATAGATAATTTTATGGAGTAGGAATTAAACCTTGGCTATTTTTCAATATATAGAAATGATTTGGAAATTCTTTATGAAGTGTAGTACAAACTCTCACACAAGGAAAGGCGTGTAAATGCTACAGGGGACCTAACACTGAAATACACATATGAATAATATATTAGTTGATATACAGTACATATAATTAAAATTGAAAGAGTAAAGCAAATTTATAAAATATTTAAACTGAATAGTGAAGAACACTGCAGAGAATTAAATGCATTTCTTGTTTTTTTTTTTTTCCTGACAGTTATATGCTACCAGTATGTAGCAGTTTTCCTGGGGAGGCTGTTTCCCACACATGAGAAATTGCCTGGGTTCTTTGACATGCAGTGAAGCATAACTAAAGCAACAGTTTCTAGATATGATAGAAACCAGTAGAATTTTGCTCAATAAAAAAGGTTAACTTTCCATTACCAAGTAAAAACAAAAATTATGCAAATAGGTGTTAGAATTTAGAATGGAAATAAATTGAGCAATTAAAAGTCATGAGACATCTTTGACCACAACCTTTGTCATAAGAAAATTGTGAAGTTATTTAAATCTGTTTTCCTCTTGAATTGGGGTGGGAGGTAGGGATGGTTGATTTTTGTTTATTTTTGCTGCTTTTGGGTTTTCTAAATTGCTGAGGTACATTACTTTTTGTCAGTCAGCAGCTAAAATCGTACATTTCCTTGAGACGTCAAAACTACATATACCCAAAAGGACCTTGGTCTTGTCTGGAATTATTGGATGCATGTCTTTGAAAACTGCAAGTTATAATATCAGATATGAATTGAAGGAATGATTTGGCATAGTCTTTCTATTGTAGTGATTTCAAAAATCTGCTGTAGTACTTTTCTGGCCTCGAAAAATTTGGTGTCTTGATCTGCACAGCAGACTGCACTTAGTGGACAGCTTTCTTTAAGTAAATTCAGTGACAGGGGCTGAAGAACTCTGTAGCTTTATGTTCCATGCATAACGATGAGTTTTTAGTATTGGAAAGATCTCTATCTAGCATGGAAGATATTAACAATTGAAGTAGGCAGACTTGCAATGAGAATAGGTGTGGGATTTGACTGAGTGCCAAATCATGGATTTCTAGCCTGTCTGCCAGTAGTTTGGTGTCTTTCTGGATGCCCTTGTAGGCTGTAACAATAGATTTCACTGCTTGCATAGATGGACAGAATTTAATGTCCATTAAGATACTTCTAAAGCAGAAGATGATGAAGACTAAGTTTTTGTACAACCGTCTTTTGTTTTTCTTTTGAAATCCTTTAGTTTTATGTTGTGTGTTACAAGGTTCTGTATTACTTATTTGTTATGTCATGTTGGGTCTCTTGGCTCAAGAAAAGACATAAAAATGAAATAAAGAAATACAGCAGAAATTTAAATTTAAGGACGAACAAGTATATCATTGTGAAGTGTATTTGTTCTGTTTACTTATTTTAATGTGTTCTCTCCCCACCCCCTCTTGTCTTGTCTGTTCCTCCTGTCAAATAAAGGCCAAGAAACACCAGGTCTTTCTAACAGAGACGTATGAAAACAACATGAGAGAGCTGGAGTTACTCTTGGACAGCTTTGCTATGTCAGGCCAGCGGACAGCAGGTTAGTTGAAGGTATAAAATGACAGATGCATCTGTCAATGTTCCAAAGTCACTACATTGTGGGAATTCTGCAGATGCCTCTTGCATTCCCTCTTCTCAACATGCTTTGATTTGATGACATGATAAGAGCAGTTCTCACAGCAGTCAAATGGCCTTGCTAGCTGAGAAAGGGTGACGGATTGTGGACCTGCTGTTGTCAGCCCAGAGCTTGATTTACAAATGCTGGGGTGTATATGATCGGTCAGAAAAGGGCTCACTTGCTGTGCTCTAAATCCAACTGAGAAAAAAGTCCTTACAGTATACCTGCAAAGGGAACAGATGTTTTGCCTGAACTGAGCCAAATTCTGAGGCAACCTTCAGCAACTTAAAGGTCATATATTCAAAAAGGTTATGTAGGACATATGATGCAACACAATACTTTTTACGGTTGATTGTGGACCGGTACTATGTTGCATTCATTTAATCTGATACAGAACAGATATTTCTCTGTTTTTATTCAAATTAACTGTAAGTCAGTGGTTGTCACTCTGCTACCTGGCTTTATATATTATTATTGTATCAGACTCAAAAAACTGCTGCCTGGTTAGGCATTTGAAAAAGTGGCTAACATAACCAAGCTGAACTTTAACATCAAGCTAGTGGTTTTTTTAAAACTGGAAATTGAACACTTTTTAAAATCTTCATTTAAAACTGTAATTCCTGTTAGAAAAACTACATACTAGACACAAAACGCTTCCAATTTACAGTAAAAGTAAACTGGAAGAAAAATAAAATGTGGCTTACAGAGCAAATGCGTTTATTTTATGTATGTCGTGATGTGTTTTTCTACTTTTTAGCAATGGTAGACATAAATGGGTTGTTATAAGCACTTTTAAATGAAGATACGGATTTTTGTATCTTCACAAAATGATTTTTTTAGGGCCTGGTGCTGTTAAATTTCATTAAGGAAACAACTTCTTGGGATTTCTCTTGTCCTTAAAAGGTGAGCCTTGATTCTGTGATGCATTGATTTCCTTGCATAGGCTATATGATTTTTTTGTTTTGGAACTGGTATCAGTTTTATTCTGTAATTATAAATGTAATTACCATGATCATACCTGTAGGTTTACAGTTGAAAAGCTCTTTAAGACTGTATGTTTCCCACAGTTTTGCAAAGTTCCATGTGCTCAGAGGGACTTAAGTAACTTTGGGGGGAGCTGGATGCTGCTGCCAAAGTGCAGTTTCCAAAGCAGCAATTGTCTTTTGGATTGTAAACCTTGCTGAGAACAGCTTTGACTTGTTTCTATAATATTAGAAATTCAATAACAGTACCTTCAGTATTAATTTGCTTTGTTTGAGGTAAACTTTAAAAAAATTATTTAAAGAGATTTTTTTTTCAAGCTTTAGCATCTCTGAAGAGGCCCTTGAGGCAGATAGTAAAATTTAGTTTTGAGGTGGATTGACTGAGTCTTCACAGCTAATATTAAAATAGACATTGACTAAGACATTTGTTCTACATATTTGCTGTACTTCTAAGTTTGAAACTTAATTTTTAATTCTTTTGCATTATTATATTGTTACTCTGGTGTACTTAAAAAATTTTGTATCTAATAGTATTTATTAAAATTAAAAAAAAAATTGTTATTTGTGGATGCTGAAAGCTTGGTCGCAGGGAGATTTTCCAGCATCCTGCCAGCGTCCATGAGAAAGCGAGGACTTTCACATGAACACTGGCAGAAAGCTGGAAAATCTCTCAGCGACCGAGCCTTCAGCATCCACAGTTATTATATTTGAAATGGGAATGCCTAGGTGCCAATAAAAGTAAAAATCTTAAATAATTCCTTGTAGTCTAATTGCTAGACGAAGGGCTACATGAGCCACAGCTGACTGGGCAGTCTTTCTTGTTCTTGTGGTCAATTTGAACTCAAGAGGTTGAGAGAACTACTTAAAAATCCGTCATTATTAAGATCCAACACTGAAGATCCAGCCCCTTAATTCAAGTTCTTATTAGACTGAGATTATTAGGCTATACAGTAAAGAGAAGATAAGACTGTATTTTTAAGATTATGTCATAGGTTGACCCTGGGCCGATGCCGGGTGCCCATGAAAGCTGCTCACTCACTCCCCTCTGCAGCTGGACAGAGGAGAGAAGATTTAACAAAGGGTTCATGGGTTGTGGTAAGGACAGGGAGAGCTCCCTCAGCAAATACCATCATGGGCGAAACAGGCTCAATTTAGAGATATGAAGTGAACTTATTACTGACAAAATCAGAGCAGGATAATGAGAAATAAAATAAACGCTTAAAAAAATACCTTCCCCCCTCCCCTCCTCCTTCCAGCTCTACCTCCGACCCCAGCAGCACAGGGAGACGGGGAATGGGAGTTATGGTCTGTTCATCACCTGTGGCTTCTCCCACTGCTCAGGGAGAGGAGTCATTTCCCTTCTGTAGTGTGGGGTCCCTCCCACGGGGGACAGATCACTGAGAACTTCTCCAGTGTGGCTCCATCTCATGAGCAACAGCTCTCTGTGGCCTGCTGCAATTTGAGTCCATCCCACCGGCAGCAGTGCTCCCCAGACTGCTGCGGCGTGGGTCACTCTTCCACAGGGTGCAGTCTTCCAAGGACAGGCTGCTCCAGCCTGGGAGCAGCACCCCTCTCTCCACCAGGTCTCCCACTGGACCACAGCCTCCTCCAGGTATCCACCCGCTCCGGTGTGGGGCTCCACCACAGGCTGCAGGTGGATCTCTGCATCCCCCATGATCCTCCATGGGCTGCAGGGGCACAGCTGCTTCACCATGGTCCTCACAGCTGCCGTGGAATGTGGGCTCCAGTGCCTGGAGCACCTCTTCCCCCTCCTTTTCCACTTGGTGTCTGCAGAGTTTTTCCTCTCGCTTGTTCTCACTCCTGCTCCTCTGTAGTCACAATTAAAAGTGTGCCACAACCTTTGTTTTGATTTATTCTTAAACCTGTTATCACAGAAGCGTTACCACCATTTCTAATTGGCCCAGCCTTGGCCAGTGGCACATCCATCTTTGGAGCCACTGGGGGTTGGCTCTGCTGGACATGGTGGAAGCTTCTGGCAGCTTCTCACAGAAGTCACCCCTGAAGCACCCCCCACTACCAAAAATCAGCCCATGCAAACCCAATACAGATTAAAACATGAAGAGTTTTAGAAAGCGTTTTTTTTCTTTATATATGTTGAAATAACAAGCATAAATCCATGTGTTCTCCTTTTCCAGTGACCTTTATAAATTTTCCACAGCTTTGTTGTTCTTATTGGTGCATTTGCATGATTTCACTTTGTATCTTTTCAGTTTATCATATTTTGCAATTATTCAGCAGAGTATGTTCTTAGGGATGTTTATGTTCAGGAAAAAAGTAATTGTGGTTGTAGTAATCTGAAAAAAAGGTGAAATGAGTGCAAGGTTCTAAGCGTGTTAGCTGCTTTGAGTTAGCATCACCATTTAATACAGGCCACCAGTACTGTTTTGGTCAAAAATCTAAAACACAGTAACATACGAGCCGCTATGAAGAAAATTAACTCTTTCTTATCCCAGCCCAGTACAGCTAGCACAAAGTCCAAAACAGCAGGCTTAAGAGTTTATTTACTTGTATATGTCTGTTAGACTCCTATGGAACTTGGCATTTTCCCAAAAATCTTCCCTTAAACTCTTGGGCAATACTGAGCATACACTTCAAGTACTGGGTTGGGTTTTCTGTCTCACTGCTGACATGGTGCTTCTGCCACAACAGAGTGCATTTGGATTACATTGTATGTCTCCTGCATAGTTGTATGAAGACAAACAACATTTGGGCAGCATTAAAGCCATAGACTTGTTTTCAGCTAATGCAGATAGGCTGAAACTGATATTTCTGTTGGCAGATTGAGCTGCTTAGAAATAGAGTTACAGCAAAGGCAAGGAATGACAGCATGGAAAGTTTACTGGCAAAATTCTAATTTTGGCAAACATGATATTAATGACAGCATTGCAGATTAGGACTTAAATAATGAAATACATTATTTAGACATCTTGACAAAAAGTATGGCATAGAAGATAACTCTTAGATTGACTTAATAGGTATTCTTTTAAACCGAATGAGAATTTCGTGTTACCACTTCTCTCGAGCTACAAGTATGAAAAAATAGTGTTTATTTTTTTCTGTGCAACAAGACAATGCAGAATGTGCCTACAATGGGTGGTAGTGAGAGGTTGGTCTTGTAATTGAGAAGAATGGACTGGAGCTCTGTGCACAGCTATAGCTGTGGTTAAGTGGTAAAAATTATAGTAAGGTGACACTTGTCACTTTCTTCAATGTGAAATCTAAGCTGCTCAAAAAAGGTCAGATTTTATGAATTCTTCTTAGATTGATTTTAAATGTAGCGTTGTTATTTGGGGCATGTCTAGGATTCATAGGGCTCTGGAGTGTCATTAAGATCTTTCTTTTCTCTAACTCTGTAGACTTTTAGAAACTGTGGTAAGTAGGTGGAATGGCTGATAGGACAGAGCAGGAGTCTGTCACTGGGATGTGCTTGCTGTAAAGCAGATCTTGCTCCTATTACTGAAAGCAATCTTGCAGGTATGTGTTGCTTTGACTGTAACACCTAGTCCAGTCTGAATAGCAGTCTATACTCTCTGTTATTACCAAAAGTTGGAAGAGAAGAGGCTAAGTAATTGAAAGAATTTCCAGAAGGGCAGTTGGCAATACTTTCTGACCTGTGCACTTATGTAAGTTTTCCACTGAGTTCTGTTGGTGCATTATGTGTAGCATACAGGAGAAATCTCATTGGTTTTATACAATGCCTTTGTAGAATATTGTGCTTATTAGATTACTCTAATTATAGAATTCTTAAAAAATACTCACCCTGCAAGTACGTAAGTGCACCTGCTCTAGCTGATAAAATTTTATGGATAGACAAAGAAAAGGCTCAGGCTTTAGTATCTGATTTGACATTATGGGCCACTTTGTGTAAATTGCTTAATGACACTGGTGATAAACAGCTGTATCATTGTTTAGTTGTGATGGGAGTTATGATGGTTTAGCCTTCCTGGATTTCAAATGCCACAGATTTTTTCACTATTGCAAAATAAGGCTGCTATTAGAGTTGGTAAAGTTAGTTTTGCTTATAGAACATGCTAAAACTTGTGGAAAAGTTTATACTATAATTTGTTACAAACTAAGTTATAAATGCGTCTTAGAAATATAAATAATGCTGAGAAGAATGATCTGTCAACAACCTGGTATTGTGGTGTAACACCAGGAAAAAAAAAAAGTTTGTTCTTGGAAACTGAATATCAGCTGACATCTTGCAACCTCTCGATCAATACAGTGTTATTTTGCTTTCTTGGCACATTGTTCTATGCACTTTGGAATGGTCAGACTTGTTCGTATGTCCCTAATTAAGGCAACAAGATCATAAGTCTCCATCTGAAGGTTTAATAAATAAGTTTCATGTGTATATAATGGATATATCAGATTTATAATTGAACCATTTTGTAGGACTCTGCAGACAGATAATTTTTTTTTTATTATTTCCTTTGGAATGAAGTTCAAGATAATTTAAAATGTTTTAAGTCCTCTCCAAGCATAACATAATGATGCGATCTTTGGCTCAGTAAGGCTTTAAGTAAATGATTTGCATTGTTATATTCATGCTTAGTCACAACAGCAAAATAATGTCAGGAAAAATGTAACATTCTTAACTTTCAGACAAGATGTTTTTCAAAGTACATAATTGTGTGGTTTCTAAGTTGGCTTGTCTGACTGAATGACACAGGCTTGCCCACAGTAGAAACAATGTATGAGACGGCATACCAAATGCATTAGGTATAAATGTAATCCAGAATTTACAGTTCTGTATCTTGTATTAAAGCTTTTATACAAGTGTCTTTCAGCTATATTTGCTGTGAAAGTGTGGCTATACTGCTGGACCTCTCCGCAAACAAGGCTGCTCTTCAGTGTTCTGTATTGTCACTGAAGCCCTAACTAATTCTAATGCCTTGCATCCAGGCTGAGTAGTTTTCTCTCTGTGGCTTTCAGGCTTAATTTTCATTCTGTGTTTTCCTTCAGGCACTTGTGAGGACAAAGATAAACCTCTGAGCTGCTCTGTCGTTGAGACTTTGAGGTGTACCTTGACAGCTTACCAGAACAAGCTGGAAGATACATCTAATGAGGTAACACTTGCAATGTTTGGCTCTCTATGTATTGCATTTGGCCTGCAGCAGTACATACGCTTTTCTTGTAAAAAAGGGCAGAAGAGTGGGAATGTTGAGTTGACAGCTTCAAGTATACCCAAAGAAAAAAATCTGTCGCTACTATTTCTCTAAGCTTGCCCTGCAGTGAAGTTTCACTTCCATTTGTGGGGACAGGGAGAAGAGTTTTTTGTCTTTCTAGTTTAATTTGGTTTTCTTGTTCAACCTTTTGGGGTTATTTAGGGTAACAAACCATTTATATATATGATTTTAGTTAAAAGATAATGATCTAAGAGTACAGCAGCATATACTGCAGTGTTCCTAAATGCACAATGGTTGAGCCTCAATAGTCATTGATATCAGTTATGTAAATGATCATACTCCCCTCTACTTTTAAAACTAGTGTAATTTTCTGAGGAGAGGGTGTTTTGGATGGAATCTCTTTGGGAGCTATTTTGCAGTAATTTCAATTAAAATAAGACTGTTAAAATACTGTCTTTAAGTTAGCTAAGAAAATAAAGGAAATATTTCAGTTTTGGGAATCTTACCCTTGAAGAAAATCAGATGTTTTTCATGCAGTCCTACTGTCCTTTTATATCACTGACTCAGAAGTTACAGTTTTGCATTTATTTTGTTGTGTGTTTTGCTAGTGTGACTAAATTACTCCTCTTGGGTGTAAATGTTTTATTAATTTGTGGCTTTAAAGGCTGTAGAAAGACATTAATTGCACCATTAAAACTTTTTGTACAAACTTGTGATTAGTCTTTGAATAAAATTGGCAAATACAGAAAGGCAAGGTGTGATAAGACTGTAAAAATGCCAGCACTCTATTTAATTTCTAGGTTTTGTCTTTTGTTTTGACAAATATATAGT
This sequence comes from Eulacestoma nigropectus, assembly GCA_013397775.1. Lineage (NCBI taxonomy): Eukaryota > Metazoa > Chordata > Aves > Passeriformes > Eulacestoma > Eulacestoma nigropectus. The sequence goes on along the minus strand of VZTE01003451.1, from coordinate 62,557 downwards.
CTAGCTAGTCACTCAACACACTAAAAAAATTTAAAAAATAAAAAAAAAGAAGAAAAGTATATCAGCTTTGCCCCTTTTACTGGGAGAAGAATAGTCTCCCAGAAGACCTTTGAGTTTGTTCAAGGATCACAGAAGTAAGTGACCATGGAAACAATTATACTTTTTAAACAGCAAGCACTGTTAAGTCTCTCCCAGTGAGATAAGAGAACTGATGTGTATAGTTATTATGAAACTCTTCTGAGACCCAAATCTGGAAGCTGAAGAGTAGCTAGGAACATATTACCCACAGCGAATTGTTATTTGGGAGGAGGAGCATCACGTGATAGGCAGCACAGTTGAAAAGTCGACTCAGCATGCTTTGGCTTAGTGATGTGCTTTGTTGTGAAACTGTGCCAGAGACAGCAGTGGGGAGACCAAGGGGGTGGCTTCTAAGAAAGCAAAGAGAGTGTTCTGACAGAAAGAAGAATGAACTGTCAAGGAAAATAAATCGCAAGCAGAGCAGGACCAACAGATGACCTGCCACAAGACTTCCCAGTAGGACTGTGTGTGACTGACCCTGAAGTTGTCATACGGAGCCAGAGATCACTGAGCACCTTCGTGGTGCATAGAAAGGGCAGTGCTCTGTCCTTCTTGATTACCCCCGCCCCCACAGAGAATGCTGCTTTTGGCTTTTTATGTGTGAGATATGTTTAATAGTAAAACTTTTTAATAATACAATAATGCACAAGGGGACTATGAAGGGCATTGTGCAATAAAACCAGGATGTTTTAATACACAATAGGAAGGGCTTTAGTAAGCAACAGAACTGTAAGCAAATTTTAGTGGTTCTTCTTATAAAAAGATTTTCAACAAGATCCCACATATTGATGAATTTATTAATGTATGTGTACACTTATATGTATATGTGAAATATGCTGGTAAACTTGTCATGTTTCATCTTTCACATACTGTGTTAAACATTAGATTAAAAGATCTAGTTAATTTGTGTGACTGAAAGGTGTAGAAGTGTTTTGGGATTTGTAGATAACTAGCTTCTGACTTTCTGTATCGTGCAGACACCAGAATATGTTTGGGGAGAGGGAAAAGACTAGTAAACCAATAAAAAGACTGGAAATATTCCAGTAGCATTCTTTAATTTACTATAATTATTTCTCAGGGTTCTTCCAGGTTTCCTGGCATCAAAATATAAAAATAAACATATTATTTAGAAAATAATTCATAACTTTTGTAAATGGGGTATTCTGCTCCTTAAATGTCAGGTGTTAGCAGTATCATCATATAAACAGAGATACAGATTATTTTGATGTGTTGTTTTCCTTTTTGAAAGTGGAAAGTGAAGCTAGTACACATTATGGTACCTCAGTACACATTAAGCAAGCTCTGAGATGGTTGTTTTTAACCCTACAGTAGTCACTGTGCCTCTTTGGAACATTGCTGCTTTTTATGGTATGAGAGTACTATCCAGTGCTCAGTAAAGAGCCACACTTGTAGCTGGACAGTTTCTGCAAATGGCCACTGACTTGAAAACTTGTTTTCCCGAACCACTCCCCAGATCATTATCTGAATTCATTACGTTTTCAAGTGCATTTCAGAGTCTGTGTTTTTGTCAGGTATTTTGAGAGTTAATAAGATAGGTAAGAGTGGACTCAGTTTGGGATTCTTTTAAATCATTATAAAAGAGTTATTTAGTACTTTTGTAATGGCATATTATTTAGATTGTATGGAGTACAAAAGCTGTTCAAGGAATTGAAATAAATTTTGGTTTACTTTTATATACAAAATTCTTTGTTAATATTATATTGAATAGATCATTGCAGCCTTTTTGTAAAAGTCTGTTTGACTTTCATATTTTTCACAGCTTGAGAAAACGAAGTCTTTGTGCAAAAAGATGACAAAAGAACTTGAGGTATCTGAGGAGAAAATGGGTGCTTTAAGACAAGACCTTAAGGTATGGTTTAATGGATTTAGCATAAAATTTGAAAGTTCTGCAAAAGGTATCTTGCTGGATTAAAGGTATCTTATCAGAGAAAGTCTCTATATCATTGTGTTCTGTTGAGCAAACGAGTTTACCTTGCAAGTTTGTTTGAAGCCATGCTGCTTTATTCTGGTTGCCACTATAGACTACATAATTTCAATGATTGCACTCCTGAAATAATTAAAATACATTTATAAATTTGAAAAATATTGTTTTATATTGAAATCAGTATCAGTAATTTTTGTTGTTTAACTGTTTTTCTCAAGAAAAGTAAAAGGGAGTTTAATTACCTCTGTGCATATGAAGGTATATTTTATTAAAGATGTCCATTCTTTTGTTAATTTTTTTTGTTTGTGTTTATCAGAAAGGTCAATGCATGTGGTGTATCAAGTGATCTGTAAAGTGTGCGGCCTAAAATTTCTTAGAGTAAAATTTACCTGAGATAAAAACAACTGAGAATTCTTTCCTTTAGTTTTGGAACAAAATTTTTTTTTCTGTTTCTGGCTGACACCACTTTTGTAATGTCTTGTCTGGTTAAATCAATAGCCAAGGGAGTGAGCAAGTCCTGAGGTTGTGTTTTAACTTAATCTCCCAATTAGCAGTGTATTGTACTACTGCCAAAATAGAATGTCTGTAAACCCAGTGTTTCTCAGATTCTTTTGCTGAGGATACGTTGCTTTTTGTTTTTATGCAGTGTTTTTCTGTAACATTCATTGAATCTTCACATTAACGGATACTTGCACATGATGTGCTGTCATCTGTTCTGAACTTTCTTTACTGATTTATGTTCAGAAGATTTAGGGCTTCTGTTTCTGTTACATCACCTTTTTAACTCACCTAAAATTTTTGCAACCCTTTGCAATAGATACTTGTATTCTTCATGCAAAAACTGAGCTTGCTGCACACAGAGTGTACTGGGTTTTCTGCCATATGCCGGTTTTCAATCTCTCAAATTTTTGGTAATAGTATTATATAGATGATCAAAATCTGGATACAGTCTGAAAGCATTTGTGTTAGAAATTTAACATTTCTTTAATATTTTAATGTTTTTATTTAGAAGAATAAAACTTGTCATTTTCTGATGAATTTGGTAGTATCTTTTGTATGATATTGTGATCTATGAAGCTATGATTGTATGAAAAATATACAATGCTTTCAGTTTGACAATGCTTTCAGCTTTTTGCAGACTTTAGCAGTGCTGCAAATTCAGTGTATCTGCACAATATTTTGGCTCAAAAGGGGTAGTGTATTAAGTTCTATGTTTACCTGGTGAGATTTTGGTGCTGGTAACATAATGGTATTTATGATCATTTCTGATTATTACTTGCTTCCCGTGGTCAAGCCTCCAGAGAGAGTCCTCACATTTTTTTTATCTTTCATATAAAGAGTACAATGGACAACAGCAGCCGTGTTGCTTACAGAATCAGCGGTAACAGATCAGGGATTCACTTAAGAAAATAATGTATCTTTTCAATAGCTCTGAGAGCTTTGCGCTCTGCAGAGGATAACTTGCATCCCTGTGTTCTGCATCTCATTTGTGGGGGTAGAGGGGACTGTGAAGATCACTGTGTCGTGGAGCCTTTACCTGTGGATTTCCTGTGCTGTCTAGTTGCAAGCTGTGGAAGAGGCCTATTGTCAATTTTGAAATTCTATTCTTGAAAGATACTGTCCACCTAGCCTGGAGTCTTGTGAATACATGTGGTTATATGACTGTTTATTTCCTCAGATGATGAGCACTTGACTAAGGTAGCATTTGATAGGGTAAAATTTATACCAACCCTTCTGTTACATTCCTCTGTTTTACAGGAAGCTCAGGATACCATGGCTGATGCCAATAAAGAGTTAAAGCATCTGCACACTGAGTGTGCAGACAGAGGGACTTTAATAGAAACTTTAAAAATGGAACTACAGGATGTACAGCAATGCTGGGAGAAAGAGCAAGTACGTGCCACAGAATCTGAAAATGAAATCCAGAAGCTTACCAAGGCTTACCAGAAGGATATGGAGGTATTACTAGAGACAAGATGACTGTCAAAGAGTCTTTATTTAATCTCAGCTTTATACATTTACATACATCAGATGGTTACTCTTAGTCTTAAAAGATTTATCCCTAAAATATGATTTTAAGATTCGTATTTTGAAATATGTGTTTAATATCTACAAGATCTCAGGACGTATTGGTTCTCTTTTCTTCTGTTTCAGAACTAATAGCTTAATCATTCCAGTATTTTGAATTTTTGAAAAAGAGTTTATTTAAAAAGCTACGCCTGACGAAAAAATATTTCTTTCTTTCAAAATAAGAGTTAACAGAAATGTTTTACAATTGAAACATGTAATAGTGTTGTTATCATGTGTTAATTACTGATCCACATGGCAATTGATAGATAGCAAATATAGAATTGAGGTAGATTTGCCTGCATGGCACAAAACCTAGAAGTTCTTATTTTTTATCTGTTAGCTAATTGTGGTGTGCTATATGTGGAAATGAGTCCATGATGTCTTATTTCAGAACTACTATTTCTCTCCTTATATGTATTAACAGATGTTAATTTTGTTGCTTTTTCTGCCCAATAAAGCGGTTCTGTACTAGCAATGGCAATGATATACTTGTAGATGGTGTACATATTGAGCTCATTACTTCCACAAATTTGGACATGGATGCCAACTGAGTAAAAAGGAAACATTCTTTCCACCTCTTTTACAGTCTGGTATTTAAATGGGGTCCACATGAAGCAGCTGGAATTGTTACGCACATCAGATAATGATTAAAGTGAAGGAAACTAGAAGTCTGGCTATATTGTAAAGTCAGCATGTCTACAACCCTGTGGTTGCATTCAGCATGTGTGAATTGATTTGGGGTCTTGGAATCCTGTTTTTCATGCCAAATGGATAATTATCATACTAGTTTTATCACAGCTCAAACAAAAATGTGATGATGGTGGCACACTGGATTTTCCTTGGGGAATTTGTAGTTCTGTTAGCAACAAAGTTAAAATAAACTAAACTACAATTTCTTTTTAATTGCCTAAAATACCATGAAACAATTGTGAGAAAATGCACCTAAGTGTAATGGAAAGGGCTCAGAAAAACCCTCATTTCCCATCTTGGCCATCCGTAATTTCTTAATATAAAACCTCAACCAAGGCCTCTGGAAAACATTGGGAATCTTTGCAATGGTTTACAGACTTTGTTCTTGTGACCTTTGAAGTACAGCTTGCTCTTGTTGTCTTAATCAAACTTACTAAGTTGCATATATGTTCTAAAAGCATTAAGGTTAGAATTTCTATGGCATGCTGTTGTTGCTAAAGTTTATTTATTACTTGCATCAATTTATTGTATTACTGACTAAAATCAGTGTAAATGAATGAGGCATGGCTTCTGGAATTTAACTGATGAAGCTATAAGCCTATTTTGTCTGGCCATATAGTCTCATACATAATCCATACAAAAACAATTTTGTAAAGACTTTAGAGTGATAGTTGTATAAATGGTGTGTTGTGCTGCGAAGCCAATCAGAGAATTTTCTGCATGCTCTGCAGTTGTTGCGAGTGGGTACAGTTTGAATGTAACTGAAAGTTTTACCATAAATAAATAAATTGCATGTAGTAATAGCACGGAAATTTTTATCTGTATCAGATGGTGGTTATGGTGACAGCAGGACTGTTCTGTAGTTATGTGATTTATTGATATATTATGTCTAAATAGACAAATTTTGTAAAAATTGTTTTATTACGTTTGCTTCAATATGTATGACTGCAAATATTAGCAATTGAAGAATTTTGAAAAAGGTTTGAGAATGAGCTATGTGGGCTTTTTTTCACTAATATGTAGTTCATATTACTGCCCATGTGATGCATGTCTTTCAATTCTAACACTGTTCAGATACAACATGTAATTTTTCCTTTTGTTTCAGGAGAAACTAACCTTCCTTCATAACTTATACCAGCATTTGATAGCAGGCTGTGTGCTTATAAAACAACCAGAAGGCATCCTAGATAAATTCTCTTGGCCTGAGCTTTGTGTAGTCTTGCAGGAGAATGTTGATGCCCTGATCTCAGACCTCAACAGGGCTAATGAGAAGGTAAGTGTCCTTAGGCACCAGCTACCTCTATTAAATTCAGTGACATTTGTCCACATCGCAGTATCATTAAAAAGGACTGACATTCATCTTATTTCAAAAAGAATTTGGACGTTAATAATTCAATACCATTAATTATGGCTTGTCTACAACTCAGTTTGATGCCATTGCTGTGGGCATGTAAATGTGACTGAAGTCTGTATGAAGTCTCTAAGCTCCACTTTCAGTGCAGGACATGCTAATAGTACTAGCCAATATTAGCCACAGGGACCTAATTAAAAGAAAATAAATTAATCTTACTGATGAAGCAATTCAAAGAACTTAGTCATTTACACTAATAAAGCAAGTCTTTATTTTACCATAAAACAGAAACAAAATGCACTTACTCTAGGAATATCATCTGTAAATTATATGTTTATTATTCAGAGGTACTATTTGAAAGAATGACGGTGTATTTTTTTCATTTAATCGTAACTCGTGGATTATAGAATTGTATTCAGAAACATGAATAGAAATTACCTGTTTTTATAAAACATGTCAGTATTTGCTATAGGGAGGAGCTGTACTTTTTGGAATTATTTTGATGTAAGTAAGCTTATGTGGCTTTTCTCTCCAGAAATCCCTGCATTTTTAGGAAAGAAAAGACCTCATTTTAAATAAATTAAACTGACTCCACAGACTAACATATGACAGTCTTTAGGATTTCAGTTCATTTTCTGGCTCCATTGAACAGGTCAGTCCTAAGACTAGTACAGCAACTCCAGAACTTGTCTGCGCTGACATTTTTTGAGACATAATAAGAGGAAAATCTTATTTTGACATTTCTCATCTTCTGGAGTGACCACTCTTCTGGCCTGAGTAAGATGCAGGGCTGGTTACAGTGAATTGTTTTAACTCTGCCCATCATTTAATAAATACCCCAGCAGTCGTTTGGACCTACCCCCTCACTAAAGGGGATAGGATGGGATCTGGATTATGAGCGTTTGATGTACTTTTATATTTTGTTTTAGAAGTAAAGGAGGAAAGGGAATGGAAGAGAAGGGAGTGAACATTGGCAGTGTTTGGGGATGTTGTGTCGTATTATTTCTTGCTTTTTAATTTAGTGTGGTTATTGATATTGACTGTGAGGTCTCTAGGGCTCTTTTCATGTATTTACCAGCTTTTCAGGGATTTTGAACAGTATGCCACTTGTGTTGTACCCACTTTCTTGCAAAAAAAATTTTTCTCTTACATTTCTATGTGACCTATTTGGAAAGTAGCTTGCTGATAGTCTCTAGTAATAAATTGTAGGTGTGTATATTTAAAGATTATTGTTACCTTGATTCATTCCTCCATTTAGTTTGCATGGGAGCTCCAAAGTTATCCACAGAGTGAATCCATTTGTGCTTGTTGAAAACAACTTCTGTATGCTAAAATGTCCTGAAATTCTTTTAATACTTAATAGTATCTGGAATGCCTTGGGTTTCCACTAAAACAAAAATTAAATTAAGGACTGTTTTTTTAGTTATTATTTGCAATTCTTGCGAACTTCTAAAGGACTGGTATACTCAGATTGGTTCTTTAGCAACACAAGATTTAAAGCACTTGTGTAAAAAAAAA
>VZTE01003451.1:0-54786 GCA_013397775.1 Eulacestoma nigropectus | reverse complement strand
AAAAAAAAATATATATATATATAGAAGTGTCCAGTTCAGGTTTTCAACAAAGAAAACAACAAATATCTGCAACATGATACAGCAATGGCAAAACTGAATCCAATTTTTTGTTCATTTTGTTGCATAACTCAAGTAAATAATCTGTCATGAAAGGCTGTTACTTAGTTTTAATGAATATATTGAAGAAATTACAGTTTAGATTTTATGCTGGGATCATCTGTGTATGTACAATAAAGTAAAAAGGTGTTTGGAGAAGTAAAAAAATTTGTTTATAAATGTTTGTCACACAGATATCTCACCTAGAATATGTTTGTAAAAACAAGTCCAGTACAATGAAGGAGCTCCAGCAGAGCCAGGAAGATGCTCTTAACAAAATGGCTGAACAGATGAAAGCACAGGCAAGCTGTTGGCAGAATGAAAAAAAGTATCTGGAACAGCAGTACTCAAGTCTCCTTGGGGAAGTTCATGCAAGGGCACAGGTATGGTGCTATGAACTTCTGATATTTTTTTCTTGTAAATATTTAATGGATTTTTTTCAGTAGTGTGAGCCCCTAACCAGTTTAAGGTTGTTTTAAATTAAAAAAAAATGTAAACTCCATGCTAGTATTAACTTCATTTGTAATAAGAAATAAATGTCTTTGTTGAAACATTCCAGAAGTGAATTGCCTAATTTGGTTTACAGTTGCTAGTGATTTTTTTTTTTTTGCGAATGTTAAGGTCGTAAGATTGAATTTGCTTGGTTTAAGAATTATATAGGGCAGCAGTGGTTTTTTTCAGTGTCATGCTTTGCAAATACTGTGTAGAGTTACAGTAATATGGTGTCATCTGGGGATAAATTCAGGTATATACATTCTGACCCTAAAAACCAATTAGCAGTTACAGTGGTAGATTTCAACAGTATTAAAGGGCTCTGTTACACAGATGCTACAGTGAGCAGTGGGTCAAAAGTGTAAAACTGTTGGCACTGATCGTTAGACAAGTTATTTACAATTTAAAATGTTCACTATTATTCTACACCATTCACCATCTTTTCAGTCGCATTCATTTACATGTGTTTCAATTAAAAGTGTTGTGAAATTGAGGAAATAACGTATGCCTTGTTACTTGTGGCTGCCACATGCAACTTACTTCATCTGAAGAATGCTGTATTTGACTCAGATTTTAGTCTTGGAAGTCTTTGTGTGCTGAATAATGCATTTATGAAGTATTCCTTTGACAGAGCATTTATGGTGACTTCTTATAAGTTATAATTTTGTAGTTATTTTTTGCTTGATATTTACATTTCGTGTTGGATATGGACAAGGCTAAAAACATCACTACGAGTGGAATTCAAGTGGCATCCAGATTTATATAAAATTTTCCCAACTTCATGTAGTTTCAGCTTATGGCTTTCATTTGCCAACAAAAAGAATGGTGGAATAAAGGAAGCTTAATTTAAACATTACGTTTCCTTCCTAAAGAAAAAATGGAGTTACACAATTTAGGTTTCTTCCTCCTATGAATGATGAGTCACATCTTTAAAAACTGTAGTGTTTTGCGAAAAATAGGTGCTCTGCAGTACTGCACCATTCTTTGGGATGGTGCTGAACCTGCCAGTCTCTGCAGCTGAATTGTATAGACAGCATGTAAAGCATGTACTGAAAATGTGTCTCTTTTTTGTGGAGTGCACATTAGGCATGTCTTTTGGAAAAAACTTCATCTGTCAGCTTGCTGTACAGGAGTACCAAATCTCTAAAAGGAAAAACATCTCTAAGGATGTTTTCCCTTAGAAACATCTGGGCATGTTTTCTAACACAAGTTATGTAATGTTGGAGTGCAAGCTGGTAGTTTTGTAATCTAGGTAGTGCAATGTCTATATACACTTAGATGATTCAACAATCTATTTTCCGTCTCGTGTTCCAGTTTGTCTTCCTTACCCTTCAGTGTCAAAATGTCAAGAAGACAGTATAATTTCTTCTTGATTTCTAATTTGTGACTGACTTTTGCAAATACCAAATTAAGCCTTTCCCTTCCTGGCATCCATAGGGTCCATAAATGTCTACTGTTAGGGCTGTCCTAGTGCCAATTGCCTATTTTTCCTGGTTTAACTGTGTAACTGTATTTTACCTATTGCATTTTGAGCTAGTTAGCCATATTTGTCTGCAAGATCACTGCTTTATTTGGTCAGAGGTGTGCAGACAGACTAATGTCATAGCCTTATTTCCAAAGAAAACAAGGAAAAATGTGCCACAAGTTACAGAATGTCTTTAAAGGATCTTTAAGATTTACTGACTGCCAGCGATTACATAAAGATGCAGGATGCAATATTAAAATGTAATTATTTTAGCAAGCTTTATTCATTAAATTTTATAAGAAACTTATAATCAGTGCAAGTGGAATATAATTTGCCAGCATTTCATTGTACAGCTGGGGGTCTCCTCACTCTAGGACACATTCTAGCACTACAAGGAAACTGTAGCAATTTGCTACATTTTCCATCCAAAGATCTGAGTGTTAATTGCAAGCATGTTAGTGAAATAACCCCTTGTAGGGTTTAGTTCCAGTCTGAAAAGGGAAGATGGGTGATTTTTGCTGTCCTGCGCCAACCTAATGGTACATCATAGGATGCTTCCTTTTATTTGTAACTTTGTCTTCAACCAGTGTTCCATGACTACTTCTAGATATTTTCTCCTCAGAGGTTCTGTGTTTTAAAAAAACTGAAACTTCTTTAGTTTTTCAAATTGTTGATACGTGTGTGAAAGCAAACCATAGAGTGTCAATTCACACTCTCAAGAGTTAACAGGGAGCTCTTAACTGCACAGCAGTATAAGAAATGTATCTTGAAAATTATTGTTTTAGTTTATTAGAACTGCAGTAGAGAGTTAGGGCTTTTCAGAATGGTCTCCTTATAATTAAACTGCTGGAAAATCTGGAGGTTTTAGTGGCAATGACACCTGCTACTGCTTCTGTCCCCAGCCAGTACTGTTCAGGGTCCCTGGTTCCACGATAGGATCTGTGAATGTTAATAGGTACTACTTCACAGCTGGTGCTGTAGGTCAGATGGATGGTGTAATCAGAAACCAGTTTTACTGTTTTTCTATAGGACAGAAATTCCCAGAGTAGCCTTATTACAGAGCAGCAATAAACAAGGCACTCTGTAGATACCACTCTTTCTCAGTGGTCTCCATGTTTGAAGAGTCAATGGAGCTTAAAATGCATATCCGTTTTCTTTGCCTTTTGTAGCAGGAGTCTAGTCCTCTTGATTTGATAGTGTGCCATTTTAAAAATGTTACTATGCCTGTTCCTTAGCCTCACACAAATTATTTATTATTTATAGTCTCATAGGAAATGTCCTCTGAATTTTAACTACCAGTTGTTGTTTGTTTATTACATAGGCATTTATTAATCTGTCCTCATTTTTTGTGTCAACTTAAAATAGAAGGGTTTTATTCTGATATCCAAAAACTTATTGTAAGAGAAAAATTCTGTAACTACTTTAAAAATGTTAATTTCAACAGAAAAAAAAAAGGTTTGCTCAACAGGAAAAGGAAAAAGTCCCCTGGGAAGAAGAAAGTGGTGTTGGTTTTTTGTCTTGTTGGAAGCCTTCTACAGCAAGGCAGGTGAATTAGATAAAGGACGGGATATATTGCAATTGTATGAAAAGTCACTGCAATCGGTGCAAAGGGAGGAGGAGAAGTGTGTGTAACTATACTGGTCCTGACCTACCAGGTGTCTTTGGTAGGCATGTCTGGCCCATGTACTTAAAACACAGCAAAGGGAGGACAGGACTGTTGATGTTGTTTATAGGTATAGGTGTATATATATATATTTGGAAAAGTAAAACAGCTGAACTTAACAAATCACTGACTCACAGAATCAAAGAATGTGTCAGACTGGAGAGAGACCATAGTGGGTCATCTGGTCATGATCAAGCTCGGTCGTCCCAGAGCACACTGCACAGGATTGTGTCCAGATTGTTCTTGCATATCCCCAGTGAGGGAGACTCCACAACCTCTCTGGGCAACCTGTTCCAGTGCTCAGTCACTCGCACAGTAAAGAATTTCTTCCTCGTGTTCAGGTGGAGCTTCCTGTGCATCAGTTTGTGCCCATTGACTCTTGTGCTATTGCTCGGCACCACCGAGCAGGGCCTGCATCCATCCGCTGACGCCCTTCCTTTAGATACTTGTAGACACTGATGAGAATCACAGAATTGTTAGGTTTGGAAGAGACCTCTGGAGATCATCTAGTCCAACCCCCTTGCTGAGGCAAAGTCACCCAGGGCAGGTTACACAGGAATGCATTGAGGAGGTTTTTGAATGTCTCCAGAGAGGGAGAGTTCACGATCACCCTGGGTAGCCTGTTCCAGTGCTCTGCCACCCTCAATATAAGGAAACTTTTCCTCACGTTGGAGTAGAACTTCCTATATTTTAGTTTATGGCCATTGCTCCTCATCCAACGTTGGGCACCACTGAAAAGAGTCTGGCCCCATCCTCCTGACACCCACCTTTGAGATATTTCTATATAGTGATGAGATCTCCTCTCAGTCTTCTCCAGACTAAACAGGCCCAGCTCCCACGGTCTCTCCTCATAAGAGAGATGCTCCAGACCCCTGATCAGCCTTGTGGCGCTCCACTGGACCCTCTCCAGTAGCTCCTTGTCTCTCTTGTGCTGAGGAGCCCAGAACTGGACACAGCACTCCAGGTGTGGCCTCACTAGGGCTGAGTAGAGGGGGAGGATCACCTCCCTCGACCTGCTGGCCACACTCTTCCCGATGCACCCCAGGATGACGTTGGCCCTCCTGGCCACAAGGGCACTGACAGCTCAAGGACAGCTTGTGATCCACCAAGAGCCCCAGGTCCTTCTCCACAGAGCTGCTCTGTAGGAGCTCAGCCCCAGCCTGTGCTGGCACTTGGGGCTGCCCCTCCCCAGGTGCAGGACCCGACACTTGCCCTTGTTGAGCCTCATCAGGTTTCTCTCTGCCCAAACCTCCAGCTGATCAAGGTCCCATAGAACGGCAGCAGAGCCTTCAGGTGGATCAGCCACTGCCCCCAGTTTCGTGTCACCAGCAAACTCGCTGAGGGTGCATTTGATCCCTTCCTCCAGGTCACTGATAAACAAATTCAATGAGATTGGAGCCTTGAGAACACCACTGACTGCAGGCCTCCAGCTGGATTCTGTTCCACTGATCAGGACCCACTAAACTCTGCCGTTGTCAGTTCTTGATTCACCCCAGGGTCCATTCCTCTAACCCACAATTCCTGAGCTTACCTGTGAGGATGTTGTGGAAGACAATGTGTATGAGGTCCCCTCTCAGTCATTTGTTCTTGAGGCTGAACAGGCTCACCTCCCTCATTCTGTTTCAAGAAAGATGCTCCAAGTCCTTTTGTCACTCTCTGCTGGACCTGCTCCAGGACCTCTATGTCTCCCCTGTGATGAGGAGCCCAGAACTGGAGAAAGCACTACAGATGTAGCCTCACTAAGGCTGAGTAAAGGGGCAGGATCACTTCCTTTGTTGTCCTTGACATGCTTGGCCACATTTAATTCCAGATGCACCTTGACCTTCTGTGTCTCATTTCTACTTACTCTGACAACCTCTCTATCTTCATTCCAAGTGGCCTGACCCTGTTCCCATCTCCTGTGTATTTCCCGCTTATTCCTAGGTAATGACAGTTCTTCATTTGTTCAGGCAAATGTGTTACCCACTTTGCCTGACTTCTTGCTCATCGGGGTATGTTGTTCTTGAGCCTGGAGGAACTTATCCTTGAATATCAACCAACCCTCTTGCACCCCTCTTCTCTGTAGGAGCTGTTCCCATGGGATTCTTCCGAGAAGATCCCCAAAGAGGCTAGTTAGCTCTCCTGAAGTCCATGGTTACCATTTTATTTGCTGCTCTGCTTTGTCCTCCCCTGATGCTGAAGTCCACATTCTCATGGTCACAATAGCCAAGGCTGCCCCTAACCTTCGTGTCCCCAGCAAGGCCTTCCCTGTTAGTGTGAGGTCAAGCAGCACAACATTCCTTATGGGATCCTCCACTACCTGTGACAGGAAGTTGTCATCACTGCTTTTCAAGAACCTCCTAGGCTGTTTGTGTTTCATGATGCTGGTTCTGCAGCAGATGTCAGGGTAGTTAAAGTCCCCCAAAAGAGCCAGTGTCTGTGACTCTGAGGCTGCTTTGTGCTGCCTGTAGAAGGTGTCATCCACCTTCTCCTCCTGCTTGGGTGGCCGGTAGCAAACAACCACAAGTGTCATCCCTAGTGGTCTGCCCTTTTATCCTGACCCCTAAGGTCTTGACTCACTCATCATCCACCCCAAGACAGAGATTGATACATTCCAGGTGTTGCCTCAAGAGAGGGTAACTCCACCACCTTGCCTTCCTGGTCTGTGTCTTGGAGTGACTTTATGATGTGTATCCCCTATCGCCTGCTCTATGCCCAGACATGATTCCTGTGCCTTTCTGTGTCTTAAAAACTGGGTGCGAGAGAAAGAAAAAAAAAACCTTGACAAACTATGCAAAGCAGTTTGTGCTGCAAGGTCGCTCTACTCCTCTGCATGCTTCTGTGGCGGCAAGAGCGGAGGAAGCACCCTTTCCTGCTTTTCCCAGCTCTCAGCTCTGTTTCTCAAGAGAGAGAGACAGAGAGTTAAACTTTTTTTTTCCTGGGACTTCGGCTTTTCCTTTCTTCACTTCTGGAAGTGTTTGGCAACATCAGAACACACCAGGAGATCTTAGGTCTCCAGCCTGGAGGGGCCTACGCCGAAAACCCAGCTCCTAAGAAGAGAGAGAGAGACCACACCCACAGAAAGGACTCTAAAATCTTCCCAGGTTTCTCTCCACAGTGAGAGGTTTTATTATTTACCATTATTCTTTTCCTGTGTGTTTGTTAAATAAATAGGGTTTTTTCTGGTTTTCCTTCAAGGAGTTTTCCCCGAACCTGGTGGGGGAGGGGTGGCTGAAACCTGCCTTCTGTCAGAGGATATTTTCCTCCAAATTTGTCTCAAACCGGGACAGTCTGCCTCTCTTAAATAGCATTTCCTTTATGACAGTATTCCAGTCATGTGAGCTATCCCACCGCATCTCTAATTGCAATGAGGTCAGAGTCCTTTGATTGCATACAAATCTCTAGTTCCTCCTGTTTGTTCCCCATTCTGCGTGCATTGGTGTACAGGCACTTCATAGTAGTATTTGATTGTGTCAACATCTTTGGATGCTTGTACTCTCTGGAGGTATCCCCTCTTAAGCCTCCTTTTGCTGCTTGGGTGGTCACTGTAGTTCTCCCCTTCCCACACCTTTTCTTTGTCAAGCCTGGCCCTGTCCCTGTCCCCCTTCAAATCTAGTTTAAAGCTCTTTCAGTGAACCCTGCTAAGACCATTTTTGCCCACTGAGACAGGAGAATCTCATTCATTGTCAGCAGACTCAGTGATAAACTGACTCATTATCAAAACCCCACAAATTCTGATAGTAACACCACTCTTGAAGCCAGGAGTTCCTCTGTGCAATTTTCCTGGGTTTTGCCCCATCATTCTCTGCAACTGGCAGGAAAGAAGAGAACACAATTTGTGCTACAGATCCTTTGACCAGTTTTCCCAAGGCCCTGAGGTCCCTTTTGATCATTCACAGCCTTTTTATTGGGACTTCATTGCTACCCACCTGGTAAACAGGTAGTGGGTAGTGACCAGTTGGCAGTACCACTGGGAAGTTTCTTGGTGATGTCTCTTTCCTGGGCTGCAGGGAGGCAACACACTTCTGTATAGGTTAATTCCAGTCAGCATATTGGGCTCTCCATTTCTGTGAAAAGGGACTCACCAATTACTACTACCTTTCTTTTTTTCTTAATTGAGGAGGTCGTGATATAGGGGGTAGGCTGCCTAGACAATCGGTCCAGCCCAGAGAGACTTTCATCCACATTCTCATTTCCATGGTTCTGAGATTCCAGGGCCCTATACCTATTGTATAAGGGCTCCTGGGAAGGTCAAGTAGTTTAGGAGGGGATTCAGCTGCCCGCCCCAAGGAGAAACCTGTTTGCACTCACCTCTGTCTCTAAGGTCCCCTGCTGCCTGGTGGTGAGAGGGTGAGGGATCCATTGCTTCATGTGAAGTGGGCAGTGGGTGCATCTGAGGTGTAGTAGAGCACGGCTCCACCACTCAGTCTCTTCCTCAGACTCCCTAATACTTGTTAGTCTTTCTGCTTTGTCTCTCAGCTCTGGCATTAGGCTTTGTAAGTCACCCGCCTGATCACACCTCACACAGCTGTTGTCTCTGCTGCCCTGAGAGCAGTGCCAGGCTCCATCATTCCCTGCAGTCTGAGACCTGGACTCTTGCATGGTTTCATGGGCACTCCATCTGGGTTGCCCCATCCTTTCTGGTGTGCACAGAGGAAGTAAATTTCGTCCAAACAAACACTTGAGCTCTACCACTGAGGATGAAGATCACAAACTGAGCTAAGGGCTTGAGCTGGCAGTGCCTCAGTGCCCTTCCTGCTTGCCCTGCCTGTGCAAACAATGTCATGGTGCCCTGGCTCATGTCTCTTGCCCTCTCTGTTCATCACATTCCTGCTTGCTTGCCCTCCCTGGGGACAGCTTTAGTACATGTGAGGGTCAGCCCTGTCCCTTCTACTGCCATCTATGCTCAGTCAGAGCTCCAAAAGAAAAGCCTTTTGGAGTCTCTGTGTCATTATATTTCTAGTTTTTGGTTCTGCTTCCATGCCAGAGTAAAGGGTAAGGAAGAAGTAGGATAAAATAGCTTTGTGAGTAGCACCTGATCTTTTGTTAAGGTTTCTTGGAATTGATGAAGCTCTGCAACCCAATGAGGTGCCCCTCAAAGCTCAAACACCAAAGGAAACCAGCTTGCCAATGTTTTGGAAGAAAAGCCCTTGTCTCTTTCAAGAACTGTGCTTTTAAGCTTTAAAGAAAACTCTAGAAACAGTGTCTGGTATAACAAAAGAAATTATTAGCCAGTAAAAGAAAGAAGGTATATTTTCTTCCAAAACTTACATTTCTGAAGTCAGAGGTTGTCTTATTTGCTTTTGCATATTACCATATCACAAAAAGCATAAAAATAGTGCTTTAATTAGCAAGAGCACTGAATGTTGGTATTGCTGCCCAACAGCCCTATAGGGATCGCAGTTTGTTTACTTAGATATTGGCCTTTCACTTGTGATGGCCAGAAACCATAGGTTGTTTTCTAAATTTGGCTTACCTTTTCAGTTCCTTCCAGTCATGCTATCAGGGTTTTTATCTATAAAAATCAAACACTGTAAATAATGCAGTAGCACTGAAAGTATTGTCCATGTTCATACTTTATTTTAGCATAGTAAAGTGACATATGTGGCCTGTAAATTGCATTTTGAAATTAAATCTTGTAGTGGCCTACTCTATTTTTGTATCACTTGAAGTATTTTAATAGCATTACAAATTCTTTCCCTTCCAAAAAAATTATAAAATATTTATTTGGTCAAAGACATTTTGAACTGACTGGGGTACATCTCTGTAGAAGCGTGGAGTCTTCTATTTTCATTCTAGGAATAGCTATGTATTTTTTTTTCCCTTTTGTGCTTTCAAAATGGAGGAGGGAAAAGAAACAAGAGTGCCCTACTCACCACTTGTTTGGGACCTGTACCGAATAGAACACAGGAGAATATGGCTGGACGATACCAATTTTGCTTCTTTTTAGACCACTGCTAACAGGAATGATGTCACTCCATGTTCAACGAAATTGTCTGTAGCTCTGAGATATCTGAAACTTAGCACAATCCTCTGTTTCCTTCATCATATGGACTTGTAATTCCATCCATGTTTGCCTTTTTGTGACCATGTATTGTAGCTGAAGCATAAGCATTTAGCTTGAGCTTGTGCCTTCTTTGTGAACAGTGCCTAAACTTTATTATCTCCCTATACCAGTGGAGCCTGTTTAAATGTAGTCACTGTTTCAACCACAGCCAGCTCTCGTGCATCAAGAACCCAGTTTTAGTCTCTGAGGTCACTTAGAGCTCCCAGCATAGTGTCTTGATTCCAGTACTGTGGTCTGCATCCTCTAACTGTAGTCCTGGCATTTCCTGACTTGTTAGCCTCTTCATTTCTCTATATCAGTTTGCTGTTTTAAATCTCCCTCTTCCCCTGTTTCAGGGCATATAGAGGAAAAAAAAATGTTCTGCAACATAAAAAGTCTGTAATGGCACTAGGCGAAATAAAAATGTCTGTATTACACTGTTCTTTTGAAAACTCAGTTCTGTATGAGACCTAATTAATCTGTGAATATATAAGTAGGGGGTTGATTACAAAGTAATTAAGAGATCACCTTTACTTCCCCTTTTCCAGCTGCTGCCAATCTGTCTACATTTATGTTCCAGAGCCTTCCTTATTTTTTTCTTCTCCCTTATAGTAACTTTATTTCTGCTTTGTAGAACAATGTTCTTTCTGAAATTGGAGCTGTTAAGTTCTTATCTTAATTGGAGCTGAAATTCTTACTGTTAAGTCAGCTCATAAAACTGCATCATGGACAACCAGGTGCAGGCTATTGCAGTACTAAGGTTTATCATGAGGAACCAGGAATCCGTTTGTAACTGAAGATTGTGCAAACTTCACTTATACTGTTTGTTTTCATATATCTGGTTCTGCAACTGTTTATTAGGAGAGATACTTTCATCATCGTGACTAATAATGTTTGTTCCTTTATTGTGTTACTGGAATGTGAGGAAAAAAAGAATTTTCTTTTAGCTTGTGTCTAGGTAAAAATGATTTTGTTACGTAAAAGAACTTGTTGTTAATATTTCTTCTGGTTTTGTTTGTTGGGTTTTTTCCCTCTTATCCTAGGAATACCAAGAAACAGCAGAGAAAAATAAGGAAAAAATTTATGTCCTTGAAAAAAGTCAAGAGAAATTGGCTCTTGAAAGCATTTCTGTGAAAAACACGTTAACACAGTTTCAGAAGGAGCATTCCTCGCTCCTGGCAGCCTGTGCACTATTGGCAGGTGCCTTGTGTCCTCTCTATGGCCGACTGTGTGCTATGTCTTCCCAAAGAGACTTTCTCCAGGATCAGGCCAACATTTATGAATTAGTGAACCAGAAGATTAGGACCCTAGTTCATGCTCTTTCTGATGATAAGGAAAACAATCAAGATGAAGCAAAACTAAAGAAAAGAAAATCCCAAGGCCTGATTTATGTGTTCCGAAGAGCTGTGATTGCAGTTTTGGCAGCCAACAGACTTAAAGTTTTAGCACAGACTTGTAGTTCCCTCTTCACCTGGACAAATGGCTTAAAAGAAGGCATTGGAATTACAGTTTGTGTAGGAGAATACAAAGGCAAGCGTAATCTGTCAAGTAAGCTAATTTTTTTCTTCTTTGATAAATGTTATGTCAAATGACATGGTTAGTGAATAACATACAGTAATATTATTTTTAATAGAGTGTAAATACAAATTTAATGACATTTTAACAAATGTAATTTCTGAATTTGTAATTTTTAGATTACTTGATAAATATAATTTCCCCTAAAAGGAAATTCTTATTCTGTTTAGCAATGCAAGTGAAGTTGCAACTACATGCATGAACTCCCATTGTTTGATATCCTCAATGTTTGCATTGTAGATTTCAGAACTAGGTGCTACTGCATCTGCTCTAGGTAATAAATTTCTTGAAACATTCCTACATAATTTACCATCAACATATTTTTTGAAAAGGTGTATTCTCTTCTTTTATTAATGATTTGTAGTACTTATTTTCTACTGAAAAATGCAAAAATGTTTCTTACTGATTCAGGTAAAATATTAGTGTAGGATTTCTAGATTTCCTTTAGAGGTTATATAGTCTTCTTGTCCCTTTTTTGTTACCAAACCAGCTCATGCTTCCCGCTACAAGTGAAAATGGTGTCAAAAATGCTTTCCAAACTAGAAGATTCATCTATTTTTCTGCTTTAATGCTTGTGGAAGCATATTTATAATACAGTCTAAGTTATCCCAGAAGTAGTCTGTGGCTTATGTACTTTTAGCTTTAGTCAGTTTCTGAAAGAGAAAGTAGTGTGCCTTATTTAAGTTATTCAGTTACACTGGTAGCTACAATTCTATTTCACAGGTTGTGAAGAGGAAGAGCTTGACTCTGTGGAGGCACTCAGTTGGTTTGCTAGTTCTAAACTCCTTGCTGCAATAATCAGTTCCGTCACTGAATTGCAGGATGTTGTTAACAAACCAGGTAATTTGAAAAGTATATTCTTGTGGTTGAAAATTAAAAAAATAATCAGGGTGGTTACATCATCTCCATTTTTAGGGTTTATCTAAACTATTCTGGATCAAATTTCCTGAGAGCTGTATTGATGGAACAGGTTGGATTTTCTTTTATTGGTGATACGATACTTTATCTTTTTGGCATATAGAGTGACAGGAACAGAAGGCTAGAGAGTGCTTTTAGAAAGCATATATACCATTTTGCCTGTTTGGTTGTGAGATATTAAAAATCATCTACACCACACCAATAGAAATTTGGCTAACCTGTTTTTAAAAGCTTCCAATGGAGAAACTTTTACAAGGTTCCTAGTTACCTTGTTCCACTGGTCTAATACTCAAAAAGTGTATTCCTGGAGCTCAACCTAAAATTTTTCCATAGAGAAAATCTATGTCATTTTGTTTTATTTGATCTGTGTATTTCTTAAGTGCAGGCTCTAAAACTGGCACATATTCAACTTGGGACATTACAGATGCTGACTGAAAGGAAATAACTTCCTACTGTATTTTATATGATATGAATTTAGAATTTCCAAATCTGGAAAACAATTGAATTTCATGGCTACTATTTTTGTGTGTTTTACTTGCTATCTGACAGCTTTTGAGAGAGAAATAAAATGCTCGCAGTTACACAATGTATAGCAGTCCTTATTTTATGTCTCTATAGTGTTCCCTCTGTTAGTTTATGCTTAATTAGGTTTGTGTCTAGATTTCCTTATTTTCTCAGTCTCTGCTGGTATAGAATTCTACTATGCCTATGGAAAATTGTAGTGTCAGTCTCTGGAAATGTCACCTCATGATTCCCAGCTGTTAACTGTTTTCCTTAATTTATTTGCAATGAGAACTTATGCAAGATTTTGCTTGATTCATCTTCATTGCTGCCATCCTTAGTTCTTCAGTAACTTTTAGTTTTAAAATGCCAACACTTCCATCACAGAATAAAGGACATTTAAGGAGGGATAATTTATATGGATAAATGGAAGTAGCAGGACAGGGATAAGATGATTCATTTCCCAGAAGCTTAAACAGCAAACTGGTACCAGAAGACATTGAAACAAAAGTGTTTTGATTCAGTTTCAGGTGCTCTCTTCTTTGGTCATCCTGTTTTCAGTAACTTAAATTTACATCCTTACAAAGCAAAGTTTGGACTGTATTTCAGAATATTTACAGGATTTATACTGCAAGTGTTCCTGTGTACATAGTATTGTGTAGGAACAGCAAATTGAAGGTGAATTGAGAGAAAGTCATCAGCAGCATGGATGTGCTGAAGTGACTAGTTGGAATACCCTAAACATCATGGTATTTTGCCAGTTGGAAGTATATGAGAATTCTGGTGGTCTCTATTTACTAGATATCTCTGCACTCAACACAGCCTTGATTTTGAGAATTAGGAAAAACCATGCTGGGAATGTTATGGCCACAGTCAGTTTGGTGATTCTTTCATATCTTATCTCTATTTTAAGTAGTTTTCACAGAACCTCAAGGTCTAACTGCCCATGTATTACTTGGAGTTCTGTTGCTCATGAGAGCAAGTCTCCTAAGAACCTTTGGTTAAAAAAATAGTAATAAATAATTTAAAGTTTGACATGAAATTTCCAGAAGTATTGAAGTAATTAGGCTCTGAAGGAATATATTTGAAAGCTTCTACACTTAGAAAATTATATTATGTTCTATAAATAGTATTTTAAATAGGACTTAAACCTTCAAACTGACTTCAATGATGTTGAATATTTTAGAAAAATTTAAATAGGTAATCTCTTCATATCTTTAAAAAATGGCAGTTCCAGATTAGACTACACATCACAGGAGAGAGTAGTACAAGAAAGTGCTATCTGGATTGTCAAGATGGAATGGTTCAGTGTCTTAGAAATTATGTTTAAAGATGGCTAGGTTCTGGGGAACCGTTTAAGGCAGCTGGAAAAAACCAAATCTAGATCACTCAGATGACACTGGAACATTTGGTTTGTGCGCTCTGGTGATCTGAGGCACCTTTCTTGATCTTTTAAATAAATGGTTTTGTTTTGACATTGATGATCGTTTCCCTTCATAGTGTTTATTAGTTTGATTCTCATTCCAGCATGTCTTGGAATGATCTCTTTGCTTCAGTTTCAATGCAAGTTCATTACAGTGTTGGAGTTTTTTGGTTTGCTTTTGGTTTTTTGTCAAGTTAGTTTTTTAGGTTTATTTGAACAGAACCTGTACTGTGATAAACCAGAGATGGTAATGGCCAATGTTTTCCATACAAATATCACCAACTGTTACATATACAAAGCTTTTAAAGTTTGACATGACCATTTTAGTCTTGCATAGTACTAAGTTAATCTTACTGACTTGATGTTCAATTTCACCAAAAGAGAATAAACAAGAATTGTTTTTTCATCTTTCAGCAAAGTAAGATTTGACACTTTTTTTTCCATATGTTTAATGTAAGACTTAATTGCTCTTTGTCATATACCAGTATTTGTGTTAATAATTCCTTAGACACATCATAATATACATAATTTAATGCTTTTCTTATAGTTCTTTCATCCTTCATGGCCGGTACTTAAGATGTATATAAACAGTCTATTCTCTTCTCAATTATAGATACAGTTCCTTTTGGAACTGATTTATGTTTTCGTCTTTCAAAGCAATCAGTAACCTACTGCAAAATATTTCTGTGTATTTATTCAAAGCTACTCTTCATAAAAGCAATAGAGGACATGAT
This sequence comes from Eulacestoma nigropectus, assembly GCA_013397775.1. Taxonomy (NCBI): domain Eukaryota; kingdom Metazoa; phylum Chordata; class Aves; order Passeriformes; genus Eulacestoma; species Eulacestoma nigropectus. The sequence goes on along the minus strand of VZTE01003451.1, from coordinate 39,894 downwards.
TATTTATTCCTATCTCAAGAAAATGCCTTAACTTGTGGATGCTGAACTGTACTGGATAAGGAGAGTGCTTGTTGTGAAGTGGAATGATAAATTCAAAATGCTACAATACAATTGTCTGAATTATTAATCTAAATTTATTTTTAATACAGTTAAACATTAGATTCTAGACATAGGGAAAAGGGTGCCAAACTAGGTACCGCACATATTGAGAAACACTATTTTCTGACAGGCAAACAATCTCATAAGCTGACATAGCAAGTGGAAATACTGTGAAAAGTGAAGAAACAGTAGCTCCTTGAGGGTATCCTTTTTTTTTGAAATATACCAAAAATCATGGCAAAGGACAGTTTTTGAGAAGGTTTTGATATTTTCTTACATGGAAGGCCATAAAAATGTTCTAGTTTTAATTTTAGATTAATTTAACTAAACATTCAAGAGTGAATGTATTATGACTGGAGAAAAGAGAGGATCTTTGAAGCTGAAAGACAAGTATGACAGGATAATCTGTGATAAGAGTTAAACTGGTGAAGGTAGAGTTTTCTTTTATGTGATCAGTAATGGAGAACCAGCATAAGGAAAAAAGAGGATCCTAGGCCAAAGGAGACAGAGCATTGCAATAGCAGTTTTTTCTGGGTATGAAAAGAATAATTTTTTTTACTGCAAAAGATGTTTAGTTAGTTGCAGTGCAAGATTAAAATGCCTCATAAGATTTTTAACTTTAAAGATGCTATATTAGTCATGAAGAAAAGGCACATCTCCTAGTCACTGAGGTTATGGAGAGCATGTACTCAAAAATGATTCTCCAGTTAAGCACTGGAATCATTGGAGTGGTGCTATTCCAAAACCAAGCAGGAAAATGGCTTTGAAAATAAAATATTTTATTTTATCATGTGCATTTTTGGTATTGCTTACAGATAAATCTCAACTTCACGTGTAAATGATCTTCTTTACAATGAGAATTGTAATAAAAAAAAACCAATGATCATGTTCTGTTTGCTGTGTACCTCTGGCTTTTTCCTTCGTAGTCTATAAACAGAAATTCTTTAACTTAAGCCAGGGTTATTTTTTTCTGTTTATACTCTTAGGTAAATATTTTAGTTCATTGCAGCAACAGGAGATCTGCTGTACTACTGAATGTAAATAAGCTCTTCCATGCTTGTCATCTTACACTGATAGTATCATAAGACAAGTAATGACAGATTAAGACCTGCCTAGCAGAGGGAAAACTAAATTACAAGACTTTTATTAAGGCATAAATAAACCTATTAACTGTTATCTGGAATACCAATTAGTGGAAGGAGCACTGACAATTTTATTTATCAACATTAAACACAATTATTAATTACAGACCTGACGAATCTAGCAGTAAGCAGGACATGTTGGGTGTGCTGGGGCCTTAAGTCCATTATATGAGAAGGATGATTACCAAAATCCTGTGGGGAAATAAGTAATTGTAGCTGTAAAATTTTAATTGCCTTGGAATAAGGTAAATTATATTCTCTTGTCTCAGAATATAAATAGAATGGCATTAAGGTACCAAGCCTCACTAATTTTGAACAGCAAATAATTTAGACATCTGTAGAGGGGAGGGAAGAGAAATCAGGAAACCCTCAGAAATTTGCATTGTAAATACTGCAATAAAGTGATTTACCATGTGCTATCACTTCTGACTTACTTGACCTGACTTCCATTTGCTTGCATCCGTCTTGCATGTTTTCTGAATTACGAAATTAGAACACTAAAGAAAGTCTTAAGAAAGTATGGTATTGGAGAACATCATAACAACTGGACAAATAGTCTTTGACAAACAAATCCTATTCTTTAGAATCTTATCCTACCCTGCCATTTATAAATTGATTGGAGTAGAATTTTCACTGCTAAATACACAATTTGTCTTCAAGTCTCTCTCTGAGATACTCCTTTGAATTTGTCTTCAAGTCTCTCTCTGAGATACTCCTTTGAACTCAGTCTTCTGGTCTTTAATGGAAAATTTGTATTGAATATCTTAAAGATGTTGTTTGTTGTGGTTTTTTTCACTGAAAGAAACTGAAACTAATAACCTACTTGATGTTTCTTTTCTGTGTTTTGGTTTGGGTGTTGTTGTGGGTTTTTTTGTTTGTTTGATTGTTTGGGGGTTTTGTTTGTCTTTGTTTTTTTGGTTTTTTTAAAGGTACAAAGTCCTGGCTTTCTGGAAAGTTACTTTTAAGTGCAGCCAGGAATTCGTTTTCAAAACTTATGGACAAGCTGAATGTTATAATGGAGACGGTTCCATTAGACCACAGCAAGTACATTACTTATCTGGAGAAAGACTCCTTGGTACAGAGCCTGGCTCATGGACTTCATAAAATAAATACCCAGGCCCTGGAAGCTGGATTGTGTGACAGAGTATCCAGTATGGTATGCATAATTATAGTCCTACTTCATGCAAGCAGTAGGTTCATGGCCTAAGTGTCAGGATGAAGCTCTCTTGATAGTACCATTAATTTTGTTCCAGATTGTTTATAAGACTGTTACATTGAAGTCAGCTATGTAGACATCAGAAGTTGATTCCTACACCCAGAAGAATTAGGGCATGAATTTATTTTTTCTTTTATGTCAGAGAATTTTAAGAAGAGATTTGATGTATCCAAGAAAAAGGGTTTTTAAAGTTCTGTCAAAATTGTATTTGCTTTGTAAGAAGCAACTTGCTTTTAGCTTCAAGTAAATGTTATGGGGTTGTTATTTTGTTGTGTGTTTTGGGGTTTTTTTTTTCTGTATTCTCCTGCTTTATGTTCTGTCTTTCAGTAAAGATAGCCTTCTTCCCTTTAATCAGAGGGAAAGGAGAAACCTTCAGAAATAATTGGTCTTTTATTGTGGGCCTTACATGAAAACGGTACTTCCTTGAAAACAGATTTTTCAGTAACCCTCAAGAGTAGGTGAAACAGATTCACTTTTTTGCACTCGTGCATCTTAGAGATGATGGACAAAATAAGAGCTTTGTCTAATTTGCTTGAGTATTACATATGACTCTCTTATTGCTAAAATAGTACATGTTAAAGCACATAAATTTGTTTCTGCTTGCTAATAGAAAAACATAGAATCCTTGCAGAAGCAAATATTTGAATTTACACAAAGACTTCATACAGCAGAAGTGGAACGCCGCTCACTGCGCCTACAACTCGCAGAATTCAAATCGAATTTCACTGAGATGAAAAAAGAAGCAGACAAAGCCCAGAGCCTGCAAGAGCAATTAAATATGCTTAAGCAAGTAAGTAGATTTGATTTAGAGGTGACTGCTTATAGGACACATTTTTGTGTGTTCTTTTGAAAATAAATATAAAATCATTCTAATAATAAAAGAATTTTCCAGAAAATTTGCATTGTAAGTGTCACTAAACTAGAAGTCAGATATGTTTAGAAATATTTCCATTCCACTAGAGTTTCTTTTTGATTTGTAGGATCAGGTATTCTTGTAAATTACATGTTTGGTCTTCAGCAACCAGGTTTTCTTCTGTATATTGAAAATGTTATGTGCCCAAAAGACATTTATAGATTTCACTTCAGCAGAGTAAAGTCAGCTGCAATGAGGGTACTGAGTAAGTATGTTCATGAGAGCTTCTAAAAGGATAAACTCTGTGTAGATATTGCTGAATATTATGATAGACATTTTACTCTATCTTTGACAGTGGGCTATGTCCTGAGCTAGTCAGCGCAAATTTTACTGTGGCTGTTTTCCTGAAGGACTAAGTTTATGGAAGGGGAAAAAAAGGCCCTCTTCTACATTCCTGCTAGCATATACGCACCAAATTCCTCTAACTCCTAGCTGTCACTGATTGATTTACTTAAACACTATGTATTCACTAGCCTGTAAATAGCATTCTCTGACAGGAACAGAAAAAACAACAAAAAGGTTCCTTACCCACTTGAAACCACAATATCATGGCTAATGGACATGGTGTTTGAGGGATTGATGCCATTTGGTGGGCTCTCAGTTTGACCCCTGTCATACATACAGAACTGTGCCTTCAGTCCTTGGAGGGGGAGAAACTTGTCTTGCTTTAGCATGCTGGAGGTTCACTAAGTACCTTTCCTACCATGCTTGGTTCTTGCAGGTTGCATTCAGAATTGAAAGTATGTTTTAACTATTTGAGATAGTGAATGGTTAAGGATTCTTATACATGCTCTACAGGTACACAGTACAACTAAAACAATTGTGTCCCAGAAAAAGCAGTGTTTCCTGTAGCTGTGACCAGCACTGGTACTGAAGCCTGGTTGGTAGACCTGTCAGTGTGTCCCAAGACACTTCCAAACAGAGAATATTTAACAGATGGTGTCGCATCCATTCTCTTTCCTGTTCCTAGCTGGTAAAATATTGGAGTTTTTTTACTCAAACAGACAAAATTGTATCTAATCATCTTCAGTTTTGCTCATACTGGGTTTTATTTGCTTACAGTTCTGGGAAAACTGGAAGAAATTATCGCAGTTTAGATTGCCATTCAAATGTAGACAATGGTTTTCCTTGGAGAACTATTTTGCCTTTCTGGAACATTTTTGGAAAGGGAGAAAGAGTTCAGGAAGATGTTTACAAGGGTTGACAAGATGAGCACTAAAATGTGGGATATTGATCTGCATATTTCCTTCTAAATATTGGTTCTTTGCAACCTAGGGTGTTAATTTGAATAGAATAGCAAATGCATACTGTTTACAGTAGCCTGAATGCTGTTTTGAAACAGTACAGTCAATAAAGTTGTCTGGGTGTTTTATTACTTGGTGCTCTGTCTTTGAGTTAAAAAACCTAAATGATAGTAAACTTTAGCATGCTTTTCTTTTAGAATTTAATAGGTTTGGAAGTGGAACTTGAAAAGTCAAGCATATAAACAGGTAAGTGTAGTTACATAATCAAACACAATTTGTTTCTCTTATCAGAAATTGATCACCCATGAGAGGTTTGAAAGTGTATGTGAAGAATTAAATAATGCATTACATCGAGAGCATCAGGCACAACTGCTTTTGAATGAACAAGCACAACAGCTACAAGAGCTAAATAATAAACTAGAATTGCAATCCAGTGAAGAAGCAGATAAAACCCAAGTCTTAAGCGAATCTGTTCAGGTAAGACAATTATTGTTCTGAATTAGGCACCTGAAATTTACTTTTTGGTGAATAAGGCAAATGTCGCAGTTCTTGTGCAAATAAAATGTAAATGCACACATACTACAAAGTCCATTGAAATTTTAGGGTACTCAGAACCACTTTCAAGATGATACTTCAAGGTATAACATCACTTTTCTGCTCTTGGAACTGGGTGGTGTACACTAATATATGTGAAGTGTCTGAAATTTATAGGAGACATAAGTGACAGCAGTTCTAGCTATCCCAAGGTGTTTGCAATTTATACAAAAAAAAATGAAAAAGTACAGGGATACTTTGATTTTTGATAGTAGTCGCAATAATATTTTAAAACCTGGATTGTCTGTTTTCTGAATATAATCCTAGGATGGAGAATATATTTGTCAGTTAGGAATATGTGAGGTGACAAGAGAGAAAAATCTTTTTTCATCAGAATTTAGGATTTCCTGTAAACATAATGAGTAATGAGGGCAAAGATGATGTTACCAGAATCTGTGATAACAAACGAAGGAACAGAGAGAGTATTAGAGGTTTGAAACCAGGTGGATATCTAACATGAGAAGAGACAAAACTTTATGATGGCAAGGCAATAATGGGTGGTGACCTGAGCTCTGCAGCTTTTATTTATTTTCTATTTAAAGCGAGCTTTGCTGCTTGTGTCTGCTCTTCAGCCCTACTACTGTCTTTCCATCTCCCTTGAAGAATTCACAGTAGAGTACTCCCTCAGTATTCTTCTGTGAACTGACAACTGAGCAAAAGAGACTGCTTCACTGGTATTTTGAGAAATAGAAGCACTTGTGATTCTGAGAGACAAAGTGTCAAGCAGGCAGAGAACCAAAATGATTCAAGCTACAAAACTAGTAGAAATGTCAGAAATATTGAAAATACAACAATGAAAGTAGATGTCGAGGAGGATGAGTTGCAGCAGAGTTGAGATTTGAAGTGATGTATAGCAGAGGATGCTGAAGGATGTTGTTAAATTTATTAAGCAGGGTTTTCACTAATGGTATTATTTACTTAAAATGCCTTGACCTTCACTAAGGGTAAAAGACAGTGACGTTTCCAATTTACCTGTTTGATTTTGTGGGATTTTTTTCACAATTCCCTAGTTTTGGGTGTTTCATTTCAATGGAAGAATAAACTTGTCTGGTGTTTTCAGTCAGGTTGCTTGTTAATACTATTGCTGTTTTCTTTCTGATATAACTGCAGTGTATATATAAGCTGTTGGTCTTGTGTTTGATTTCTTTGAGAAATGCTTGATTCAAGATTTTTGAATGGCTATTAGGAATATAAAGAAGGGAAGGACTAGAAGACAGGTCCTATTTGAAGTCTTCGTTTGTGTCTATTTTTTATACATTAAATGTTTTTTCACCATGTTTATCTAAAACACACCTTTTCATTTATTCAGAGAAAATGAAGAAAAAGGTCAATTGTGGCAATTAAAATATAGGAGGACGTTTTAAACAAGTATGTTACATAGGTTATTGGATACTGAACTAGATTTCACAGATTCGGGTTTTTATTAATTGAAGGCTAGATGCAATTTTTTTTGAGACAGTTGTGATCCTAAAATGCATCCTAATTCTGCAGTCCTTTAAAAGTTGTTTGCTACTGGAACAACTTCGTTTAGTGTAAAATGCTTGGTTATTGCTGAAAGCTCTAAAGATACAATGCAATGTAATAATCTAGATTATAGGATGGAAGGAAAGAACATTGACAAAATAAACCTTAGGGCTGGAGTTTACTACTTATAGGTACACTGATTTGGTTTATTACTTTTTAAGTCTCAATCCTTTCCACGGAGGAGTTTTAAACCAAATTTAGGTTGTAGACTTGTTGCTGTGTACTGTCCCTCAACTTAGAAGATTAATTGATATCTCTTAATTTCTTTATGATGTTTACTACAAGAGGTAGCACAAAATTGCATTTTGGTTGTAAGAGCCTGTATCTGTGACTGTATCGAAAAAGGAAACAAGAACAGTTGTGGTAACATGTCAACACATGTTAATGATCTAGTGGTCCCTGATGGTTTTTTTCAGTCATGCAGATACAATTTTATGATGTATGCATCCTAAATCATCATTTCACCTTCACTTTTTGTCATTGTTTTTTACAGTTCCAATCCTGTGTTGAATAAGTCCTTTCAAAATTCAATTGGCAGTCTAATATAACCTACTTTGATACCCAGGAGTGAAAGTACTTTTTAAATGCTGACCTTTATATGTTTTGGTTTCTAAAATTTAAGAAAAAGTCTCTTTTCTCTCCCACAGTTTACCACAATCCAACCTTGTTCATGCCTTTATCCACAACAGGAAGAAATGGTCTTTGCCTTTGCCCTAGCATTTTAATCGACAGTCCTTTTTGTTTAGCTAATTGGGTTTTGTGACTTAAAATGTTTGGGTTTTTTTGTGGGGGTTTTTGTAGCTCTCGTTTTGCACTACAGTGAAACAATCTCATCTTTGTAATAATCAACATTGCCCTTGTAAAACACTGTTCTTACAATTGTATAGGTTTTAAGTGCTTAAATAATACAGAAAAAAAAAAGAATTTTACCATTGCACTGTAAAAAGTAAAACAGAAAAAAATATGCCTCCATCTGCATCTTAAGATACAAAATAATATTACTGGTAGAGACTAAGTGTATATGAAAATTTGGTGAGTGTGGTGGCATACAGCTGAGGTCAGGTAGAGTAGAGTAGAGTGTCATGGAGTGAAAAAAAAAAACTTGCTTTGAATTCTTTATTCATAATTTTTAAACAGGTAAGAAGAAGAAAATTAAAATATTAGATTCTTTCACTTTTGATAGCTTATTTTTAAACTTATTCACAGTTCAACAGCAATCAGTAAGGAGATATTTTGTTATTCACGTACTTTCATAAAGTAGGCTTATTAAAGGAGTAATACTTAATTTCTTAGCTTTATCAGTTCAGATTTTAATCCTGTATATTTTTATCTTCTTAATGGCATATACCATGGAGACATCCAAAGTAGCCAATTACATTCAAGGTCAGCTGAAACTAAGCAACTCTTTAACACCACTTCTTTTTATTAGATGAGGTGAATCATTTGCTCTGATTCCTCATTCTTTGAAGAGAAACTTTTACACAAATGCTAAAAAGGTATCAGTAACAGACATTTTTAATTACTGATGCCAGCTGGTCTTAATCAAGTAAAGTATTTTTTTTCCTATTGATATGCACAGTCTATATATTTACTTTCTTTTAGGTATGTTAGTGCCTGTAATAAAAATAATGTATTTTTAAGGTTCTATTTATGGAACAAGTTCTACAAATTGTTAATTAATAGCTCCAGTGCAATAGATGTTAAATCATATAACTTGATACTGATATGCCTCAAGATAGACTTCAATACTTGTTTTAGAAGAAGGTACCCTAAATTTTGGGTTTGTTTAATCTGCTGAGTTTAGTGAAGCTGCTGTTAATTTATGATAGAATAAGTGAGGAAAAAAAATCTCATCCAAATGCTTTGATAACACTCACAAAAAGATGTTTTCTGGTGGAGAGATTTGGAATGTTTATTTTCAGTACCTATGTCATTCAATCATACATACATATTCTCTGTCCAGAGAGACATCCTTCACTAAACAGGCATATCTGAATTCATTAGATTCAGATGAAGACTGGGATTTCTGTACTTGTTAGAAGTGGATGTTTTCCCTTAGCAGGCTCTCAGTTCTTGGGTGAATTTGAGGTGAATGTGGTACACAATTTTCTGCTTTTTGTTGCTTTTCCTCTTCATACATTTATATCCACATATTTTCCCTGAAAGACCATTTCAAATATTTATACAATTTCTTTTACTAGACTGACTTTATAAATCAGTTTTACAGTTATTTCTGAAAACACTGCAGTATCCTAACTTAGAGAAAGGTTAAACGACTTCACTTACATGAGGAAGACCAAGTGATTTTCATGCTTCTCACAAAGATTGCAGTAAGAATAGAAATAGGATTTGACATTTTTTTTCCTCTGACATTTTAAGTCAAAAAGACTGTTAGGATTTGGATGCACTGAGGGATACTGTTGATTCTGAAAACTTGTTTGTCACTTTGTCAAGAAACTGCATTTCTGTGCATTGCCTGATTAAATGTAAGGCTGTTCTTTAAAGAAAGCAGTATAGATGATTACCACTAGCAGCTAACTTAACAGAGAGTTTGTATTAATGAAGTTTAGCATGTTAAAGAGAAGCAATCTCCCTTCTGAATAGGTTAGAAACTAAAATTCATAATTCTTAAATATAGAGGGATGTTGGTTTTTTTTTTTTAGTTTCCACGCTGTCTATGTTCTGAACACCTAAATAAGTTATAAAGTAGGTAGGAATGGATTAGTATTGTCATCTGCTCTGTTCTTAGTCGAAAGAGGTAATGTGTTTTCTTAGTACAATAAATTACAGGTTAAAGAGATTTATCGGGTATTTCAATTTGTGTTGTAAAATAAGAAGGCCTATTCATTTGGCTCTGTTATGTATTTTCCACTACTGCTAACTTCTTAAACTTCAAAGATTTAGGTTAACTAGAAACTTGTCATAGAGCTGGTCCTTTGTGCTTTTTTGTCTGTAGGTTGCAATGCATTATATGTGAAATTTAGGTTTATGGGAAGGTATAGTCTTGCTTCTAGCAGCTGCTCTCTTTGCATAATAGGAAGACACATAGACAGCACACAGTTGTGGGCTGGAGCTGAGAGCTTTCTTTTGCAAAAGAAAAGAGAACACAACTAAGATAAAGACTGTATTCTGTTATTACTGAATCTGTATTTCACATCTGTAAACTTAAACTTCACTTTAAGTTTCACGCTTCTGTGGTTTGTCCAGGGAGTTAGATTCATAGAATCATAGAATATCCTGGAAGAGACCCACAATGATCAACAAAGTCCAGCTCTTGGCCGTGCACGGGACCATCCCCAAATCACACCATGTGCCTGAGAGCACTGTCCAAATTCTTCTTGGACTTTGTCAGGCTGGCTCTGTGACCACTTCCCTGGGGACCCTGGTCCAGTGCCCAACCACCCTCTGGGTGAAGAACTTGTTTCTAGACAGGTGGTTAAGTCTGTGTATTTCCTTTGTTCTGTGCCTAGGACATTCATCAGTATTAGCATTAGTCTGGAGGGACCGAAGTCAGTGCATGGCTTTTAGATTTGTTTTTGTGCTGTAGTCATCAATGGCACAACCAAGCAACTATCAACCAAGTTGTGGAAGGTCTGCCTTAACTTTTCTGAGTCAAGTTTTCTGGAAAATATGTAAGTAATGACCAGAATGAGAGAAAGAGTAAAGTTAAAAATTGTGGTTATGAACTCATTGTATGTTTGCATTAACATGAAGGTCAATGCAACAAGGCAAAATATTGTAGTAGAAGTCACACGAATGTAATTCAATTAGAAGCTCTTATTTTGAAAGGATATCAGCATTACTGTTGTGTTACTGTTTCATTTCTCTGTATTTCCTCTTTTGTCCAGTTCTACAAGTTGAATGTCAGTAATAGTTAATTTTTGAGCAATGTTATGTTTTTACATTGGAATTTGAACATGTATTCATACCAGGTGAACTTTTTTTTTTTTTTTTTTGGAGTTACGCCACTACACAATATTTTATTGGTTGGTATTAAGAATATTATTCAGGTGTATTATTTACTATCTTAATATAGCAAGAAAATATAAAATTATATCCAAATTGCTGCTACTTTACATTGGAAGAAGAATGAAAGTAATTGGTAGTTTATTACATTTATTTTCAGTCTAATCAGATGTAAACATTATTTATCTAATAAATAAGAAAAAGCATCCCTAAGTAAGAAAAATTCATATTTTGTTTTTAACTTGCTGAAGAGTTTAAGATAACTCTGAGGAAAATGCTCTCACCATTAAAACAATTTGTAGGTAACTTAGACACTGAGATAGAACACTGGAATAAGTCGTGATTACGTAATATCACTTTTGCTAATCTTTGAAAGCTAATTACAACTAGGAGTTAAGTTCCAGGTAAGAATAGGTTTACCCTTCTCCAAAAAATTATGGAATAAGTTTGTTCATGCTAGTCTGATTCAGCAGTCTCATTTCAACAGTCGCTTTATGAGTCGTGCACTTAGGTGCCCTTCTGGTGGTTTGTGGAAGAAGGCAACTAACCAAGACAGGTAGGCTGGTGCATGGGAATAATGAAATTGTGGAAACAAGAGTCCACGAAGTTGGACTGCAAGTTACTTCTCGACAGATGGCTGAGACCTTGGGTTTTTTGACTGGCACACAGTGAAATCCAGAGTGCTTTAGCATTAATAGTGTAGTAACATTGCCTATTTCAGAGAATACTTTTTTCCCTGAGTCTGGTCGCTGCACTATAGTATTAAAAAAAAGATAAATCTGACATTCTGTCAAAATTTAGGTAGAGAGAAAAGATAACTAAAGCAAAGTAATTGCATGAACCAGCACATTTTTAGTCTTTTAAAAGTAGCTTCCAGTATTTTCTGGGTAGTCCATTTGTAGGAACTGTTTGCCTCCCTTGGGGGAAGGGGAGAATAAATGGAACAATATGAGGATCTAAAAGCTTAATGGTTTTATTTCTGCATTGTAATTATACTAATAAATACCTCTGTCCGTGACCTTGGAATTTATAGTGCAGTGAGAAAGATTTATTGGCAAGTAATTTGGAAGAAAAATGGGATTATTGTGTAATTACAGTGTGTGGTTATTAAGCATATGTACTTACATACCATTTATCCCTGTTATTTCAAGACCTTCAACTATCTTTCAGTTTTCACTCAAAAATACTGAAAGGCTTCTTGGTAAATCCAGTGCCTGGGAGATCTTTGTTATATTATTGGATCAACTACAAAGTAACTGTGTTACCTTGAGATGTGCAGAGGGAATCAATACCTCTTTAAAACAGCATGTGATATTTTAAAGAAGGTATTCTGAGCCCTATTTTTCCTGGTAGTGTAGGTATCAATGTGTAGGACTTTCTACTATACACATTCTGTATCTTCTTGATATAGAAATCCTTTATAGATAGATTTGCTTTTTGCTGCTGTTTATCTAGGGTATCTCCAGGGCCTCATTGTTTTTCACCTTAGTCATGTTTTCACATGGTCTCCCTTTCTCTTTTTGTGAAACTAATACTGCAAATATTTTTATATCTTCTTCTGAAACCATAGTAAAATCTTTCAAATAGCCATTGAAATATAATTAAACTGTTGGAATATAATTAAGTATGTATCTAACTGGCATAAGACTAAAACAAGAGGTGCATTCCTTTGCACCTGTGTTCCCTTGTCTGCATACTATGACAGCAGCCGTGCCTATCCTTCATATAATTTGATCTTTTAATTTAATTTGACACTCCATTAGGTATTCAATGATTTTCAAGGGGAAGGTTTTCCAAAATTTGTACCAGTTTCACCTTCCAAAATCTGTACCTATGCTGTCCTCTTTGAATCATGAAGAGCATGGAAGCTCTTCAAGATTATATCAGGGCAACAAACTCAAAACAGAAATTATTATTCATGCTGCCTAATTTTTTGTGTTGTCTTTTACAATACGTATTTATGAAAAATCCAGTGAGGTTCTTATTGCTACAGCTTTTTACTTCTCTGTTAAAAAGACTTTAAAATGTTTCCAAATCTGTCTAGTTAAAGTAAAACCACGTTAATTGTTGTTGTATGTTGGGGGTTTTGTTTGTTAGTGTTTTGTTTTGTCTGTGGACTTTACAATAAGAAATTAAGTGTTTTTAGAATTATGAATTAAAGATTCTCAATTCTAAGTAGCAGTCTCAAGATTTAATTTATGAATACAACTTTATTGTTATACAGGAAAATTTCTCAGGTGTGAGAATGAAGAAACAGGTGTTCTTAAAAAAAATTAATCATACTTTACTAAAATAATTGATTGTGTGGTATCACCTAGTGATAGGCATATTTATTACTGTCATTTCTGTAGGTGAGTGAAATAGGTAACTTTCCAAGTTTTGTACCATCATGGTGCTATTTTCTCTTATAGTTAGGAAATATACCAAAAGAGAAAAATATAAATTATAATTCAGTTTTACAGCTGCTGTGATTTATCACTGTCACTGTTTAGCTTGCCCGTTTCAAGATCTGTATTTGCCATGCTCAAGGAAACTTATTCCTTGGTTAAGCTTTGTGTTCTCGTTTGGCACTTGGTATGACTCGAAGCATATCCAGAAGGAAGTGCAACATCCAATCAATATGTCTGTATAGCACTTTGATCTCCTTACTGAATATTGGGATGTAATGTATCTTTGCTGCTTTTTCAAAAGAATGATTTAAAAGTTGCCTATTATGTAAGTTAAATTTTGTTTTACTGTATCTGGTTTTTTCGGCTAAGGTGACTGCTCTCAAGTTTTTAAGGAAGGGAAGGATAGGGGTGACCTGTATAGAAGAATAGACCTTTTAATATAAAACTTGGTATTTATCAATTCTTTCTTATTTTATTGAGGTTTAAAAAGTAAAAGAGATAAAGAGAATCAAGTATGCGTGTTTTCCCCTTGCAGGTACTTCATGTGGGATGTGGCTGGCCTGATATTCAAATAAAACATTCATGCACTAAATGACATTTGGGGCTCTGTGGGAACACACGTACCTTGCATGTATGATTTGGCTAGAACTCTTCTGAAGGGAAATGCAGTATTTGAATGTAGACTACATAAAGTGATAAATCTTGTGAAGCCCACATTAATGTTAGTGCCATGCTAAAAAAAGAGATTTGTCTAATTAATTAATTAAAGAAAATCAAAAACTCTTTATGAAGCAAGATCAAACCTTTGTGTGGCACTGTTTGACATTCTTGGCATTGCCCCTAACTCCTCAGTGTGATGGCTCACATTAATGCACTTGTGTCTGGTGGAATTGTGCAGCAGGCTCTTCCAAGAAAGGGCTGCAGAATAACCTGCAGCAGTAAAAAAAAACTTAGCTGAGGCCACCAGTATATTGAGGTCATGGACAGTATATTTTTGTACCCAGAACTGGACCTTAAGTTCAATTTAGAAATGTCCTTGAAACTGTTCTGACGACTCATAGTATTCCCATTTTTTGAACCAATGTCTGAAGAGAAGACAGAGACAGGGTACCATAATATTTGTTTCTCAAATGTAGTTCTGAAGCAGAATGCTGTGTCATTTAACCTGACTCCGATGACTTTTTGTCTGTGTCCAGATGCTCCCTGACTTCAGATTGTATTCCTTTTTAAATAAACAATGGGAATGAAATTGTGGTTATTTACTTCATAAGAAACATTTGGTTGTCATTGTTAATATTTTATTGCTGTTACTTCTTCTTCCTGAATTGTTTTAACTAAATGTTACCATTTAGAAATATTCTAAACAAATTTCTGATACAAATCTAATGGAAGAGTATTACTTGAGAACTTGAAGTAGTCTCTTCCAGAGCTTAGAAATGTCACTGGTAATGCAAGATCACTAAGACCAGTAGGACATGATCAGAGACAGATGGTTTGAGGCCATGACAGATGAGAGAGGCTATAATGAAATGCAAGAAATTGGTGCAATATGTTGCGTCCTTGTAGATATACAACTAAATATTTTTATGTATGTACATGTGATAGAGTAGCACTTTTTAAGTGAAATCTAAGTGCTGATCGGGTTTTTGTCTTGCGCAGCGTGTGCTAATGTGCACAATTAGATAATGTGTAGCAAAATTAAACAACAGTACTGCAGAGAGCAGAGCTACAGAGCAGCATCAGAGTTTGCTTGTAATATTAGTGCCTCACAGGTACAGGACAGCTACGAAAAGTCATCTTTTGCAATGTAAACCAGGTGCAAACCATCCTTTTGAAACCTTGGAAGTGTACCACCTGTGAGGCTGAGGGTCTACTGGGGTAAAAAGTGTAACAGTGAAAAAACCTAAGGTTATCCTTTTTCTCTGACACTTTAGTATCTGATTTAAACAAATGACACTGCCAAAGTACAGAAAATCTGCTACTTGTGCAGGGCTGGGTCTTTTCTAGTCTGTGACTGCAAAGGGCTAAGTGTTGTGGTAGGAGAGAAAATCACATTTCTAAGGAGAAAAAAGAAACATTAGTCCTAAGATAGCATGTCAGAAATTGAATAAGGAGTGAATGGTCATGTACTCACGTGACCATGCATGTGATTCCAAAAGTTTATTCTCATTTAACTTCAAGGATTATTCTTAAAACTCATAGTGATAAAGCCTGAATTTTTCTAAAATTATATTTTTTCTGTTAAGTGGTACAATCCTTCTCTGCAGCTTTCCAGTAATACTAACATAATTCACTTAGCTTAGAAGATGATTAAAATTTCTAAATTATAATGTGCATAAATTTTATCATGTACTTTATCATTTTCCAAAACACAGTTTAAAAGTAGGTCTCAATTATTCTCTGTTTGGATTAGTGTATGTGTGAAAGGCCCAGTGCATCTTGATATTCAAAAGGGTCTCCCTCAACAGTCCATGAGGATCTAGGCTATGTGTAAGCAGTTTATATTTTGTAATTGCTTCATTTTAAAAGTTTTGTTTAGTTTTACTTGGAAACTGGATGAGCATATGATGTGTCCTCTGGAAGAGATTTTATTATGTGGAATTATTCAGAAAAAGCTACTGTGTTTAAATTACTAAGCTCTTTTAATTCACAAAAACTTCAAAATATACACAACTCAATGACTTCACAAAGCATTTTCAGTCATACTTTGCTAAACATCTTGAGCTAATGCAGTTGAAGAATAGATTCCTTTCTTTTTGATCAGAATAGATTTTCTATTGAGAAATGTTTGCACTACAGCAAAGAGATATTAAACCTAACTGTAAGTACTGTAATCCAGCCTGGATCACTGCAGGTGAGATGTTTGAGGTACCTAAACTTGCTTGGATGTCTAAGGGCTATGCTTCTGTCAATAAATGAACTGTTGTCTACACGTACATAGGTAATGAATGTCATTTGCTTTCATGACATGAGTGCCTCAAATTTCAAGTGACTTTTGTAAGAAAAATCTCTTGGAAAACGAAAACATGTGCATTTTCCCTATCCTATCTATTGAATGACTCTCAAATAAAATTTCATTTAAATGTGTCTTAGTACTCATGCTCTAGATCTTGTACAGTAGCTGTCTATCACAATTGTTTTTAGAGCTAGATGTACTGTCATTTAACTCATAATTGTCTTTAGATGTTTGCTTGACATTTTTGATACTGATTTGGATAAACCGTAGTTTGTACTCCAGTATTATGAGGGTTTTCCATGTAAAACAATCGCAAGCAATTGTATTTGACATTGTGTTAGAAATGTGAAAATATGGCTGCAAATACCTGTTTATTCACCAGTATTTTGTTGTTTATTTATTAAAATGATTGTGCCAGTTGGTATTTGTTTTGCTTAGTAGACCCACTTGTGCTATGTGGCCTCATTACGCAAGGCACTTAGGAAGACATGAAGAGCATTTTGCACCTCGTTAGCTACACTGAGGTCTGTAAACTATTTTTAACTGCTTCCATGCTATATCACGTACTTCAGAGAAGAGCCATAAGGTATGTTCTTTCTCTCAGTGCCAGCATATGAAAAGATTGCTGCTGTTAGGATGAAGGTCCGGTAGCAAAGAGGTTGAAAAAAATCAGTTTTCTTCTGCAATGCAGATACAGCTCATTCAGGTCTCCTTTTGAGAACTCATTTTTCTTTACCTAGTGAAATTTGAAGGACATAGGAAAGCATTTGTTTTTGAAGGGATGTCATGGATGGTCAGCCTCAGTTCTTCTTTGCAAGAGCAGATCAGCCGCATGGAGTTAATTTCAAACTGTTTTAAGACACTACTGCAGACACTGTGAAAAACACAGTGAATCCAGATATAGTATCTTGATAGTTTCTGTTTGGGAAGTGTAAAATCCATCTTACTTCTTGACATAAGTCTCAATGTACTTTTTAGACATGTGTAAGTTTAAGTATTGATGAGAAGTCTCAGTTATGAGTGGTTATTTTTGGTCACAGAACTTTTTTCCTTAAGATTTTTAATCCCCTCTTTTGATAGAAGAAGCTTCATTTTTATTTCTTCTTGATAAATAAAGATTCTTTTCAAAAAACATCCTGTGGAATTTCAGCTGTATAGTTTGAGCTGATGTATTTGGTTTGCATTGCAGTGGTGCACACTAAAAATATGCCAAACACTGAATATTAATATAGCTTGTTGTACCTTTTGGATTTGAACCGTTTGAAACTGCAGACTTCTCTAGGTTGCTTGTAGACTTCTGAGGGCCACTCAGAGGTCATTATGTTTGCCAACAAGGATAATGGGAAATGTGTTTAAACTGGTGAAGGAGTGGCTGCTGGCTAAACTTTCTATACTTTTTTTTTCATTGTGAAATTTTATTAGTTGTGTGTGTAGGACAGCTTTCAAAATGTATTTTTAAAAAGTAATGTTTTGCATCTTAATAGAGAATATACATATAAAACTTCATCTGAAAAGAGAAAATCTTCAATTTCACAAATTAGTTCATTATACACATACTGCAGTGTATTTGCATATTTTGTACTGCTGTGTTGTGTCTGTAATTTAAATTTAATTTGCTAAGTAGTTTGATGTAGCTTTAGTTGATCTTGGAAAATACAGTCTCGGTATAAATGCGTCACACATACTTTGCATGAATTTAAACTGTATGACTGTCATTGTTCATCTGGAGTGATTGTCCATCTGTTATCTTTTGAATAGAGTGCCTTTTTATGCGTAAAGAATGACAATATTAAACTTTGATTTCTTTTTGTAATGGGTTTTGAATAAAAAGATTCCTCACTGCAAAACCTAAACTTGTGTAAAGGAAGCTTATGGAAGGAGCAAACCAACAGACAGCCAGTGAGATTTTTCTTCAGTGCTATCAGTTGCTTGCTGTTCTCTCTAACAAATATTTTTTCATCTTTAATTTGTGAGGGAAAAAAAGTCTAAATCTAAATGCCTCTAAAGGAAGCTCCTTCTAAGGATTCTGATGAAAACTCAACTGATCTCTGAGATTTTGGCGGACTGGAGAGGAAGGAGCACAGTGATGTATGAATTAGCACCTGAATGCCTAAAAATCTGAGAAAGACAGATAACTGGCATTTTACAGAATGTTAATAAATTGGAGTTTAGCTTCTAAGTTGGTTCAGAATCACTTGTACTTGAAAGTGAAAGCTCAGCATCTTCACAGAACTATGTGCAAACATACTAGGTTTTTAAAACCTTCATTCTTCTTATCATAGTTAGCCTCAACTTTCTAACAGTTGTAATTGTCCACAGAAAACATTTCAAGATAAATGCATTATCAGGTTTTGAAATTTTCTTATTTTTGTAAATACTAAGACCTGGGGGGCAAAATAAGGGCTATATTGTGGATTAAGTGAAATATCTCAAGGCTGTGCTTTTCTGATAACTGAACCTGAAGTGACCTTTCTCAGACACAATTACAGAGCTGTATGTTTTTCCTTTAATTTCATCAGGGGTTTAATTAGTATACAAATAAAACTTCCCTTATCTTCCTTTCTACCTAATTGGCTTGTCTTTGCTTATATATGAAGAATGTGAAAATGGGCTGTAATTAGGGTGACCGTGTTAACCTTTTTTTCTCAAATGTACTGTTGCCTAAAGGCCTCAAAGCCTAAAACTAGTGCTTTGGATTATTGCTTTGCAATCACTATGGCTCTCCCATAGGTTTTCTCATGAGCAGAAGGGCTTTGGGTGCTGCAGGTTCCCACTGCTTAACGGGATCTTCATTCTTCTCCCCACTAAATGTTTATTGATTATCTCACTGCTCCACACTCAGCCTCCAACAACTTAATATCAGGTGACAGTCAGGAGAGTTCTCCAAGTAATTAGAGTGGAGCATTGAGGGAACAATTAGGAGCAGAGTTATTAAACTTGATTTATCCTATTCTCTCCTGAACACTTTCTTGGATATCAGAACATCACACTTTCACAATCTACCCTAGCTGAGAAATTAGTGGCTAACCTGCTGCTTATCATTGTTGCCTTGCTGCCTTGAGGCACACCCTCTTGGTTTCAGTCACTCAGCTGGAAATATTAGAGTCCATAAAGTTTATCAAGGGTTTTAATTAGATCAATCTGAAGAAGCAAAAAAAGAGGCTTACCAGCCATTATTTTATAATACACCACACTGTATTTGAACATTTCCAAGGCTTGACTTTAACCCACAGTAGCGAGAAGCTTCAAGTAATTGCCGAAACTGCTTTTGGAGTGCTAAAATCAGTTTCCATTTTGCTTAGATATTGCAATATTATTACTAGATAAATTCTGAATCCTTTGGAGATTTCTGTAAATAATGGGGTTCTTTTTGAATATAATAGAGCAGCTCTTCAGTGAGATACTTGATTTAACCATTTCTATATTTCTTCATCACCAGCTAGTGTGGATTGCTGGCCATGCCCCTTAAAAAAGTTAGGCCCTGCTGTTGCTTCATTAATAGGCATGTGCTTGCAATGAGTAACCTAGATTAGTTTGCAGTTCTCAGAAGATTTTGACTAGTGGGTATTTTCACTGCTCGTGGTCAGTAATGAAAGCTTTGTGTGGGAGCAGACAACTCTTCAACCTCTGCAGAAGGATAGCTCTAAGAAAAATGAAATAAATATGCATAATGTTCCTATTATCCTGTCTTTCTCTACTTTTTTAGATTGCTAGGATCTGGGAGCCAAAATCGGTTCAACAGCATCTACATCAAAAATTTCTTGCATCAAAATACTAGCAGAAACTACTTAAAACTAGGTTTTTCAATCAGGTGGGAAACTGGGTTGGGCCAAACATTGATAACAGAGACCTTGTTCTGTGTTCAAATATATTCTGTTTGTCAAAGGTGGGAATATGGGCAGGGGTTTTCAGAATTCTTTCCTCTATGTTGAAAGCAAACAGTAAACACAATAATTGGAAGAAGATAATGCTCTTTGTTTTTAAATTACAGATGGATCCCTTTATCCATGCTAATCCACATTTGGGTTCTTGGAAATAACATTTCTGAAAAGCTGATAAGTCACAAATTCATCTGTTCAGACAGGGCTTTGATAACTGCCAGTGGCTTTAGGGTAGAATTTTTGAAAGCAAGACTTCTGGTTTTGAATATCCTTGTGCAGGGGATGAATGGTATCTGTGTGTTCATCTTTTCTTAGGGGAAATATATCAATTGTTTATTGAAAAGAATGACGTAAGAGTCAGAATAGAGTTTTTCAACCTGCAGTCATTTGAGCAAGAATAATATTAACATTTCTGGAACATCTAGAGTTTCTTCAATGAACTTCAAATTTTTTTTCTTACAGTTGTGATTAATTTCAGCCTAGATTTTATAAATTCCTGAACAAGAGTTAAGTAGTGGTGCTGTACCTTCAAAATACTCCACCACTGAAGTAACTAGTTGCCTTTCCTCTTTAGGAATTTTAGAAGAAAACTTAATGCCAGTCCACAGATTACAGTTTATTTTGCAGGACTATGCAGTCCTATGCTGTACATTGCTATTTTGTAGAAATTTTCTCTATTGTAGTGCTTTTTGAAGTGCCTCTGACCCTTAGATAGGTCTGAAACTTCTTCAGATTGCTTGAGTTTTCAGTGGCCTCCAAATTTTTATCAGCATTTTGTATATACTGTTCTTCATACTCATCCACAGCATAGTACGTCTCCATGTTCCACAGCCCAGGACAAGTACTCCTGAGTACAAATTATGCAGAGCATTCTTAGAATTTAAGCAGAAAACATACCCATACATTTTGAAAAAAGGTGTGCAAGAGCTCAGGCTTGCAACTATGCAACCTTCTCTTCTGTATTGTTTCAGAATATATCAGGAAATATGCTATTTGTAAAAGAATGTTTATAACCACCTATTATAATTTCTTTGTAAAAAGGCAATTAATGACTGTAAGTAAAATGTAACATTTAACAAATTATGAAATCAAATTATTAATACTCCAGTCTATAAATGTATTGATTTATCCCAGCAGAAAGGAGAAGCAACCAGCCAGGTTCTGTATTAATTAGTCCTGTGTGCTATTTTTCATCTGTTGGATTAATCTGAATAAAGTAAAGCGTGTTGTGTTAATTCTAAACCAGAGAGAAATGTTAAAAAAATACACATACTATTTTGCATATTGGAAAACTAATGTTAAAATAGTGACCTATTCTTAGTAGGAAGTGCAGCAAAATTGTCCTCGATGCACTAACAGAGAATATGAGATTATTTATTTTATTGAAATTTCTGACCAGTGCAGAATATTTAAATAAATGCTTCTTTGTTTATTCCCTTTCTTTGTGAATTCCTTTCTTTAATACTTATTTTAAATTAAGTTTTGACAATGATGTTTGTTCTTTAAAGCTGTACTCTTGATTATTTCCTTCGTACTTAGATCCGGTATTTGTAAATATAGTACTTGTAGCATAGTATATGTCCCTGCTTGATCCAAAAATAATTTTATTTTATAAATACAGTTGCACAGAGTCAGTATACTAAAAACTGGGGGGTTCTGAGTCAGTAATGTTTTTGCTAGAGAATTCATAAAACCTTAGTATGCAATGGTCCAAATGTACTTCAAAGTCAGTCTGTTTTCCACCGTGTTTAATAGCCTATGGCATAAACTGAAGTTAATTATTTGGGCTGACAAGTAACTCTGCTTTCTGTCTGCTTGCAGAGTCTCTCTGAGGCAACGATGGAACTGAGAAGGAGAGATCGATTTCTGCGTCAGCAAAATAGACTTCTTACCCAGCTGGAGCAGGACAAGCGTCAACTGAGCGAAAGCATCCGTGATGCAGAGTGCGCCCTCTGCACGGCAGCGAAGTGAGCGCTGGGACCTTGGGGAGATCACTTAAAACAGACAAAAGATCAATTCTTACTTTCATGCACAGGGTTTTAGCCTTGGCTAATGTAATGCTAGAAAACAAAAGTACATCTGCCTCTCTTTGAAATTCAGTGATAGTCTTCGAAAAAGAAAACCATTAGCTCAAGATACTACATGTTACGTTTTCTGTAGTTATCCCATAATAGTGCTACAAATTCTTGGTCCTGAAATAGCATAAGCACTTCGTCTGCCAATTATCCTTCCGATTTGACAACGTCTGTTTGGTAGATCCTTCACATTCTGTTTATTTAAAAAATGATTGTTTGTTTTAAAGGGGCTGAAACCCATTTTGGACCTAGTCTTATCTGTGGAATAGTATAGATATTTCTGCTGATTTCAGAGAGTTTTGGATTTAGATGTAAACCCCATGCCTTTTTATACTATAACTTGAGGAGTGGAAGGAAATGTTCAGGGACCATTTTTGAAAATATTGATAGTCAAAAGCTGTTCCATTGCCTTGAATGAGATTATTACTAACCTCTTAGAGTTATATAGTCAGATAAATTTTAAATCCTTTCAGGCTTTGTTATCTATTTCTGTTACAGTGGTATGCACTTTGCATATTATTGGTTCATGGCCAAGATTTCTAAAAAGTTCAATTTAAAATTAAAATTTCTCATTATACCTGGGGTACATTTGACCTCTGAAGAACAATAGCTTAGAAGCTTTAAGGGGTTTATGCACCAGCAAAATAATGTAATTAATATAGTTATCAGTGATATGTTTAACAAGCTAATTAAAATGACAACTATTATTTGGTATAAGTGTATCAAAGCAGATTATGACCCAAAGAAGTATTTGTTCTCGAAAACCTTCCTCTTTTCACCCTGCCCCAACCTATATTGTGCACTCCAGTAAGGATCATTCCTTATGGCCATTCTTATATTTAGAAAAGGTTTTTCTATTGTGAAAATTCCCAAACCAGTCATTGTTCTACCAACTCTTCATAACAAGTGCAAGTGTCTTTTTTTCCTTTGGAATATGTAAGCAAAGTAGGTAAATAGACTTTGGTCTTATCTGGAAAATATTATTTTAATATCTATTCCATGACCTAGGTGATTGTAAGCAATGCATGGGTGTCTTTCAACTTCTTTCCTAAATTTTTGTAGAGCTTTAAAAGACAGAAAGATGTCTAGCTTGTTCTGAGAATGACTGTCTTGATTTTCTTTTAGTGGTGGCCAGCAGTTCTTTCCACTTTCCTCCTGAGTAAGAAGCAATATTAATAAAAGAGTCTGAAACAGTGAACCTGACAAAAATTCAGTAGGCTTTTGGTAATTTCTCTGTGTTGTGGTTTAACCCCAGCCAGCAACCAAGTACCTTGTCAATCTAGTCCAAAGAAAGGCAGGATCTTGAAAAAAGAAAAGTCTGTGTGGCTTTAGTAGGAGTGTAAAAGCCAATTCTACTCTGCTGTCCACCTTCCTTTATTTTCTGTTAAGGTAATACAAATCAAGAAATGTGAAAGCAGCAGTCATTCCATGGGGAAGAATGCCATGATTTTGACTGGAGAAAAAGAGGCTGAGGGAAGACCTTATTGCTCTCTATAGCTACCTGAAAGGAGGTTGTAGTGAAGTGGGGCTTGGTCTATTCTCCCAAGTAACAAGTGATAGGACGAGAGGAAATGGCCTCAGGTTGTGCCAAGAGAGGTTTATATTGGATATTAGGAAAAAATTCTTCCCTGAAAGGATTGTCAAGCATTGGAACAGGCTGCCCAGGGAAGTTGTGGAGTCTGGAGCTATTTAAAAGATATGTAGATGTGGCCCTTGGGGACACAGTTTGGTGGTGGGCTTGGCAGTGCTGGGATAATGGTGGGACTCAGTGATCTTAACGGTGTTTTCCAATCTAAATCATCCTGATTCTCTGAATTCTGGTTTAGGTATTGTAAAATCTCAAACTAAATATACACATAGCTGGCAAAATAAAAGACAATCCTGGAATATTAAGGTGTATTAGCTTTTCTGGCATGGATTCCATTTGACTTCCTATGGTGTTTTGTTGGTCATGCTGTCCTTTCTCCTTAGTCATATGGTATTATGCAACTTCTGTTCTATTTCTGTCAACCATGAGTTGAGGCCAAGGTTCTTCATGACAGCATAGCTGATGAAAGCTGTCTTTCTTACTGAAGCCGTAATCTACAAAAAGGCATTAGAGAATTGTTTCGTTCTCCAAACCTCCCTGTTGTAAGGATAGGATCCTTGGCTGGACTTCTTTTGGAAATGTATGAGAATGTATTCTCTTCCTGCTAGAAGACTCCATTCAACATGCCCTTTATATCTAAAACTCTCCAAGAACACAATAGTTGTTCATTAATATGCTCATAATTATAGCTAGTTTAATTGGTAGTCCACAACAAAAGCAAAATTCACGTAGAAGCATGCCAAGTAGTGGTACGTGAACTACTTTTTAAGGTTTGCATTGGGGATATAAAAAGGAGAAACAAAAACATAATACTTTGAGTTATCAACAATTATTTGAAAAGGCATGATAGTTAAAAAATAGCAGAAAATTAATTTCTAAATCAATTGAGTTTCAGTTCTATGATCTACGTCTTTTTTTTCTCTTGTAATAGAGACAAAGAATTGATCATTACTCATATGAAAGCTGTGGAAGACACTCTTCATAAGGTAAGAATTTAAAGTGATTCCTCTGATTTGTATTTCTAAGCATATGAAAATTTAACCACTGCTTTTGCTCAGGGAAGGAGAGGAGCAGAAATTGTAAAGTGGCTTCCCTTCCTTAGAGTTTGTTTCCACTTTCAACCTCTTTTATCCCAAAAAACAATTAATTTTTAGTGAAATAAAATGCAATTTTATAGTACACAAACTTCTTATTTTTAATATAAAACTTACTGTAAAATCCAATTTCCTTCCCTTGATCACTGAGAGTACTATTTCTGGTTACCAAGTGAAGACTATTGAGCATCCAAACAGCTGACAATTTCTGTGGAGTTAAATCTGTGCTATGTAAGTCAGAGGTCATTTGGTGATGTCACATACATGGTGGCCATAAAACATCTGGCTTTGTGCATGTTACTTTAGTCTTTGATACATGATAAAAAAAAATAAGGAAAAGACAGTAAGTTGTAACCTGCAGTCAGAAACTTCAATGCTATTTTTTTAGGACATTTTTTTAATTGAGTAATAATCTTAAGTAGTCTCTATGACTTGCACTATTTTACCCTGGTATAGCATCATTTGAAAGTCCAACAAAGCTTTATATATTAATTATTTAGGCGAAAGAACTGTTTTTAACTGTAGCTCTAGTTGTTGATTGTTGTATAACTGTTTTTAGTCTAGAGCAACGCAGAGCAAAATAAGTGTTTTTATTACCTTGGAGTGTTAATTTCCCTTATCGCATCTTGAATTCACAGCAACATGGGAATCTATTCTTCATTTTAGTTTCTGTGTTCACCAAACTAATTTAATTTTCAGATACTTTTTTCAAGTCTTTCTTTCCTTTAATGTTCAAGAAAGTGACAGAACCTAAAACTGTGTGTTTTAGCTGCAGCAAACTGTGCTGGTAGAGACTGTCTTGCTTTTTGCCCCTACCTTTTTCATACTGGCTTCTTTTAAGCTTAAAAATTCATGTCATGCAGAAAGTGTTTTGTTTTTGCAGTAAGAGGTACATGTAATGTCCTTGGCATTCAGAATTTGTTGTTCTGGATTGCAGGGTTACATTTTGGTTTTGAAAGCAATGCCGTTACATGCATAAGGATTGAAGTGTTTGAGGAAAAGCTATAGAGAAGGTCCCATCTTCTTACTGATTAACCTGATGCAGTGAATTGATTGAGAAACAGCCATCTGTTTTTTGAATATTTTAGTTACCATATTGCTTCTTAGTTCTTGGTGTATATAGTTGTTAGGCCCACATAGCACATTAGTGAGTAGCAAAATAATTTATCCGTTCTGGTTTGTCAACCTAAAGAATGAGGAAAACATAAGAATTAGAAACGTCGAGGTGCTCCTTTCAGCAGGAACTAAAAAAATTGATTGTAAATCATTCATAATTTGATGTACCATTTCTCCTAGAAGAACAAAGGGAAATTATTGATTTTGTTTGGGAAGTATCTGAAATGTAAACCCTACATCATAATGGTAACTAATTACCTAGCGTTAGTGAACATGGCTTATGTGTAAACTATAAAGTTTACACTCTTATTCTTAAAGTGTTTCTCACACAGTCAGAACATGAAGAAGTGGATTAAATGCTAGTAAAGGAACCATATGCCTATCATACGCCACTGGAAATTCTGGGAATTACTCTTGTTTTAAGAAAAGAAATGAAAAGAAAATGTAAAGTTAAGATTCATCTGAAGTTGGACAAGTACTACTATTAACTGCAGTTACACTTATGTGAGTTTGAAATTGAAGGTTTTGGTATTTCTGTGTTGATGTATTCATGAGCATATATCCACAAAATTCCACTGCATCACTTCAAGATCTGAATTATTAATGCATAATGCTAAATTTTTACCTATAGATCTCAGAGGGATTTTATAGACATCCTTAGTAATCTTAGTTAGACTCAGGATAAGACAGTGTACTCTGGTCCATTAAAGTGGCCTCATTCCTCTCTGTACTCTATCCCTACAAGAATTCCAGAAGTTAGCAATGTAGGTACTAGATTATCTGCCTTTGGGTATACCGGGCTGTAACATTCAGCAAACAAAGTAAGAGAAATCAGAGCCCAGGGAGACAATCTCTGTGCATGCTTCTAATATACCACTAGACCAGGGATCATTTACATCACTTTCTGCCCCGCACTGTGACTGGATGGAACATCTAGTATCATACATTTGACTTTGCCAAAAAGTGCTTGGGCATGCTTGTGCCCAGAGTGATTCTTTCAAGACCATTGCAGAGCTACCTTTTTAATCTTCATGAATATTTATGAAGCATAACTGTTGAAGAACTTGAGTACTGGATACGCTGAGTGAAAATATTTTTAGCAACTAGTTCCGTGTCCTTCATAAATTGCAAGATGTTCTGTCGAAGGTTATTTTTTGTCTTATCCTGGGTCTTGTCACATTAGCAATCTTTATCCTCCTCCTGGACCTGAGTTATTTCCACAAAAGTTCCTGATAAAATAAGAGCTCTTTCTTCATCTTGTACCATCTAAATATTATGGACAAATACCTAAATGCAAAGTGGATGTTTTAAGAAATTAAAAAAAACAAAACAGAATATCACCAAGGGCAAACAGAGACCTCAAGAGGATTATGGTTTGGTTCAGTTTTATTCTCAAAATACTGATGATGACCAAAAGGTAATAGCAAAATGATAGCAACAGAAATAAATAAAATTTTACTGGAAGAGTTCTGAAAGGAAATTCCATCTCCTTGAAGTTCAAACATAAAGAGTTTTCTTAAAAAGTCTTCTTATAAAAAGAAAAATAATTTAAGAACATGTCTTATTTTAAAGCCCATGGGCAATCCTTTTTATATGTATGAAAAATAAGTTATTTCTTGAAACACTTTCCCCCAAAAAACTTGAGCTTATTTTTGTTATAAATAGACCCTTGTTATGCTTGCTGATAAACTATATTCCATTATTTCCTCTTTACTTCTTAATATTCTAGTTGTATAAACAGTATAAGAGACATTAGATCTATTCATTTTCTATAACTAGATTCTTTAACATGTGTAGTTAATCATCTATTAGTTATGGTAATAATGCCAAGGTTGTGGGTTCGAGTGGACTTGATGATCTTTGTGGGTCCCTTCCAACTCAGAATATTCTGGGATTCTGTGATCCTGTAATCCCATCAGAGGAAGAAATCATTTTATGCTATCTCTACTAAAATCTTCAGCCTTCCCCTTGTATTGCTCCTCAGTTTGAGTGCTTGTAGTGGGTTAGCCTTGGCCAGCAGCCAGATGCCCACCCAAATGCTCTCTCACTCCTCTCAACAGGACAGGGGGACAAAACAGGATGAGAAAACTCATGTGTTGAGATCTAGATAGAGACATTGCATAGTAGTTATTATCACAGGTAAAACAGTTGACTGGAGGAAGTTATTTTTGTTCTGACACTTTGGGACAGGTCCAGGGATCAAAGCAGCTATCCAGTGTGCTCCTTTCCTTCTGGCATGTGGTCAGAAAAATTACTCTTCGTCCAACTTCTGTAGTGCACTTCATTTCTGCTGATTGAAATGTTCATATTCTAGCTAGCAGAACAACTTTCATGCAGACCTGTCAGCAGTCATGCCTTGAAATCCTTCCACTGTTGTGTTTCATTGCCTCACTGCCACCCTTGTTGTCTCCTCTGAAATGCCCCTAAACTATGAGATCTGGGTCCCATGATTCTATCAGTTGAAAAAAAAATAGTAACACTGTATCATCCATCCTATTATATATTTGTAAAAAATATAAAGACAGAATTATCTTTTTTTATCTAATTTAATGGTTTGGGTTTTTATAATACAGCACAAAGCAGTTTGAGATGGGGTGATGCCATTGAATACGTGAGAATTAGTAAGCTTGTAGCAGTAGATTGTTATTTCTGATGTGGTCCATAGCAATCAAATGCATTTCCTTATGATGACAGTTTTATGGTCTGCATGGAATTAATTTACAATAGGTTTAAGTCCATATACAAGTGACTACATCAGTAAAAACACTCAGTGTAAGTGGCAATAATTGTTAGTTGCAGCAAGGAGACCACAAATTGATCAGGTCCTGGAAGAAGAGAACATTTATGAGTCTTAATGTTAGCTGCCTCAGACTCAGTCAGACTCCAGTAGATATGACCTGACACATTTAGGTATACTCTTTAGCCACATTTCTCTCAGTTAACTGGGATCTATAGTCCATCATATTATTTAGTTATCTCAATAATGATTTAAAAACCCTTGTTTTAGCGATCTCAACTTAATTTTTTTTTTTTTGCCTAGCCTAATGAAACTCCCAAGATGGTTTTTCTGTGTGTTAGACACATTAATATTAAGGGTGAAGCCGGCTTGTGTGTGTGCGCTCAAAGTCTGTGCACCACTGTGGTCCTAGGTTGTTCTCAACTGGCCCTATCACAAGCCTATTGAAACAGTGAGTATGTGTACATGCAAAAAAATCACAAAGAAAACCCGATTCGATTGTTAAAATTCTAAATAACTCCTGTAAGAAGTTTATAGTAGGAAACCAGCTATTATTTCTCTGTGGTAAGAAAAAATTGCAGTAAAAATATTACTTTTTCTCCTCCTCCATCTCAAATGAGTGCTTCCTAATTTCAGTGTTTGATGAATGACTTTTGTTTCCCCTCCTAGTAATCTGACTTTTTTGATCCGTGTTCCTAAAGATCAGTTGTGCAGGACATACAGGTGTTAGCACAGCTGGCTTGCTGATGACAACTCTGTCCATATAGCTGTCTAGTGTGTCATCACTCATATTGTTCAGTGTCATTCTGACCTAGCCAAGCTAAAAATGGTACTCCAGCTCAAGAGGGATTTAAAAACCTTCACAAAGTAAAGATAAGACATTGCCGAATGTCATATCCATGTGTTTAACTGTTTTCGGTTTCGACATACCAAAATAACTAATTTCAGGATGCGTTTGTCTTGGTCTTTTGGTTTTCTTTGTTGGTTTTAGGGTGGGTTTTTGTTTTTATTTTGGGGGGGGTTTGTTTTGTTTTCGTTGGTTGAGTTGGGGTTTTTTTGGGTTGTTTTTTTTTTTTTAGAGGCTGAATTCTTGTGTATAGTTTGCCTTCAGTGAGGAGAAATCCTTGTTTGGAGAATTGTGGAATTATTGAATACATTAACTGTTACTTTCTCCGGACATAGGTTCGTTTTCAGCCCAAGGTCACTGAAATCTTTTCATAGGGGATGTATTAGAGTGCACATCTTGCAGCTACAGAGAAGCTTAGGTGCCATGGTCAACATTTGCAAAAGAACAACTCTGGATCAAATTAATATCTTATTCAACAGACCATGTAGTGGTGTATGTAGTAATGTAATGTGTATGTAGTAATGTGAGAAAGCTTGAATTAATCTTAGAGGTAAGTCTGGGGTGGTACTCTGCTCTGAAAATTAATTTCCATAATCTTGACTGGTCTTGAAGGGGAAAAAAAAAGCCAAAAAAAAAGCCGAGCACACCCAAAACATCAGTTTTATGAGATATGTCTCCTTACATGAATACTGTTGTGCAGTAATTAATGTTCTTTTAGAAACCACCTGTGAAATGGCTTGTTTTGTAATTAAATACAGATTTGTATGGCAGTAATCAGAAAAGATAGTCACTGAGTCTATGCTAATACAGAAATTTTCAGTAGTTATTCTATCGAGGTAAATATTCGGCATAACTAACTGCAGAAATGTATGGCTACCTACAGTAAGGTATGTCAAAATGCTATTTAAACCTCCACTATTCACTGAAGTCAGACGCTTGGATTTGAGGATGTATTCCTTCTTTTGGTGAATGAGCATGCAATGATCTGATGGCTTTTAACGACTACTCAAACCTAACTGTGATTGCCATATAACAAGTATCCATTCAACTGTACCATGTATCTCTTTTCCCTTTCCCTCCTATAAGACACGCTTGTCTAAGCAAAATACGTTCTGATTTGGTGTAGTTTGGTTTTTATCTTTCTCAGGGAAAAAAAAAAAAAGGTTTGATGGGGTGTTTTTGCAGTTCAGTTTGGTTCCAAATATCATTCCTCACCTCATTTTCTCTCTAATTGTGGCTATAGTTTTCCAGTTTTTAGGTGTTGGATTTAAAGTGCCTTCATTTTAAGATATGCAGTCTTGTCACATGCAGTTTCTTTACTTCTGGAGTGATCCTTGATCACTGAAACATCCTGATGTTGTTTCATTTCATACTGTGCCTGAAATTATATAGGCCCTCATTCAATAAGATGAATATACACTTCTTGTAGTAATCTCCTTACTTTCAGAGCAGACTCAGACTCTGGTGTTAAGAGCAAGCAATATTAACAGATTGACAGTTTGATCTGGCAGGGTGCTGTGGGATGTACTTCTTTGGATATTACTTGTGCCAAATCCTGCAGCAAGTAATTTGGGGTCTGTGTTCCCTTACATGGATAACACTTAGGTTGATGACTGTTTTCTAAAGAGCCCACAGTATATAAATGTATCATGAAGAAAATAATCTGTATCGGCAACTAACTTAAAGAACTACTGTTATCAAGACTATTCAGTATTTTTGTTGGTACAACTTCCTTCCTGTGTATTCACTTGTATTTTTAATATAGAGTAAGAAAACATTAACAATTCATACTAAACAGGAAAAAAATAGGAAGTGTTCATGAAGGTTTAATTCTATCCAACGATGTATATAATTTTTTATTTTTCTTCTTAGTTCTATGATCATTTGTATAACACTATAACCAAGACTTGCCCATTCAAATCAGTTACTGTGTAACTTACTTGTGTTAAAATGTTTCCCATGGTAAAGGATCGTGTCTGGCAGATCTTCTTAACTTACAGATGTTCTTAACTTCTGTAATATGGCTCCCACCCTACATGCTGCCCTGGAGGTATGGACACTATGCAGCTAAATTAGCCACATACTTGCAAGGCTGTGGTTAAGACTAAGATGTGGTTTGGATTCAAACTGCTTTCTTCTACTTCAAAAAGTTATAAACTCATTTTTGCCTGTTACATGTCACATGCCGAACACATAGCAGTGTGGTAGAAACCATTTTCCTTGTACTCTTTTGGAATGATTTCTGTATTTGCAGCTTTTGTTATATCAGCAATATGGTCATCTCAAAGACAAACAGGTTAAATCACTGTTTTCCATTCTCTTGTCACCAAATCACTCTAGGTCTTGTTCTGCTCTTTTAATTGCAGATGATATGCTATTAAAAAAGTAGTAGGAGGAAATGAAAGTAAAATTAGCCCAAAAATAAGTATTTTTTTTATGTAGAGTTGGTGAACTTTGAACTTAAAAAATGTTCTCATATATAGCTTACGTTGTGAAGTTTATATCCATAAAAAATTTTATTTTCATTTCACCATAAGAAAGCATTGAATTAGGAACAAAAAAGACACTAAAATCTGAAGTTTGTTGTACCGGTCAGATAGCAACTGGGAAAAGACATTAAGAAGGGCTGAGCACATTCTTCTACCATTTACAACTTGCTAGCGTTTAGTACCATGTCTCTGTTGGCATAACTGGACATACCACATCAAGCTGTGCATAGAAAAACCAAAGTGAGCACCACAGTGGACTGTAGACAAAACTATTGTTATCTTGAGCAGCAGAAAATTTTAAAGTTCATTTTTGGACATGTAGAATTAGCCCATCAAATTCTACACCTTGGTTCAGTCAATAATGTAACTTCAGTTTATTATTCAATTTCAGCTTTGATCTGAATTAATGAGTACTTTATTGATTTTAAATTGAGTGGCTATAATGTTGTCTTCTTTGTTGCTCTCTTAATTAATTAAAAAGTTAAACACTGTCATAAGTCACTCTTCTGCTTTATTTTTAAATGCTATGAGTATTGTAGTAGAGTGGTGTGGATCCATTTGTGATTTTGCCTTCTTTCATATAGTATTTATATATGTCTAAACTGATAAATCTAATGATCATATTTAGAAGCATGCTGTCACAGTACTTAACTATACTCTGTATAAAATCACTTTTGCAACTTTTCACCATCTCAGCTAAAATTGTGTTTACCAAAATCAGAAATGGCCAAAACCTTCACTAGCACTGGATAAATATAAATTTATATAATTTTTCTCTGTATTAATTTTAGAGTACAGGGAAGTGAAACTGGTTTTAGACATTTTTAATCATTGCAATAAGCCTGATTAGCTGATTAGGTGTTTTAGATTTTAACATTAAGCTCTCTAGCCTAGGGAGACCTTTCAGACTATATGGTTTTGCTTTAGATTTCATATGGAGAAAAAAAATGTCATTAAATACAGAAAAGCTCTGAAAATCGCATTTTAAAGCTTAACTGCATAGGATGGTTCTTCTGCCTGTTGAGCTTCCAAAAAAACCCTCTTGTATAAAAGAAGTGAAATTACCCATTTTATCTTTGCGTCGTGGTTCTGTAATGTAAGTTTGTATGTGCGTACTGTTTTTACTTCATTAGAGAATGAGGAAATAAGTACAGTTTCCCAACTCCTGTTGTTTTGTTGCTGGATCTCAAAAAGCCAATAGATGGAAGTTATTAAATTAGTTCTTTACTAAGATTTCGTACAGGTCTGGTCTCTCCAACATGATTGCATGCAGGCATGGCCATTATAGCTTTCCAGTCTTTGAATAGGTAGGCAACTTGGAATGTTTTCACTTCTAGTGAAACAATATAGTGATATTTGTACAGTACACACCCAGTCTTTTGTTCTTACGATTTTTCCTGAACCCTCATGAGTATTTTTCAAAGGAAAAGTCTGCCTTAATTTTCAGTTTCTCAGTGTGCATAGTGATAATGAGAATTACTCTCTACAACCTAAGTATTTACAAACACAAAAAAATGCTTGGTTTTTTTTTAAATTGTGAATCCTCATATCAAAAATCATACTCTTTAAGAAGCTAATGCATACTTTTCTGATGTGGTGGTATTAATGGCATTTGTTTACCACAATGCAGCCATTTAAAAAATGTGGTTTATATTTTATTGTTCAGTGAGTGTCGGACCCCAATACTGAAATACAGAGTTTGAAACTAATAGGGTTAAAGGACTTCTACTGTCTGTATTGTGTATATATTATACCTACATTGCTTATACATTGTTTTTTTCCCCCTAGTATTAGCAATCTGCTTTTGTACTTTGACATAGGGATTTCCCTTGTGAATTTTGTCACAGAAAAAAGAGAATCATCAATATCGCAGTTAAACTTGACTTTCAAAGCTAATAGTATCTCATTTGGGGGCTGAAATTTAATAAATTTTCTTTGATTCTGTTTGAGTTTTTAAACATCAAACAATGAATTGGCCAGGGTGCAGTAAAATATTTAGATCTATTGACTACGGTTCAGAAGGGTAGACGGCAAAACACTGGTGGTTTGATGTTGATAAATTCTTAGTACCTTAATCCACATTAATGTTTTCTTTTATCTGTGTGCATACTGGCAGCAAAGACCCTGAAAAGTTGGTGTATATAAAAGCTATAAAAATGTAAATCAAGTGTGTGCACGTGTGTGTGTGTGTGTGTGTGTGTATTTAAAGCAATGTATTTTGTTATATTCAGCAAGGTTAACATCTGACCAGAATTACACATGCTGACAGAACACTCTAGAGAGCATGTTTGTTCCATAGGACTGTATATCCTGAACCTAGTGCACTGTGTGTGAAAAAAAACGTGTAGAAGACCTTTCCTGTTATAAAAATTGCATCATAGTGCATATGCTTGGCAGCCACAGGTATTGACAGGAATTCTTTAGGTCAACTTGGGAAATGTAGGGCTCCCTATTCTCACAGAGCAGAGGAACGAATAAAATAAAATCTTTTCTTCTTTGTATCAGTAGATTTGCACATGCTTCTTTCAATCAGAGCACATTTCAAAGGCTCTACTATTATTTGAAATATGTTCATTCATAATCAACATTTTACAAGAATCTAATTTTGTAAGTGGTTACAGAAAAGTAATCTGGGATTTAAAATGAATAGATTTCTGTTTTAATTCATGTTCAGTGCCTTCTTGTGGGCAAGGCAGCCTCTAACAAAAACTGAAATTTATTAAAATAATACTTAGTAAATGGTGTATCTATTGATTTATATGTATTTAGTACATATCCAGTATATGTTTTAGTATATTCGGTATGTGCTTTAGTATCAGACTGTGTATTAGGTCATTAAAACAGTAAATTTTTTTTGCAGTACTCACTGTTGCTACTCAACAGATGCAGAGCATGCCAAATGAATGGATTTGATCTGTTCATTTGCACTAACATATATTTGTATGTGTGTCTATCCATCTGTATTAGAATTTAATCTGACTACTGGGATCTCCCGGAGGCAGACATTGTAATTTTTGTATTAAATAGAATGAAAAATGGGTGTGCGGCATCCTGCGGTGTGTGAAGATCAGCGGTGGGCCTGTGGAAGTTGCGCGTTGAACGCGTCGGGCGGCGTGCCGGCGCAGGCAGACGCAGGAGAGGCCGCGTTTCCCGGCGCGGTGCCGCGTTTCCCGGCGCGGTGCCGCGTTTCCCGGCGCGGTGCCGCGTTTCCCGGAGCGGTGCCGCGTTTCCCGGAGCGGTGCCGCGTTTCCCGGCGCGCCGCGCCGTGCCCGAGGACAAAGCAGGCGGCACTGCGGCCGGCAGGTGGCACTGCGGCACCAGCGGCGCGCGGGTCGCCGGGCGGCTCGGGCCGCGCGCGTCCGGCTGCCCGGCACCGCTCGCACGTCGCCTGTCTGGGCTTTGTGCAAATCCCGGCCTGCCCGCTCCGAACGGCACCCTTAGAGCTGCACGAAACCCGGTGAATGCCACTGAGTGCCTTATGCCTTACACCGAGTCCGCAAAAAGCGGTCTAGTAGCGTTTCTTTCTTCCTCCCCCTCCTCCCTCCCCTTATTAATTGAAAAGCTACAGGTTAATTCATTTTGCTTTGTTTGTGGGTTATTCATTTTATTCTGACTTTCAACTGAGTTGTTTCTAAATGAACCTTATTCTGGAGGCCCGATACCGTAGTAGACAGAACCCACATGCCAGCTTCTCATTGATGTGAACACACGAACTTTTTAATTTCACAGCTTCTGTTTGTTTCAGTTAGAAGTACAATTACTGTTTCTTTTCTTATGAGGTTTTTACAGGTGACAGATCTGTGAAATGTATATGCCAGCTGGGCTGCAGAGCCCTTACTGTCTTTTCTTCTCATTTCAGACCAGGGGAAGATGCTTTTTCTTCTTAACATTCTCTCCCAGCACTCTGAATTAGAGATTTATTTGCAACGAAAAATCAATTAGTCCTAAATTTATTCATGGATTTCAGGTCCAGCGATCAATGCAAGTCCACTCAGTGGGCTCAAGGGGACCCAGTTCATCCCAGTTAATGTGTCTGAAGGGGAATTACCATTGATGCTGTTTTTTTCCCTTTAGGTCAGAGATCAGGCCTGGCTGCCGTGTACTGCAGCAGCCACGAATGACTTCACCCTGGAGCTACCCAAACTGCACCTGGAGACCTTTTCAGAGGAAGGGCTGAAGGGCAGGCCAGAGGCTGCAGCATTTCAGGTTAGAGTATAAAATAATCCTGTTTCTTGTTTTCATTTTTTGCAACTGAGAACAAGAAGCTAGACTGCTCTGCATGTGTGGAGAACAAAATGCTTCAAAACTATTGCAGTCAACAGTTGAAAGAGAAAAAAATTTCATATAAACTGTTGGATGCGGTCTTTCAGAGATGATGTGAACTTTTAATTTTGCAGGTATATTGTTAAATAACTGACAGGGATATGACCATGGAAAAACACAAATTCTGTATTTGAAAATTGATATCACTCTATCCCATCCTCCTTTCCTCTGCTTAATTTAAGGAAGACAAATAGAAATTAGAAAAGGGGAGGAAAAAAAGGCAAGATTTTTATGCTGCCACTTGGTCAGTATCAGATTTTTTCATATTTCAGTTTTAGAAATAACAATGATTTTTAGCACTCACAATTTAAAAGAAACTGCTATTTGGAATACTTTAGTATAGAAGCTATTTTGTTCATGTAGGTTTAAATACTTATATGTTTCAAAATACTAATTTCATTAGGAGGAAACTGGGGAAAAGAAGAGAAATTAACTGAAAATGTACATATTTTCAGCTCTGAAAATGGATTCTGTGCAATGCCTCCGTATTATTTTTAAGTTTGTTATGTCTTCTTCTATTACAAACTGTGCCTCAGTCTTTATAGCTGTGCAGAATACATTTTTGTTAAAAGTAGGATATTTTGTTTTCCCAATGAGAGAACAAAAGGCAGAGTGAGTACATACTTATTTCGTTGTGCTCTTCTGTCTGAATCAGAGAGATTAAAGGTAGTCAAGTAAAGTGCAAGGATGTTAGACAATGCAAATATTGCATAATATGTATACTTTTCCATAGTAAGCTTTTTTAATTTATTGTAGACTTTCTGTTCTAGACGCAGTATATAATAGCAGGAACAGGGTCACAAAACCAAACATTCAAGGAAGGCAGATTCTAAATTGGAAATTTCTCACTGTTGCCCTTTTGCATGCATGTCTTTCAATATGAAAAATATTTAAATTATGAGTGTATTATCATGTTTCCATAATAAAGTAGTAATATGTAACACTGTGAGATTCTCATGCACCTTAGTAAGCACAGCTGTACATCTCTGACAGAGGGTAGGTTGCAAATGCTTCCCCATACAGTGATGATCACTTTTAAAGCTGCACTAAAAGCCCTACAGGTGCATCTATTTTCAAAGAAGCTGTCATGGAAATCACTGGCTTTTAAATACTACTTTTCTAATTCAGGAGACTGCTTGGTGATATCTGCTTCTGGTTTTTTGTCTCATCCCAACTTCCATTCTTTTTTGACCTTCCAATGATTGCAGAAGCATTTCCAAGACAGCCTATTCCATCTTTATTTCTAAGAAGTTAATGAGAAACCGTAGTATAAAAAGTTGTGTTTCACATTTGTACAGAGTACTTACTTGTGCTATAGCTAACGCATAGTAATGTATGTGCTGAACTGGTAGTGCAGTGATGTAAACCTACTTTTTGTTTACCTGACAGCTTCAGTTACACTTGGTTACTCTGTGCGTACACAAACAGCTCCAATGGTTCAGTTTGTATCACTGTAAAGTTCCTTTTCTTCTTCCCTTTCTCCTTTTTCCTTTCACTTCTTTTCCTTCCCCTTCTCTCCCTTTCCTTATCTCTAGTTACGTAGCGCTTTTTTGATAACTTTCTGAGCACATTGTAGAGATTTTCTTATAAAATTTTTCCTTTTATATTTGAGAGTCAGCTAACTGATCTTAATTTCATGCAAAACTACATTAAGAGCAATCTGGTAACCTTGAACGAGATAAACTGTGAGTAAT
Source organism: Eulacestoma nigropectus (assembly GCA_013397775.1). NCBI lineage: Eukaryota > Metazoa > Chordata > Aves > Passeriformes > Eulacestoma > Eulacestoma nigropectus. Next base: position 2,006 of record VZTE01003451.1, on the reverse strand, counting down.
CACTTTATGGACACTTCTCTTTAAAACCAGTGGAATTGTTTGCATGCATGTTCCCTAGAACTGCTTTAGTTAGTCTGTGATAAGTACGACTCAGTTAAAGGCCTTATTATCTGCAAGTGTTAGACATCGGGAGTTTTTTCCCCAAGTCTAAATTTATTGGTATTTGATGGTATATTTTTTTAAATTGCTTGAAAAATTAAGATCTTAAATCAGACAGTGTGATAGGGATGAAGTACTGGGTATCAGAACTGTTGAGTACTGACTGAAGATGACATTGTCCTATTTTTATTATTCATGCATCCAGTTTGTAGTAGGTGGCTGAAATCAGTAATTAATTATATATTCATTGGTCTGAGTGTATCACTTCTTCATCATATGCAAGTGGTATGCATCTTTTGAAGAATTGTATGCTCCAGCTTAGACCTTTGGGTAATGAAATTAAATACTTGGACACACCATTCTGTGTATCTTCTCCAAAGCCTGCACTTTATGAAATAGCTCCTAAATTGCAAAGTTAGGTAGGTTGAAATGTTAAGTTATTCAACAAGAATATCCTTGTACTGAGTATCTTCTAAAGCCCCATGCAAGTAGTGAAAGTATGACTTAATTTGTAGGCATTTGTTAAATTCTTGAGGACTGCAGCAGAATTACTATAGCAGTTTGAAAATGTCATTTCAATTGGATAAGTAATGAAAAAGGTGTAATATCTCTAAGATTAAAATCTGATTGCTATAGCTTTGAAACAGTCTCACCTGATATTTAATTGCTGTGAAGAATGTTATGTCACAAAGTTGTGCTGTTTGTTACTTAAGTTTGAAAGCGGAAAATTATAGTATTGTTTCCAAGCACCTGAAACACAATGAACACAGGATTTAAGGTGTGGTGTTGTGGCCATGCCCAAATGTTCCTACTGGAGACAAAAAGTGGAACCATATGTGAAGCCTCCAATGAATACAGGATACAGGGTTAAAAAGGCAACTGAAATTACATGGTATTGCCAATCCTAGTAGCCTTGCTTGGCAGATGACTATTTAAATTAACCAGTAAAGGTTATCAGCTCTTTATAAAATACAAAATTCAATTGTGTTACATCTTTAGAACGAGGATAAGGTTACTTAATAATCTTAACACTCTCTTCTGAAATAGTTTTTTGGCTCACAGTAAAAGTGGCATTCAGGACACTAATTCTGAATTGTCTCAAGTACTTATACATCAAATATGTAATTGATACTAATGCCAAGCATTTTTACCTAAAGAAAATTCATAAAGCCCCCAGATAAATCAGATGAGATTTAAATGTTTATGTACAAATAATTAAGCATCAGTATATTATCACTGTATGTTTCTTCTGTTTGGAGAGGTAGACACAGAAGGGTATGAAAGAAACTTCTTGAAGCAAATTTAGGTACCTCAGACACATACGTTAATGTTATGTTTTAAAGGAATTATAGTTGATTTATGCTAAAATAGCTTCTAAACATTTATCAGCATGATCCAACCTATCTGAAGACATGACTCCAGATACTAGTTGAACACACAAAAGGAACGAGAAAAGGATCTGGGAGTGCTGGTCGACAGCAGCTTAACACGGGCCAGCAGTGCCCAGCTGGCCAAGAAGGCCAGTGGCATCCTGGCCTGGATCAGCAATAGCGTGGCCAGCAGGACCAGGGCAGGGATTGTCCCCCTGTACCCAGCACTGGTGAGGTCACACCTCAAATCCTGTGTTGAGTTCTGGCCCCCTCCCTCCCTCACTGCAGGACAGACATTGAGGTGCTGGAATGTGTCCAGAGAAGGGCAACAGAGCTGGGGAAGAGTCTGGAGTACAAGTCCTGTAAGGAGCGGCTGAAGGAGCTGGGGTTGTTTAGCTTGGGGTAAAGGAGGCTCAGGGGGCACGTCCTAGTTTAAAAGACAGGTGTCTGCCAAGGAAGGCGGGAACCTCCCTTGGAATGGAAAATGTGACCCCCTTCCCTCCAATATATTATGACTTTGAAATTATGGGGCTTTCA
>VZTE01003444.1:187755-217751 GCA_013397775.1 Eulacestoma nigropectus | reverse complement strand
GGTAGAAAGGGGCAGGAAGGTCAGTGGGCCACCCATGGTAATGGAACTGGGGTACATTAACATAACAGAACAGAGAATCCTGGGGAGGCCTTTTTCATCACTCTAACGAGGGCTCAGTTCTCAGGGCTCTTCCCTCCATGGGACTCCATCAGCCTCTGACTTGGCAGGTCCACCTGCCTCCACAATTACTAGCACACTAGAATGGGCATATTTTAGAAATCCAGAGGTTTGCTTACATATAATAAATTAAACTGAAGTGTTAGCGGGGCAAAGGTATTAAATCAACCCCCTCACCACTATAAGATTTTTTTTTTTTAATTTGGATAATAATAGCAGTATGAATAAGGAGACTTACTTTTTCCTTCTATTTTCATCTGCGGAATGCCCACAAATTTAATCAGAGTTGGATTCTGAACAGGCATATTCCATTTAAAGTAAAATCAAAATGCATGTCAAGAGCTCTCCTAAATATACAGAGACCCAAATATAAAGTTTCAGGTCAGAACAGATTTGGAACATCTCTTTCCAAATATTCAGGATTTTATACTATTCATCAATCTGGAGACAGAGTGAATTATTCTACTGGGACCCTTCTTAGGGTTATGCGCAGTGTGATGACCTGAGATTATAAAAATGCAATGCTAAGGGTGAGGTACTGATAGAATGTTCTTGAACCATCATAACAGAGAGGCCATCAAGGCCTCACAATCGTGAGGCACTGAACTGTCCCTTATCCTGCTCACTAGTCCTTTAAACACACCCTTTTGTCCTTCTCATACGTAATTATATATTGCAGGCTGACATCATACACGACCATGTCACGAGCCTTGTTGGCTATTACCATTAAGGGATTTTCCTCAGGGAAAGAGGAGTCCGGTTGCTCATAAATGAGAATTCTGGAATTTCTCCTCTACCAGGATGTCACAAACTGCTGGAAAATCCTAGCTTGACCTTACAACCTTAGCAACATGCCTGTAACCACAAAAAACAACAGGTATTTTTCATTGTTTCACATAACACTCGCAAAATGAATAGCCAGCACATCTATCACCTGCAGCCAGAAGACACTTGAATTTTATCATCGCCCAATTTGCTATGAATAATTTATTTTGCAGGTGTGTTTTTCAAAATCACTTACATTGAAAAAACCCTAACCGAATAAACAACAAACTTTCTCAGTCACTGGCTCGTATATTTGCAAATGTGAGGCTCTGCAAACGTGATCTCATAGTGCCGTAATTATAATATTGGTTTCGTGACTCATTCAGTGATTACATGCTAACTGCTAACTGGCCACTCCTTGTCACTCACTATTTGCCAGCACAGTGTTTATCTAAACCAGAGTGTGCTGACCAAAAAGCACATACTGTTAAAAATGCACTTAAATTAAATCATGAAGTTGCCTTTTTTTTTTTTTTAATATCCCTGTGTAATTCTTGCATGCATAACACAAACACTGAAGTTGTCTATCCCTTACTTTGTAAAATCAAAACAGTATTTGGTTAATTTCAATTCTTTTCCATTGCATTTATAGCCAGACCTAAGAACCAACCATAAAAAAGACTCGGTGCCTTCAGATCTGCGCTGACTTCAGAGCAATAATATCTTCCTAATCCCATCCCTGAAGCGTGTTACCACAAGACTGACCACAAAGGGTGAGTTGCTCCTTAGAACTGAGACAAAGTTCTACACACTTCCCATTTTTCTACTGAAGAAGGGAGGAATTAGAGGGGAGAGAGTGGGAGATTGCTGGGGCCTTTATCAAATCACACCACCCTTGCTCTGGCAGGATTTGCCTGCCACGTGCCAGTCCCCACAGGGTGGGGAAGTGGCTTTTCTTCACTGCTACCTATTTTCCCTCGGGTTATACCAGGCGAGCTCCAATGCACATCAACAACTCAGTGCTGTGCCTTCAACAGCACAGAGATTGCTCAACCTCTGCTTGAACAGAACCACACAGAGCTGTCCCAGGCCAAGGCCCTCGCCTGGGACATTCCAACTTCCTTCTGTGCGAGGCCACACAAGTCAGTCCCGCAGTATTCGCACATTACAGACTTGTAATGTCCTATCCTATCAGGCCGAAAGTATTAAAGCGTAACAAAACCAGTTCTCATGTTTATAGTACAACTGTGTAATCTCAAGATACTTGGAAAGTTCAGATAATGACAGAGTACAAACAAACAGCAAAATTGGGTGCTTTTGGGAAATTAAATTCAACTTCCTGTAACTAATAAAGCAAGGCCAAGCTGGAGTGGGAAGAAAAATTTTAAAAACTCCAGAAATATTGTTCAAACAACACTTAAATACTGAACTTACTTACCATTGATGCAAATGGGACAAACGGCTGCTTGTAAAACCATTTAACTTAAGCCAATCTACTGGTTGCATATAGTTGCCATACACAGTTTGATCTACACAGTAGTGTATGATTGCAAAACTAACACAGCTTTGCTACAAATATGTGCTGAGAGGTACAGAATCCATATTCTTTGTCAAGAGATTCACAGATGATAGACCGACTCCCAGTGTTTCATTTAGGTTTGGCTCCTTCTACTCGGCCACTGTGAGAGTGGCTGAACACTGGGACAGGTTGCCCAGACAGTTTGTAGTCTCCATCCTTGGACACTCACAGTGGAGCTGGCCCTGGACAACCTGCTCTAGCTGATGCTGCTCTGAGTAGGGACACTTAACTAGGTAATCTCAACAGGTCCCTTGCAACCTCAACGCCTCTGTAATTCTAAAGGAAGAGCTCTCAGGCACCAAATCCAGAACACTGGAGACTTCTATGTTTCACTGAATTCTAAAGAGGCTAAGAAATAACCTCTTTTTTTTCCCCTTGGTTCTTTTTGAACTAGAACTTCTAGAGAAAAGTAAAACAACCCTAGTGAGACCAACCTTTATATTTGAGATGCCTACTATAATGATATTTTTATCTTCATTTATGACCTTAAAATAAGCCTGACTTGCATTACAGTATATTTGAAAATACATTTTTCTAAAAAGCTGCATGTTGGGAAAAAACCTCCCAAACCAAACAATAAACATGAGGGAAATGGTTCGTCTGACACTTCCATTTTTAGCAGTAAGCTTGACATGACCTTGAATTTCCCATGATATAATCAGAGATGAATAAGCACATTTAATGATGAGATTTTACTTATTGTTGGGGAGGACAACTCATGTACCTTTGTAGTCTGATTTTACCCTTATAGTTTTCTAGATGCACTTTTTTTTTTAAATTCTCAAAATTGATGTATCCCAAACTTACAAATACTCCACACTTAAGAGTACTCTCTATATGTATATATTCAGTTCTCTATGTGCATATATTCAGTCTGGGTTATATCTAGGATATTAAAGTTAATTTTTGTAAAAAAATGCATTATAGATGAAGCATTAACCTAAAGAAGACCCATGACTTGACAGTGCTCTAAGTGTCACACTGACAGAAATATTTTAGAGCATAGGTAACCTCTGATTTTATTTTTTCCTTTGGTACGTGTCAGGTAGACAAAGAAAAAAACATTCTTCTCAAGCACATAGTGAGGTTTTCCCATGCTGAAGGAGCAAGAGTGATTATGGCTCAAGAATATTTATAATTCAAGAAAATTAAAACAAAAGGAACTTTTCCATGTGATACTGTATGCAGAGCAAAATAAGTTGTCTGTAGATACTGGTAAAATTCTGGTGCTGTTCAAAGAATATTTTTAATTTCACCACTTAAACTGATAGTTGAGCTGAAGAATAAGTTCCTTATTGTTCAGTTCAGCTGTAGGAATGTCTTAGCTTTTTATGTAAATAACCAATACAAGGTAAGGACTTAAAGGTTCAAAAATGTAAAGAACTCCCCTGATTCTTCTCCATTGTGAATATCACTCATGTATGGCTTAGCTTTATAAGTCATTAACTTTTGATCTAATCTAAAAATGTTCTTTAAAAGTCCATGGGCAGCTCTGTTGTCTATCCCTGTTGTTCACCAGTAAGCAAACGTCATTGTACCCAAGGACAGCTAATCATCCAAAAGTCAAAAGCAATGCCACGTAGTTACAGCAGTAAGAAGCATTTAGTGATTCTCTTAAAATTTTTTAAACTCAGGTGTCTCGAGTAGAAGAGGCTCATGGATCAGAAATTCAGAACTCAGTTCAGTAGCTGATAGCCTACCTTTATTTATATGACTATAACATTTCTGACACACTTATAGCAAACATCCTACAGCTTTCTGCCTCTGGATTTGTGTGTTCAGCTTTAAATATCTGAAGGATTCAAGTTTGGTTCTTAGTAAGAGTGGCTAATTTTGTTTCTTAGTAAGAGTGGCTAATTTTTGCAAACTAAGAGGTAACTGTGTAAGTAACTTAAAATACTCAGAGCAGAAAACCAATACATACAACTATGCATAAATTATCACTACTCTATACAACAAAGGACTTTTTGAAGTTACTTTTTCAGACATTCTTATTGCCCAGTAACCCAGAAAACCATTTTGTACTATCAAATTAGCACAACCCAAGGTATAGACTGACTGGGCTTATGGTCTATTACAAAGCAAATAAGATAAGTAATAAAAATATTCTATTCATGGAGGCTGTGTCTATGCAGGAAGTTTATTTATCTACATTAAGAACAAAACACTTCTGATACTATCAAAAACAGGATGCTGGGAGAATAGAATGTAATATTTTGGACATGTGTCTAGGGATATTCACTTTCATTCAAACAACTCACATGGAAACAGAAAATGGAAAGGTTGAGATTGTTTATAAAAATACCTGTGTCTGAGGCTCAAGTTTTGACACAGGTTGGAAGAATCATGCAACAGCATCAAGAAATCACCTTGCTTCACCCAGCTAAGGCTGCTTAAAACTTATACATGCTTTCTTATCAGGCAGCAGAGTGAAGGCAATCCATCCCACCATGAGAAATCATCATCAAGAATTTTGATACAAATAAGAGAACCCGGCTCCATGAGTCACATCAGTGAATACTCAGACCAGAGCAGCACCTGCATCTGAGGATTTTACTGCAGTTCAAGATCAGAAGTTATTCAAAGATCATTTTTGGAATAAACCATGAGAGACTTTAGCACCAGCATAAGTAACAATGACTTCATACACAACAAATAAATAATGAAACATGATTAACAAAATCTAGAGCTTGAACCATTCAGTTATACTTAGAAAATATCTGGACACTAGATTATGCTAGGACTGCATAATTAAAAGATGCAGAGAAATCTGAACAAAAGAATTGTTTTCTCTCTCTCCCACACCCCATCTTTGTCCAGCTGGCCATTTTTAACTGCTAGTTTCACTTTGAAATTTAGGTGTTTTATATTCCTCAGTGTATATCCGCTCTTTAGATCTGTTCTACAGATACTGGATATATTGTGCAATTCTTTCCTCAACAGCCCACATTCTCTAATATACTAGAGAAAGGGAAAGCAGTAAGTGCATTTGAAAACTGACTTATCTAGAAACCAGCAAAAAGTCTTGCTATCTTAAACAACACAAGGGTAGCAGAGTGAAGCCTCAAGCTGTCACTTCTCTTTGCAGTTATGGGATGGAAAGAACCAACTGTCTGTTAATTGTTATTTCACAGTTTTTGTCAGGTTTCAACAGTTGGTATCAAACATAGAGGAGCTCACCCCAGCTGGCTATACATTTCCCTGTAACTCCTTCCCTCCAAGTATCCTCATTTGCCTCATTCTATTCATTTTGGGTAAGGATACCAAGAAGATGCACTCAGCATTCCAGGCTCCGCTGGGGGAGTGCGATCTGTAAGATGTTATTGTTAAGAGTTTTTGCAGGAATAGCTTGCCTTTTCCCCACTCTCTAACTTTTGCCTCCTACCACTCTGCTGTTGCTGGCATCAGACAACATTTCCCTGAGCAAAGCCTCGGGCACTCTCTGACAGAGCTTCTTGGGCAAAGGTCTGAGCTTCATCTGTTGCAACAGGCTGCAAATTCTGTAGTAACTTTATTTAAACATATCGCCAGGTTTCACAGTTAATAAGTCATTCTAACAGAAATATACCAGGCATTTCAGAAACCACTGAAAAAGAGAAGAAAGGCACCTCTTCCTAACTTCTCTATTTCAACTCCCTAGACATTCCTCATTCCAATTAGAAGAGACATTTCTAAGCCCTCTTCCACACCAGCCGGTCCATGGTTGTAGAAATTGAAGCTTAGCCCAGAAACATCATCTTTTTCTAAGAATCAGTGCAAATCCTCACACTTCATCTGTGCAAACCTCTCATGCAAAGCCCAACCAAGAAACCCACACAAGACTCAGAAACAAGGTGGTTACATTAAGCATTAATCCTGAAAGTCCAGGCATCAAAAACAAAATCAAAATACTTCTGAGCAGTCTATTTCTCTTACTTCATGAGTTCTAGTATTGCTCCCATTTTGCCCACAGCCTGATACTGAAAATAAGAGTTTGGAATAGGGGACTTTTAACATCAGGAAAAATAAAATTTAAAAAATCAAAACACTGTGAAATATCTGTTTCTCATTTCAGTGACACTTCTAGAAGTGGAATGGTGAAAATTAATCAATATTTAGTTGAAACTCGAGTCAGGCAAGTATTGTTTAAGAAAATAGCTATTCCTTTTTTTTTTTTTTAAGTATACTTGGTTTTAAAATACTGGAACTCAATATGAAAAACTGTCTAAAATTGTAACTTTTTCAAATTCTTGAAACAACAAAACACTGTCAGAACCATTGCCATCTTTATCTAAATTTACCAGACACAATGCAATTCTTAATTTTAATGGCTATTTAATTGACACAGTGCTAAAGTAAACTTCAGCTAAAGAGACCATTTAATATACATGCAGAAAAAAGAGTGAAGGATATCCCAACAGTAAAAATTACACCAGCGGCCCAAAAGGCTTACATCATGAAGGAATATTAAAATGATTGTAATTAGTGACTAGTGAGAATCTGTCATTTCCCTCTTTTAGTAATGTTTATGCAGTCACGGAGTTTCACTGATCCATCTCACAAGGTAACTTGTCAAACTTGTAGTAACAGAATTCTTTAAAAAAAAAAGGACTAACATCAAGACCTCACATTACATTCAGACAACTTAAATGCTTAAGTTCTATTCTATAAATTACATGCATCAACCATTTTCATTATATTCCTCCTGGATTTAGTATTAAATAATGAACAAAATGACACCAATTATGACCATTAATAAACAACACCCACTATTAGCACACTTTTATTTTCCAAAGCATTACTGAAAGACACGTCCATTACTGCAATTTCCAAGGTCTCTTGGCTCTCCTAAGTGTGGCTTTTTTGTACAATGGCAAGTCACTAATTATGCTTTTAGGGCAGTATTTTGGGTTCAAGGCTGAGCACGTTAAAATAGGGTGTATGAAAAGAGGTGTTGTGGGCTTTGTACAAGTATGTCTGTATTAAGGCCCCTCTGAGAGGATAACATCACCTTAAATATCTTGGGCATTGAAAATCTGTGAAGGTAAAGAAGTTGGACTGTAAAATGTAACCATGTTTTACTAATGATCTTTTTACTTCTTACTTCTCCATCTTCGTCACAGTTCTTTTATGCATAACACCAGACATACAGTGCAAGGATCACTTGTGTAATTTCAGATATTCCCATGAAGGGAAAAATAATAATTCAATTATATAGAAAAAAATTAATCACAGATACACAGAAGGTTTGAAGTTGGAAGGGACTCCTGAAGATCATTCAGTCCAACTGTCCTGTAAAAGCAGCATCAACACAGTAGGGCCTTGTCTGGCTGGGTTTTGCCTGTCTCCAAGGATGCATATTCCATAGATTCAAGACTTTGCTTTACTCAGCTAAACTCACCTGCACTTGGCATAAATTTAGATTTAAGATGCCTATAGTCAGCATTTTGCTCAGAGAAGTTCAAAGTTAAGGTATTGGCACAGCTTCACAATCATGCTCTGAGGAGTAAGTGCTGAAGAGGAAAAGGAAATTTCTCTTACTGTGGCTACCAAATCCTTCAGTTAAAGCAGGAATTACATGACTTTATAGGTCCGACTTTTTTTGCTGTGAGGACTCGGTCTGAGACAAGAGCATTTGCCCAGGTTATCAAATAAGTTAACATCTTCAAATCGCTTCAAGGTTATCAGGCAACCAAATGCTCTGAACAAACTGAAATGATTTTAAAACAGCCATAAATAATTCTTTGTTATTTGGGTTGTGTGTGGGGAATTGTTAGGGTTTTTTGTTTTCTGAAAACAAAACATTACAGATGGGATTAAGATCTGCTCATAGCAACAGTTCCCACAAATACAGAAAGTAGTTGTGTCATCCCCAGCGTTCTGTCCCTACACATTGGGTGGAAAATTTGGAAAAGAAATCTCTTGAACCTGAATAATCAGTGCATTGGGTGGAGCACTCACTTTGCAGCACTGAATATTCACCTCTGGAACCCTGGAACCGAGTTCAAATCCAAGCCAAACTGATGTAACAGAAAATTCTCCAAACAGAGCATTAATAACATAACATCTTGTAAGAAATCAGCTTCAGGAAGGATAGGCCTACAGCAAATTTTTTTTATTATTAGCTGTTGAACCTTATGGTCAGGGTATTATAGAGCTGTAGTCTAAAAGATACTTAATACTTTGTTTTGCTTTTCAAGATTGCAACTACTAAATTAGATACTAAGTTTGTTGAAACTTTAGGTCTTTGTTTAGATCTCTGAAGGATTTATCAACTGCAAATTCAACTTCACAGGGAAAAGTACCAATCTAAGAGGCCTAGGAATAAATATTTAAGCCAAATTCCCATAAGACCAAGTTTTGGGGCACAGAAAAATACATCTGTATTTCGTCCTTTCCTGATCGTAATCATTTTCCTCATCTGGAGAAACCAGTTCTGTCTGAGTGAGACAGAGGACGAAAGGCAGGAAGGCCCAGAGGTGCTGCTTAGTGTTACTTTACCATACTTTTCACACTTGCTGGATCCAAACAGTATCAGCAGTGCAATGTCTTGAGAGAGGTGGTTTTCTGTGTATGTTTGATTTTGGCAGGAAAAAAAAAAAAATTCTAGAAATCCTGCTGAATTCCCAACTGGAACCGCACAACCAACAGGTTCTAAACAGGTAGTTGTACTCTTGAATGTTAACCTGAGATTAAATATGCCTTTTTATATTTTTTCAACTTTGCAGTAGTAAAATGTTTGGTTTACTTTTGCTAACAACAATAATACAAAGGTCACATCGTGAGGCTGCTTCAGAGTGCACTCAGGTGCAGACGTATTCTCAGCAACGGGGCAGCCATAGGTGGCCTCTCTGAGTACGAAATTTCTCAAAGCCTCATCACAACAGAACCATTTCCATCACTACAGAAACATACATTAAGACAGATTACAGACAACTGTGCAACATTTAGTCTCTCACTACAGCCTTGAATAAAGCTTTAGGCCAGCACATTGGCACCTTGTATTGACAATACAAAGTGAGCCAGTGGCTTCAGTGTAACAGGTCACACAGAGATGCATTTCCAAACCCCCAGAAAGTATGGGTATGAAGCAAGATGCCTTAACCTCCAAAATTAACGTGTTAGAGGAGTTTCATCAAAACTATACTGTCCTCTCGGTGATACTTGGTGCCCCTCTTCTCAGATTTAAAAATAAAAGAGCTCTTCTGTAAAACAGTAGTAGTATCAAAAAGGACCATGGCATCACTGTTCATATTTGGCCTATAGGATGAAGAAATGAAGTATTAATTTGCACCATATATAGGGCAATGCTCTAGGAAAAAGACAGATGAAAGAACCCAGTTTCTCCCCACTGTCTGTTATAAGGATTTTCATTAAAATAATTAAGAAGTGGTTTAAAAAACTTTTTTTTTCATTTGAAGCAGGAAAGAAAGACTGGAAGTGAATATTTTTTGACGAACTTTTGTGATAAAAAGAAGCATAAGGGAAAGTAGTGCTGCAGGCCTGGCATGAAACGAGCCCATGAGACCCAGCTGAGTTCACAGAAGCTTGCTTCCCCTCTGATTAATACTAAATCTGGCTCCAAGGAAAAATACTTACCTGCCCGATTGATTTTGTATGAGAGGGAGCAAAGTTGGGAAGGAAATGCTTCAATTTCAGAATAAGTATTTTAGAAGAAGTATTTTAGAAATATATGTATTTTCTTAGGAACAGAAAATTTCAGCTCAGAGCCTGAATGAAAAGGCAGAGATTTCATCAATAAGCCTCAGTCTTATTCCACCAGCAAAGGTCTACATTTCACATTCCTTACTCTGGCATTTTCTTACTGGCTGTCCTCTGAGATAATTAAGCAGCAGGTCACAATCCAATGATTTCAATTCCGTGGAGGCTTTGGATCGGATGCTTCTTCTTAGATGCACCATTTCATATTTATATTAGTGTGAGGCATTAGAGCTCACAGGAGGATCAAAAAAGGCATTTTTTTTTAAGCTACCGATTTTCCAACTAATGTGAAGCAGTGCTAATGAATGAAATAATTAATTTTAAGGCTCCTTTCAATAAACTCTGTTCTGGAAAAGTCTTCTAGATTCTTTCATTATACATTCCATTCCTGCCTAGGAGGAAAATGAGGAATTGCAGAATTCTCAGAAGCTGCAGAAACAGGTTTTTAAAATTTATTACTATCCACATTTTTTTTCCAAAATTGTTACTGATAAGTTACACTGGCAGTGGGGTTATGCTGTTAGTGTCAAAGCTTTCATGCTTGACAAAAAGAGATGCAGAAGGTGTAAACACGTAAAATTATACCTGACATTTTCAAGTTATGGAAGATCTGTAGGTTACCACATTATTTTTCTTAGTTTTATTTGAATTATGCATTTTGAAAATAGTGCTTGTCAGATATTGTAAGATTCACAGTGTTTTCAGAAAGTGTTATTTTGCCCTGCAAAGAGACCCTTCTTAATAAGTACTGTGCAATGATTCAAACTTCTCAGTACACCACAGAGAGCAGGCAGTCCGACAGCTCCTGAAATTACTGTCAGGAACGGAGTTCAACTGTTTGAAGCTCTGGGAATTATATTCTGTTGGCCTGACTCTATCTGCCTCTTTCTGTTGTCAATACTTACTGTCAATGAATCTACAAATACATCATAAAATGCTTCCATGTGCGAAGCCACAGATTAAAACACATTCCTCTCTCTGGAAAACAACTTGTCTTATTAGGCTACAATAATACCCCTAAAAAGACTGTGGAAACAGACTGAGAAAAGCTTGAGATCAACAGGAATTGCTGTTATCTTAATGAAAACAGGATAAAGTCCTAAGGAATATTTGCTTGCACTGATCCGTGATATATGCAAAAAGTATCACAAACCCAGTTATTATAACGGGCATTTTTTATGTCCATAAAAATTTATTCTGACCTAAGCATGTTCCAAGTGCTTCCATCTTTCTGACTCAATCATTCTGGATGCTATTGCTTCCTCATTTGCATTGGTTCAACACTTCAAGCATCTGCTAATCAGTGAATTATAATTAATTAAATACATTATATTTGTTAAATATGTGCTGGGAAATACAAAAATACAACTGAGAAGAGAATTTGTCGCAGTTAAAAACATATCAGTGAAGACTTCCAATGTCAATCACATCTATTAATAATTGACAAAACTTTAAAACACTTCAGTACTACTTTTACTATTCATATTTCACTGAAATAGCAGAGGGGACTCTGTAGGATTCAGGCTTATTTCAAAAGAAATACAGCAGGAAAAATAGCTGGACTTAGAGAAACTTTGGTCCAAAAGTATCATCAACTGTGATTAGTTGTGTTTTATGTTTCTGATTTCCACTCCCTCTCAACATAGTCAAATACTAAACGAACAAATAACAAACTTCATTTGTATAATGACAATACCTGCCAAGAACACTTATTACCTAAGATTTAATTATGGTGAGCAAATTTTAAAAGTCACCTAAGAAACGAAAGTTTTAAACTCAAAATTGCATCTGCATAGCTTTCTAATTAAAAGCTATTTCACAGCAAAACAATCTACATTTCAAAATAGACAGAAGCAGTGGTAAGAGTTTAGAAAAATATAATCAGAGTATTTTATTACAAAATTAACCAACACTAGGCTGCTCCAAGCTTATTACTGAAGCATCAATAATTACAAAACTCAAATGGATGGAGAGGACGAAACTAAATATGTTGTGTGACTTCCAGAGAAACTAAAAACCTCAGAGCCCAGCTCTCACTGGACTTTCATAAGCAACAGATCTTAGCGCAGACACTGACTTACAAAAGAATTTCCCAAGTAAGGGAAAACATCTAGCTAGTGATTTATGACAATGGTAGGAAGTGCACTTGGAGCTGGGGCTGCTCCCAGAATTTCTGCAAGTATAGCACAAAAAAAGTCTCTTTTATACCATTGGTTTAAATGGGTGAGGATATGATAAACACAGCATTCTGTGGCTCTGTGAATCAAGGACAATGGGCTGGCTTAAATTATTTTAAAACTTTTGGAAAGATTCATTAATACCCTAAAATATGCAAAATTGCTTACAAGAGAAGTTAACATTTCTACCAGAAACTAAGCTATTTCTCATGGCCATCAGGTTCTGCCAGGGATTCATCTCTTAGACTATAATTTATGTTCTGGTTTTCATTTTTCATGCTTTCCATGGTAAATGTAATTAGCTTAGCTCTATGACTAAAGAGTATTTTCCTCTTTCCATTATTTATAATTTATATTCCTTGTAATCATACCCAGCTTGTCTTTGTTTTTAAAAACCATGAGAAAAAACAATCTTACGGATAAAGCTGGAAGCTTTGATAGACAACATTCAGCTGATATTTGGATCTTCCTAAATTCTCTTACAGTTGTTCTCAAGATCACTACGTCCAACATTTCTTAGGATCAGACCCTTAGTGACTGTACAGTGACTGAAACCCACTTGCTAATATTAAAAATAAACAGTCAGGTATGAAACACCAATTAAATAGAAAGAATACCACAAATAATGCCTATTCAGTTCCCCAGTAGCTGAAGTCCACACACAAGGCACTACAGATAAGGTCTAGGAAGAATCCTCTGGAAATAAAGGCCATCCTTTTATTCTATGATTACATTGACTATCAAAGTGAATATGTAACACCCTCTCACCAACGTTGATGTTGTGCCAATAAAGCAAAAAATAAAGCAATGGCAACAAAAGTTTAAGCAGAATATTTTTGAAAGTTGTCCTTAGGACAATGAATTACAAAGGATCCTGCAGCAAGGACAGGATTTTTAAGGACAGTAGGATTTGTAAGGTATTTGAAAATGTCCCCTTTTAACTCTGGTATTAAACAGAACACTTGTTTAGTTTGTGGTGGATCATAAGGATTTCTCCCCCAAGATTCAGAGTGATTTCATCACTTATCAGTCAAAAGATGCATCGGAACTGTTTTAATGAAATTAACTTTCTCCAAGACAGAAGTTTACAACTGAAAGAGGCAGTTCACAATTCACTTTCAGGAAAGAAGAAACCATAATAACATGTAACTAATTTAATTTTGATATCAAGTTGTGTAAGAGTTTTATAATTAAATAATACAGAAGAAATCTACTCTTGGAACTAAGATAAGATCTATTACTTGACAGGTTATGCAGGATTTATAGAGGCATCACAGAAATATGACATTATTCTTTTTAATGAATAGTCCCAACACAAATTAGATAATTAAGTGCAGAAAGCACAGACAACAAGAAAGCCCCAGATAAATTCTGTTAATGACATTGGTGTCTTCAATAAATCCTCTGGCATATTTATTATTCTAAATCCAAAGTGACGTTTTAAAGCGATTACAGTAGTGGATTCTTTATTTTCCTGTCACACATTAATTCAAAGCAACTTGCTGAAAGTCAATCAGCAGCATTGTAATGTCTTCATGCTATTGTCAGTGGCCAAAAGGCAACATGTGGCAGCCACCATGAACAGTTAAATCACTAACTCTTTAGCAGCAGTGAAGAGGAAAACTTTGAGATCTTTTGTCTCACAAAGGATATTTTAGCACAACACAGAATTCCCGATGGGACCTGGATGCACAGATAGCAGAAGACTCACAGAGAAGCTGTTGTTTATGAAGCACGGTTCAGTGGGCTCTGGATAAAAGTGCCCCAAGGAGCCAACTCAGCACAGGGGGCACAGAAAGCACAGCTCTCTTCCAAGCACTGGGCAGTGCCCTGCACTCGGGCCTGGCCACAGGACTGGAGTGCACTAACGCAGCCGTACAGCCCCATGCCCGTCCCTAGACCCAAAGTTCAGAACAAGCTATTAAGCAACAAAGTATAGTGGACTTCATGTCCCTGTGAAACACTCACTGAAAGAGAGATCCAAACTTTTACTTACATACCTAACAGTTCACAGACAGAGTTTTGGACAACCACCACGTGAGGTAGGGCAAAGGCAAGGAAGCACTGCCCAGCACTTGGTTTCTCTGACATATTATTTGACAACCGAGTCACAAAGATGCTTTATGCTTTCAAAACTGCTGTTTCTGCATACTAGAACAAAAATGAAAAACGGAAAGGCACAAGAAAAGTCAAATGTTTTCCAATTATTTTTAAATCATTCTGTAATTACTCCTTTCTTTCTGAGCCAAAACACTTAGGTCAGGAGAAGATTGTTTGGAGGTGTTAGAGTCAGAGGCACACAGGGCCTCTTTAGCACAAAATAACCTTAACAAGGGACTGCTACCATGCTATGTGTGTGGATCTACACAGAGAAACAATTCAGACTGGGGCCTTATAGGTTTCTTTTACCCATATTCATAGTTATACAGGCAAAGGTACTACTACTAGGAGTAAGTACTGCTAAAAGTGTTTCATATTTCCTTAATAAAATCCTATCTACAAAAGCTGTTTCCCTGAAAATAAACAAAAGAAGATATTTGTTACTCAATGCTCACACCACTTTTTCAGCCTTTGAATTACCTGAAAAGCTGCCAGCTTTTCCACGAAAACAGAGCATAGTGTCTCTGTGCTATTTTCTTTGAATATGCTCTTGGTTTATCCAGTAAAAAAAAACATGTACCTCTCCAGCAAAACATTCTGAGCCATTTGCTGCAACTTTGGCTGTAGCTTTGGCAGACTTCCAGGGCTATCCACTCAGCACGTTTCAAAGCAACCCAGAATCAGCAAGCAAGTTGAAAAGTTCTCAGCCCCTCCTTGCATTCACACATTGACTTCAAAATGGTTATACAAATGTAAACACAATAGTAATTTTTTCCAGTGTGCTTCTGAAGCACGTTTTCCATTTTCATTTTTTGTGTTAGGCCTTGGTTGCTCTGCAGTATGAGCCCTTGCACAGTAAGGGTGAACAAGGGAGATTCACTTCAAAACCACGTTCCTGACATAGAGCAAAGACTTGGGGAAGATGCACTCTCTTTTTATTTCATTACAAAGACTTGAATACTTATACCAATTTTCCTGTTCGATCTGAGACTATATCTGGTTCTTTACTTGAATATTTAGCAAAAGTGAAAATCACCCAAGACGTGGGCTGTTGTTCAGTCCTCAGACCAGCCAGCCAGCCAGTTTGAACCCTTTTCTGGTAGTAGTCTTTCAAAGAAATCTGCAAGACTGTCACCTGCTGAAGTCAGGGACACTCTCGCTGCAGAAAGGGAGCAGAGCCTGGTAGCAACCAGTCGAAGAAAGATATTATTTAAAGATAGGGATACAGGCAGAGATAGGATTTTGCCTATCTTTCCACAATAAACTTTTCCCTTGCTTTATTTGAAGTACAACATTTTCTCCTCTTTCCTGAGGGCAGTTTTAAATATCTAGGGAGTTATGAAACTCCAATCAACCAATCAAAACACCAAGATTCTATTTTTACAATTAGCAACAGATTAAATGATGAGCTATTTTTACAATAGGGATCAAAACAAGAAGTTGAATAGCAGCAAATTATGCCTCTTCTGATATTTCAAAGACGTGGTGATATTTACTACGGTAAATACCAGTTTTATGACTGTTCTGTCTGACTAATTAGCAATGAAACTGCAGAGATGCACTTTATATTTAGCAAGACTTATGTAGATTTTATGTCATTAAATCAAAGATTACATAGTGCATTCTCTAGTCTTTCAAATGAGGATAAATTGGTAAGAAATCTTATTCTTTAAAAACACAACTTTAATAGACATTTAAACCATTTACAACAATGCTTATATTAAGATTTCACACTTTAAATTCTTGTTAAATATACCAAATTTGTGAATTACTGCCATTATATTTACTATGGTCAGGATAAAAATCCCTTTTCAGTGAGAAGAAAACAATCTGACACCTAAGGAAGAATGCATTCATTTTAAAGTTAAGAACTCCCAAACACAAACAAACATTCAAATCCTATCATCACCTCCAACTGTACTGTGTTTTCATGTCCTGGGAAAACTTTCTCTACTTCTGTCAGCATATACCAACGTTACTTTTTCTGCAGTGCAACCTCTTTTTATTGTTTATCTTCTGCAAAATGAAGTTATTATTTTTGCCTGGACAAGGAGTTTCTATGTAATCTTAAGGAATAGATCAATCAATCTATTTTAAAATCAAGTATATTCATCTCTGTTTCTAACAACCATCTGAGTTTTAGCTAATTTCATAGTTAATGTAATAAATTAAAACTTGGTAAGCAAAAGGTTGTGTCCTGACTGAAAAGACTTCTTGGGTTACTTTAACTGCATTTGTACTTTTCTCAAAGGCCTTTCATCATGTCTCACATGCTGAGACTTTTTATTCTTACTAGCTAAATTTGCTCCAAAAATCTCAATTCACAAAAGACTGTAGCCAGTGCTGCAAGACTGAGCAATACAGATGAGGTTTCTTGAATAGAGCAGGTTATATGAAGCAGGACTCTTGGTTTTGTACTTGCCTCCAGGCAGAAGAGCACATATTTAATGAACAGATGCTGAATTGCCCAACCACCCTTTCTCTGCAAGAACAAACACAGATTCATATTCTTTCTTGCAGGTGCAGTACTATGAGCTTCAGCCAAATGAAAATTCAGCTTTTATTGTCTTCAACACAAAGCAAGATCCTTCAAATATTGTTGTGTCTATCAAACTTAAAATTCGAAGTAACTGACTATCATCCATAAAATGAATGTTTCTTGAAGCTCTTCATAAAACCAAATGTTATATCAGTGGTTCTTTTAAGTATGCTCCAATGAATATTTCTGGTGGCTGGGAAAATTCTTTATTTCAAAACTTCAGGTTTTATTCTAAAAACTAACCCAACAAAATTTTTTTGGCTTTCTGTTTTAAATGTATTGATTTTCTATACAAAGATAATCTATTTGCAGTATATTTTAACCTCTAAACAAAAGATAAACACTGCCATGTAAATATTCTAGATGTAAAAGCTAACCAGAATAATCCAGTTTTAATCTGTATGCTTAAATCCCAACCATTTTAAAATCTGTGGTTTAGGATTTCAAAAACTTTTTATTTAGTGCAGAAATTGCCCATTCTTTTCAAATGACACAAACCAGTCTTTTTTTCAGAATTCACTATAGCAGTTTGTGGAACTCAAGAGACATTTAAATCTGCTGCCCATGCTTTCACTGTTTTGCTTTAAGCTTTATTCTACTCTAAACCACAGCAATTAAAAAAGAACTAGTTGGAGAACACATGCACGGGGACACACACACACATGCATTGACCTTCATCTGAACTTGTTAGGGAAACTTGTAATGAAACAGATAAAAACAGTGACAAAGGGGATAATGACAATATATTATATAGATTTTCTTTTTTTTTTCTAGAAACAGAGATAGGGTCTTGATGCCTTGGCCCTGCTACAAGTGACACTCCCCTTCTCAGTTTATGCAATAAGTGAGTGAAGGTTATGAAAGCTTCGCCCATGTTAGGCTGTGAGACTGAGGTCATACAGTTACACTGAATCCACAGATTTCCCTTTAAAAGCTCCTGCAAGCAAGGAGAACACGCTGATCGTTAACCACTTACTCCCTCCACATAGCACAGCTAATACATGAAGGTGAATAGTTTGTGACCTTTAACAGGTGTTTTTTTTTTTTAAAAAACAACAGAAATTTCTGTGAATCACAGTCACATGAAGATTATTTTAGGGAAAGCACCATTTCTGGCACAGGCAGCCTCCCAAACAACAATAGTCTAGTTTTGGCTTTTTTATGAGTCTCTCAGAACAGCGCTGTACTAAATAGCACAGGCAAAAAGAGTGACACTAAACTGTAAAAAATAGGTTTCATGTCTGTTTGGGCCTATGATGATATCCAACACTTGTCTGGACTCTATAGCCAATACCAAATGTTGACAAAGGAGCTTGAAATTCTCCTAGCTGTTAAGGGAGAATACTTAAAAACTCAAACAGCTAAAACAAAGAAACTCCACATCTTGTCACATAATTTCACTTTTTTTAGTATTGCTAATTCATTTTTTTCTGAGTGAAAAGGTCTTTTTCTCTTTACTGCCTGTCCCAAATGAATTACAGTAACCGAGTAAACCATCTTGCTCACCACACACATCCATCAAAGAAAGATCTGAATGTGAATTAATCCCATGCCAGATTAGGAGAAAAACAGCCACAGATGTTCTTAGGACACATGATACAGTAAGAAATATGCCTGAATACCTGTCTAGTATCAAATATATTTGGAAACATTCTTGAACAAAAGTGAACACAGTACTGAGCTCATGAAGTTTCACCAAGGAAGCAGAATTAATTCACAGCAACCTGGAATTTGTTCCCTTAAAGAATCCAAGTGCCTCCATGGAGTATTTATTGAAATGCACAACATTTCCTAGCCTTTCTTGTCCTTTACTGGCAACTTATTATGGAATTGTTCAATCTGCTGCAGCTACAGATTTGAACCAAATAAAAACAATAAAAACAATAAAATAAAAAAAAATAAATAAAATACAATAAACAATAAAAAAACAGAGCCTCAAAGAAGCAATTTAATCTTGATAATAATTTTTTGTAGCTTGTGTCTCTAAGACCATAGTCTATGGCTATTTCTAATTTCAGCTTTCCTAAACAAAGGATTTCATTGAAAAATTATCCCATTGGTGTAATAATTTGCAATCTAACTGTAAATACAACCATCGTGGTTAAGGGGTGGGGGGGGTGGAAGTTCTCCAGAAGTAGGAAATATTTTCCTATGGAGTAGAAGTAACAATTTCTGAAACATGATGGATTTTAAAAACAATTTTGTCTTTTCCATCCATTGTGCAGTTGAAAATTCTTATTTGTGATAAGGCTATAAATCAAACAAAATAGGAAGTGTCTCCTCAAGCCCTTAATGAATAGGGTACCAGCTGCAATAAGAGTGTTGTGGAATGAAAGCTTTGCTATATTCAATTTTTAAGAGTTTAAATCATTAACAGTCATTATTCTAATTGTGTTTTATTGTACAATAATAAAGCAGTGTTCTACTTGGCAGCTCTCAAGTTTAAGTAGAGAATTATTCAATATATTTTAGCATTGTTTACATTTAATTTTAGACTAGCCAAGATTGGTTGTGTGACCCTAGTCCCAGGTCAAATAACAGACTTTCTACCTTATTATGTGATTTAAAGCAAAGTCCCATCTGAGCTAAAATAAGGAAGCTGCAAAGGAAAGAGGAAGCAAGTTCAGGCACCCTCCAACACGACCGATTGTAATAAATCAGCTGAACAGAAAAGCGAAGAAATATTCTTCCTAAGATACAGGCAGGATGTTTGTTCAGCCTCACAAAATCATGCTCGGTTACTGCATTAGCAGTTTTACCCTTGTGCATCTTAATTCTTACTTTTAATGGGTTTATATTTAGATAAAGATTATACAATTATATCTTTTCCATCTGGTCTTGAAACTAAAGATCAAAAAGCCAGTAACATGCTTCTGTCATTTGAAACTTATCCCAGCAATCATCAGTGCTTGGCTGCCACACGAGGAGAACAAAGTTCCATCCCAAAGCCAACCTAAGATTTCCTAGCGAATTAATTGGAGAGAGAATGAACCGTTACTTCCACAGAGATTTCACCTGGAATGGGGAATAAACAAAAGAGAAACACTTAAGAGAGAGAAGAGAGAAGAGCGAGACAGATGGCAGTTACAGTATAACTCTCATGGCCAAGTCTTTAATAATCTTATTAAAAATAAGGCCTCTGGGCATGTTACTTGGAAGCTATTTTCCTTTTTCTTTTTTAACATTAAAGTTTGTTTGTAATTTGCCATTGAAGAATTCTCTATTCAAGAGAAGCTTCTTTCCACTTACGATGACCAAGGCCATAAACCTAAAACCTAGACTTACATTTCAAGTCCTCTAATCCAAATTCTTTTTTTCCCCCCCCTTTAAAATTAGCTAAAGAACTTCAATACAAGCCCATTTTCAACATCAGACTGTCACAATATTATGCTATTTTCATAAGATTCCTGAAATATCCTTTAGGAGCAATACAAAATAACACAACTTTTCCATATGACATACAATCCAATACTGCACAAGTTGGTCCATGCTATGCTGAAACAACCTAGTAAGAACCAAGATACCAAATATATCATGCCATGAAGCATGCAAATTAATTAACACCTTCTTTCTCTGACACTTTAATGACCATTCTTGTCTACATCCCTCAGACAGGACTGAATCAAAAAAAATAAGTGGGCGAATAAAATATCCTGACAGACACTGCTTGCTTTGCTTCAAAGCACAATTTAGGCTTTTACTACAGGTCTGTAGAGAATTCCAAATGTCCTGAAAAGCATCAATCTTATGTAAGTTATTGTCTAGGAAACAGCTGCCAGATGGGTGGTAAATATGCCTTTGTACATTTATATTTCACATGTCACAGCCATCTTTGATTTAGAAATGCTGTAAACCTGCACAAAGGAGGTGCATTTTTTTATGCTCAGAAGATTGCCACTTCCAGCTAGATATCCAAAGTAAATGCACGTAGTATTCAATATCTGTATAAATGATTGGAATGGTGGAATTGAAAGTACACTCTCCAAGTCTGGGCGCGGCACCGAGCTAGAAGGAGAGGTAAATACAGCAGAGACAAGAGCCTCCTTAGGAAGAGAGAGCTGAGCAGGCTGGAGGACTGGGTTAACAAGAAATGCATGAGCTTTAGCAAAAATAAATGTAAAGCTTTGCACGCGGGATGAAATAAACCCAAGCAGCAACCGAGGCTGGGATCTCACTCGCTCAGGTGTGGCTTTGGAAGTGCTGGGGGGCAGAAAGCTGAACACAAGTCGGAAGTTGTCTCACAGCAACGATGAGGGCAAACCCTGTCCTGGGCTGTGTAGGTAAAGGTGTGTTCAGCAGATCAAGGGATGTGATCTCACTCTGCCACACCCAGAACACTGGGGCTCCTTGGAATTCCCCCACTTTGAGAGGCACTGGCAACCTGGAGAGGGCCATGGAGGCCCACCAAGCCAAAGAGATGGTTGGAGAACTGGAGGCATGAGGAGAGGCTGAAGGAATGGGGTTTGCTCAGCCAAAAGAAATGAAGGTTTGAAGGATCTGATCAAACCTGTGATATTTAAAAGGTAGTTATGGAGAAGGTAGAGATGCTCTCTTCACAAGGATAAATGGTGATGGGACAAGAGGAAAGAGACACAAGTACCTTCAGGAGGAAATCCATACAGGAATAGGAAAAAAAATTCCTCATCATGAGAAGAATTCAACATTGCAGCAGATTGCACAGAAACGTGGGAGAATCCCTTCAATTCAAGCTTCACCCTATAGAAAATCTCTATCTTGTTTCAATTCCCACTCTTGGCAAAATTCTGAATGGTTTTAAAAAATAAAACCACCATAATTTCTAAATATTAATTTAATGTTTTTGTGGCTACCTAGACTTTTGTTGAGACTGGTGGACTGTTAGTTAATTCTGGTGGATGGTTAGTTAATTCTCTGTTTATGTGTTTAAAATGTAACCTTCTTCCTTCGTGTGAACTACTATATAGTTTGTTTCCATTAATTCCATGGATATCTAAATTGCAATTGAAACAAAACAGTCAAGAAACACAACAGTCAAAAAACACAAAAAATAAACTTTCCCAAGTGGTTTCTAAATTAAATAGTCATGTGAAAGTCACTCAACAGAATTCAAACTCCAAACTGAAATTATTTTTTCTCTCCTAACATACACTCCTAGACTTTTCAGATATTTACAAGCTATCCATGGGGTTTTTTTCTTAATGAAAACGTATTTATGTGCTCGCAAAACTGAGGTATTTAAGCAGCCAGGCTCTGAAATTGAACTACATGTCATGAAGTCCATCTCTTTCTATCAGCATCCATTAAAATAACATTTATTTAAATCATATAGTAGTGGCTTAACAAGCTGAAATAAATTAATGTCAAACCAAAGGCCAACTCTGCTGGAAGCATTCCAAACACACTGTTTGGACATACACATAAAGAGTCCCATCTGTACTGTGCGCTGGGGGAATCCACTGGCCTGACCTACAGCTTAGTTAAATCTGTAGAAATTTTTTAACTGACATGTTGGGCTTTGGATTAGCCTGATGTGTATTTGTTTACTTTAACAAACGCTCCAGTTTCTCCCATGCCAAAAAGCATCTGGTAGTTTCTCAAGGAAATTATACTCACTGTAAAGAAACAGTCTGCAACATTTTCAAAAGTTATCGAATCTAAGCAAGACTTTGCCTTTTTATGTAAGACACCTCTCTAGCATGATCTTTTACTGTATTATAAACAATTTTGAGGTTCAGGAAATATCAGTGGATATTGACCTACTGAATACTTCAGTGTTCCAATTTGTATTATATTAGTTAATGGTTTAATGCTGGTTTTTATATGTTCCTTTGAGAATTATCACACTGTATTCCTGATTTTGTCTCTAATTTCCATAACAACTTCACTACTGGAGGCTGAGATTCTTCAAATTTTATTTAACTAGGCTCTGAACTTGCAATGATACCAAGCAACAGTTTTCCAATTCTTTAATTCGGTTTTCCAGAAACTACTTTAGGACTGTCAGATTCATGCCACATCCAGATTTAATTTCTATCCAATACAAACATGAAAAAGACAAGAACAAATATAAACTGAAAACAAAGGTGAAAAAGATCCTTCCCAGCGACTGACCATTGATTTAAACAGATACAGCCCATCCATCTTCAATCATAAATCTAATATTATTGGTCAAAAGTCTGAAAGATCAAAGCAAAAGCTCCGCATTTAGCAAGGTAGGGAAGGGATTAAAAAGAGATTCATCAAGTCACCAAGCCTTCTCATGTAATCAATCCTGAATGCATCCCTGTTCACAAGTACTGCATAACACATCTTAAGAAGTAAGTTGGGAGATTCTTCCTCCACTATTTAGGTGATGATTAGAAACCAGCTAATTTAGAGCTGAAATTTGTTAATGGATAATACATTTATCTGACCATTACCAACATGTAGTTTAGAGAATATTACTCTCGATAGCTACATGAAGGGAGAGAGATTTAAAGTAACAGGAAGAGAAACCTCTGCATGCATTTTTCCAGGTTAAGCTTTGGTGGTTTCCCTTTGTAAGCTAAAAAATAGCAGACATCATAAAACCCTTAAATGAATTTGTCATTTAAAAGTTAGACATGGTATTGCATGGTTTGAAAATACAAAATATATGACCTAAAATCCAGAGTAACAATCTAAAGGATGGGAAATCCCAAAATCTGTAGGAGCAAAATGCAGCTCATGGAGGAAGGGCTTTCTCCAGTAAATGAGGAGGACTGATTTCTCTGATGATAGAAGCAGTTCCGGTTCTCAAAAAACATATTTACCAACAGAATATACATCCCAGATGTTTTACATCAGTAAAATTCCAAGACTCCCATTTGCAGATACAAGGCCTTCAAGCCTTGGTTTACTGAGCTTAGTAACACATGGGGAACCAAAACTCCAGGCTATCAGTTAGGCAATTTGGGATCAATGAGTGTGGTGGCTAATGGGACTTCTGTATCAAATATATTCTAAGCAGTATGCAGAGGTACAACCAAAATTCACTTACACTCTTAAAACTAACTAAAATAATATTCTGCAAGCACTACACATTAAATAGTTGTGACTCTTTGGCTTGATGTAATCCCAGAAAGCCTGGTCTAAGGTCTCTGCAATTCAAGGCCCTTCCTCTTAAAACCTTCTGTAAGCATAAGTATATAGACCCATAGAGATTAATCCCATTTGTAATATCCTATCATTCTGAAGAAATTTATTTAAAGCTGTTTATCATTTTGGTGGTGAATATTTCTCTATAGCTTTTTTTCCCTGCCCTTGTGTATTAAATCCTACAGTGTGTCCACAAGCAAACAAAAATATATTAAGGAGGTTTAAAATGTTAGTATTAAGCTCTGTGGGATTTCACATGAAATAGACAATTTTCCTCATCTGGAGGCAGTGTCAACACAATGGTTTGTAGTTAAGCTGCAAAATTAGCTCAAAGCTTTACTGGTGAAATTGCTAGACATCAAGCAGGTCCTTGAACACAGCACAAAACATTTTCCTCACTCACCACTCCCTTCTCCCAAAACCAGAGAAGCAACGGGAAAACCTATCTGATATATTAGACCCCTTCTCAGGAATACAATGGCTCAACTGAAATGGGAGCTTTCTGAACTGAAATGTTGCTTTCACTGCCTTTGCAGATGGGAAAGCTGGACTGCCACAGCACATGAGCCTGAACCCTCCCGATCCAATGTTACACTGCATCAGAAATTGTTAGCTGTCAGCAGAAACTGGGTGTGACTTCTCATGTCAGCAGTTCCAACAGATTTAATGACATTTTAAAAGGTCTTCTATTCTGTCTCACATCTGTCAGACTAAATCACATTCCATTCTTAAGAATTAATCTTTCCTTATGCCATTATTTCAGATTTTTCCTATACCTTGCTTCTGTGTCCAAATACACCTCTTTTCAAATCTTACCACTGAGATTTCAGGTTATGTCCTCTCTTCCCATTCAGGAGCAGTAGAATAGGATTGAATGCCTAAGAAATCAGTAAAGACCTCCAAGAGCAAGAAATGCTAAACAACACATTGTTTCTGCTTCTTGCCAAAGAATCACTGCATATTAATTTCCAGTGTCCCTGCCAACTACATGCATGCATTGCTATCACACTAGAAAAAAATAGGGCTTCAATCCTAAAGGCCTTGCACGTGCCATCTTTAAAACCTGAACACTGATGAGGACATAGCAACAGCACTGAATAATGATTTGAACGTGATTTTTTATTCAGAGGTGTAAGCCACAATTCTGCATCTGAAAAATTCTCCACTGGACATTGTGCCACAGAAGAATTGCAGGAATATAACAAAATATATAATAGGTCGTGAAACACCAACCAGTCCTATTTTAGCTGTTCATTAACCAGGATTAAAAAGATCCACAAAGTTTGTATTCCTCAAGAAAAAAAGTCACTTTCGCTCAAGGAGCTCCTTAGTGTCTGTACATAATTGCAGAGGTTCGGCAGGCCTCCCATTTAGGCACAATCAGCTCTGCCAGCTAAAATAGGACCTATGTACTCCTTTCCTTTTGAAACAATGCTCACTGCGTTTTTTCTTTCTTTCTCTTTTCACTCATACCTAAATAAAATTTAAAGGAATACATTGATGTTTTGTATCATCTGGGATATCAAAGTTTTCTCTTTAGGAAAAACTGATTCTATATTATGTCTCTGTCACTACAGTGGTGAACAGGTTACTTTTCAGAGTAATAGTCCAGGCTTTTTTCCAAGACCAAGTAGTGGTCGATTGAATTCACACTGACTGTACAGACACCAGGCTGGTAGGGCAAAGACCTTTTCTGCTTCTGAGTAAACATATTTCAAAAAAATTTTTACAATATTAGCTCAGGATTTTTCCTTGCATGAGCAAATAACTCTACTAATCTGGGCACAGAAATCTGATTTTTTAATACAAGCAGTTATCACATTTTTTCATTACTTAAATTGGTAATATCACTTGTAACTTTATTTATACCACTTCCAATTAATATCTGTTATGCTTCATCTGATTTTTATAGCTCATAACACACCACAGAAACACATTTTAATTCTCCAATTACTGATGCACTTTAATTTCTGTCCTTCCAGTTTAAGGAACTATTATTATATTCTAGAAACCCAGACAACTGTTCAAATGGTACAAATAAGCTTAATTTCCTTTACATTTGGAAATGTTGTCTTTTCTTACATTTAAATGCAATTTCAGATAACATAATGAAGAGTGAATAAATCTTTCAGAAAATGGCAACTGCTTTTTTATTTTAAAAACCTCCTTCTTTTGGGTGGACATCTGGCACTTACTTCTGTTTAAATTGTCTTTCAAGGCAATAATAACAATAATGCATCTGTGTTTGCTAATAAGAATCTTATAATTCCTTCCTGCTATTGTAAGATGTTTCTGTTAATTTTTCTCTACAAGAGCTCTACTGACATTTCAAAGGTCTCAGCATAGTCTGTGAGCAAATATCAGGCCTAAGGTAGGCCATGAACTTATCGAGGCCCATTTTCATTTACACTCTGAAACAAATTAATTCTATTTATCCAGAGAATCAAGAAAAGACAAAACAGAGGCATAATTTTAAGCAGTAGAATGGAGTGATTCCAGAATGATACGATTTGACTCTATATTCACAAACATCACCGTTTCAGGCTACCAAGTAATTAGCCCAATGTTTGGGATTTTGCTGTTCATACTGGAAATTTGAACCCTTCTCACTCCGGTGATCCCTTTCCAATGCCCTTCATTCATTCCTCCAATGTTTCACTTCACAGTAATATCCCTCTGAGGTTACCCAGAGACTCACTTCTGCGCTGGCAAGTGAAAACCATACCCATTGCCCTACACTTACTCACTTGTCCAAGTCCTCTCTGATTTTCCATCTCAGCAGCTCTGTCAGCTCACCCATCATCACCGTGATGCAAGATGCTGCTTCTGCCATATCTTACCTTGGTAAGAACCTCTTAATCAGCTAATTGCCTCCACACATACTCTGATATTTTCCTTATCCAAATTAGTAACCATATCATCAAGAAAGCTCTAGATTTCCAATTAATACACTAGATATCCACTTTTACCACAATCAGCTGGGAAGCAGATTTGAGATGGGTTTAATCTGTAATTAAATCTCTGGAGCTAAATGTGGAACTACCATTTAAGTTAGCATATGGTACATGCCATGCAATTACCAAGAGTGGTGCCAGGTTAGGAAGGTATCCTTTAGGACAGTGGTAAAGGTCAGTTATTTGGTACCAAGAAAACTATCAGCCAGAAAGTTAAAACACCAAATTTCAAAAAGGAAACATCATCATACCTAAGCATTTCAAGATTTGATTCCTCTGACAATCTGTGGAAGAGAGACTGCATCCTTGTAAATCAGAGGACAAAGCCTTGGCTTTTATTTGAATGAAAACACAAAATACCAAATTTGGACATTATTCACATGAAAAGGTCGTTCTGTATTTTGATATCTGCAGAGAGATTAATGTGAAAAAGGTGCCGCTTTTATTAACCTCTATTTCTAAGGATTACTTGGTTTTGAAACAGTAGAAGAAACAGTATTTAAGTAGCAAGGTCATGATCTAACTAGCACTATCAAATCCAAAATAGAGGCTCTGTTTTGTTGGTACAGGGCAGAGTCAACAATCAAAAGACCGGAAGGTAATTAAAGATTTGGCTTAAGACCAGGCCTACAGCAGTTTTAGGAGCCTGGAGGTGTTGTTTTCTTAAGACGCTATTGAATAAATGTAAAGCTACATGCACACGTCCAAGAAGCTCCAAACTCAGTCAAATCATTTCTCAGTCCTGCTCTAGTGTCTTAACATCATGGCCCTTCTGCTTCTGTGGAAGAGACACCCAGCAGATCTCTTAGGAAAGGTATCCAAGTGAAGAAGCTGCAGTGTCATAGCTTCTCCCCAGCTCCCTGGGAACCAGCTTAAATTCAACTGAAAGAGTTCACCAAGGTCTTCCTTCAGTGTTTATTCTGGAATCAGGGAGGCAGTTGATTCACGTAACAATTGTTCTGCACTGCAGCTGATCAAGTGGATATTCAGGAGAATATCTTATCAGGATTTCATTTGGCCTGAGCCGGTGCTAATGCCTGCTCAGCTCCTCCCTGTCTGCTGCTTTTCAGGCAGTGATCTCACCAGTATGGCAGAAATGCTGGTAAGGCAGGAAAAGGTAGAAGGGGAAGCACAAAAGCAAAACGAAAATAGCACTAAAAAATTCTCTTTCCTACAAATTCTCAGAATTTGCCATCAGCATCTCTTTTCGTACTTCCTCTGTTTGCTGCCTTCTTGAACAAAGAAGCCAAACAAAACTCTTTTGCCTTTGGGATAGATATCTGTAGTTTTAGAAAGGTGAAAAAATTGCCCTTGCTCCCCACTGTGACTCCTTCACAGAAAGGAATAATCAAACATGGGATTTGAAAGTTGTCGTTAAAATAAGGTAATAAAAGGTTTAGCATTGAGTGGAAAGGTGGGGGGAAATGACAGGCAAAAAAAAAAAGTATTGACAAAGGTAAAACAGAACTACAATAAGAGAGGAGAGTAAAAATAAACTAGCAAAGAGAAGTGTAGGCCAAGACAAACAGAGGAGAGTGATCAACAAAGAAAAGTAAATGAAAGAACCACAAACAAATAGGAAGAGAGAGACAAAGGGATGCAGGGAGTACTCAATGAAGTACCACAGGTAGGGGGAAGAGAGAGGGAAATCTCTTCCATGCTTATCAGTTACAAACTAAATAAAACATGCAATCTAAAGATCTAAATTTGAACGCTCAACTTCACATCCTTCAAACCCAGCTGCTTTAATGCAGAAAAATATTTATTTTCATGCAAAACTGAATTAAAGGTTTTTCAGTTCCTGCATTTTCCCTATGTGGCTTTATCATGCACTTATTTTTCAAGCAAAAATAAATAAGGACTCCCTCACTGATGTGCTACAATATCATACAGCTTCAAAACTGTCAGCATGAAATGGCTGAGATTACCAAGCATTGAAAAGGTTAAGGCAGCATATACAAAAGTGGTGTCAGAGACAAAAAGTAAGCAAAGCGGGAATGAGGAATTTTAGTTTTCTCTAACTATTACTTTTATAGTATTGTTAGATGTTAAAGTAATAAGTTAATGCAATATCAGGGGGAGAAAATACATAATCTCAAATTTTCATTCTGTTAATACTGATGAAGGAATGAACCTACTAAGAGAAAAAGAAGAAAAAACCAAACTCAAGTCAAAATATGAACTTATTTTCTTTGTAAACTTTGCTTCCAAATTAATTTCTTTTCTCCACTGTCCTACTTCAACAAGGATTAAATCCTTGTTTATTTATTAATCCTTTAACAAGGATTAAAAAGAGAAATGTGCTTCAGATTTCACAGAAATTCCCAGCAGCAGCTTTGAATTTATGCTCCATTTCTGCAAACATCTACACCTGTGAGTGTTTTAATCAAGGAATCCCATGAGATCACACTTCATAACTAACATAAAATCCTCACTTCCTCCAGGTAGCTGGGTAGGTGCAAACTTAACAACAAAAAGTAATGCCATGCCAAATTTCCAAAAAAATTGTTCTGTTTTGAATCTCCACCTGTTGTGCTGATGTGCCAAGATGGAATCTGCTTCTCATAACGGCAATTTGTTTGTGAGGATATCTGCTTCCAAGTGTTCTCAGTCCCACAAACAAAAAGGGAGCTACAGTGCACCCAGCAAACTCTGAGAATATAAAACTAATGCCAAGAAAGATACTGCTCCCTACTGGCTCATCTAGATAAGAACAGAGAGCAATTCCCTTACATATTTCTCAAAGTAAAAAATTATTATGCTATGGATAAACCACAGTTTTGAACTATAAAACAAATATCCCTTGATAGTCACTAGACTTTCACTTTAGAAGTTGATTAGATGAAGCACACAGACTGTTTTCCAAAGGAAAACAAAGTGAGAATAATACCAAAAACCTCCAAAGTAATTCTTCGTTACCTCCAAGCTTTATAAAGGGAAAATATTAAAAAAAAAAAAAAAAAAAAAAA
>VZTE01003444.1:79941-187707 GCA_013397775.1 Eulacestoma nigropectus | reverse complement strand
AAAAAAAAAAAAAAAAGAAAAAGAAAATAAAAGAAATCCACACAAACACTAAGAAATAAACAAACTAGCTAGGATATAATGATTTCTGTCCCAGAGTAAGGATACTTAAACCCTTAGCAACACTTAGAGTTATTTTACTTACTTTCAACTTTGTCTACATGTAACTTTTCACTACCCTCCCTAACTTCGACCGAGATCTGAAAGTGGAAACCTGGAATATTGCCACTGTGGATTAGCACTGATTCCATGTATTTCAAAGACTTTGCACAGAAAAACAACAACAACAACAATTTCATGGACTTGACAGTTTGCAAAACCTAACAAGAGCCATACCTTGATTCCCACTCATCAAAACAATCTCATACAAGGGCTTGCCTAGCCAGAGAAATGCAAAACAAGCTGGAATGTCAGTCTTAAACCTAAGAGCTCGTCTCTACTAACTTCCCTCAGGGTCACTCACTGACAGGTAAACGGGTCATTCTGTGGTTTCAACCCTTTCCAAAGGCACTGGCATTCAACCACATGAAAACACTTGTATTTCATCACTGCTAGGAAGCTTGGAAGAACTGTCAGCTTTTCATTAAGAAAGTTGTGCCGTTTTCTTATGCAGACTCTACATTGATTTAAATTTTGGAAAAAAAAAAAAAAAAGTAGAACTTCTGAGCATTTACCCAAAGCAGGCTTGAGATATTTTAGTTAGCTTGGATAGGGCTCTCACCTCTGGTACTCTAAGAAAGGCCTGGTTTTTCCCAGTCTGCACAGACAGGAGGGGGGATTTTTTTCCTCTGTTTCTGACCTGCTTTATGACTGTAGACCTTTTAGGGTTTTTTTTTCCAAAAATTCTGATCTATGAAGTCTGGGCTATATTTGCCACTGCAATCCAGAAACTGAGTTTATCTTTCTGCCTTAAATTTACACAGTCAAATAACTCTGAACCCTATAAACATGCCCACTCAATTCCAAACTGTACTTTACACTAACAGAGTAGTTACCTCAAGATACCTCCTCCAAGGTAAAACAGAATTGTTCCCTGTTTGCTATTTTCAATAGTGCGCAGCTGAAAGGATTTGAGTTGGGATTTATTCCATACAGTAAGATAACAGATATCCCTCTTCCACCGTGCTTTGGACACACACAGAAGCTACCAACAGTTCAGCAGTGTTTTCAAGTTGCTAAGCAAAAGCAGGCTAAGGAATGGCTGGATATCAAACACCCGTCTTGATAAATTTTAATCCTACTGTGCAACTGTCAAAAATAACAGAATGAGTTTGCAGGAGAATGGCAAGAAAACTCTGCTTTCTACACTTCTGTGAAAGGAGAGATACTTAAATTCTTGCTGCTCAGTTAGCTGTCCCATATCATATACTGCTGTAAAATTCCATTATCAATGAAGATGTCACAGCTTATCATATTCCACCTCCCTCTGGCAACAAATCAGGTAACAAAGGCAATTAAGAGTTTCAGGGTCCCGCCTTTTCTCAGCCATGCACATATCTTCTTCAGCTTGAGGTAGAACAATTGCAGGAAATGGTGGAATTGGAGCTTTTTTTTTCCATAGAAGGGGACTTTGAAACTTCGAAAAGAAACACCTATCAGTGCTCTACTTACACAACCATGAATTGGAGGAAACTGGTTGCATCAAGTGGATTTAAGCTGACTGACATGACAGAGAACTAGATTGTCACTTCCTAAAAGGGATGGGCAAATACCCTCCCCGGATGCACCTTCCTCTAACATTTTCTGTGCTTTTCCCTATTAACCCACTCATGGTATTCCACAGAAACCTTACTATATGAGCATGAAAAAAGGCACTCAAAAATCCTCCAAACACATTCAGTGTAACAAATAAGAACTGTTGCATGAAAATGCTATAAATACAGGAAGAGCAAACTTTGAAGGGAGATAGATAAGACATCCATTATGAAAATCAACTGAACTCATAACAAGCTCACTGCTTGAGGATATAAAATATTACTGAACACCTCAGTATGGGCTAAACTCTTCAGAGTTAACACAAACCCTCAACTTCACAAGTTATTTATAACAGAAAGCTCATTAAGTGCTAAAAACACAGGGGTCAAATGCTATATTTTATTGCAAGCCATTACTCCCTATGGAATCGTAATTATTAATGAGATCCTAAGACAGTTGAAATCTTAACAAGAAAACTTTCAGCTAAGGAATAGTGATTGAAGGGCAAGGCATTGCCTGGGGATTAATGACTGTCTGGTGAGAGCTGATGGCACCTGGCTAAGCTTCAGCTGACCCTAGCTGATCTGAGTCCCAGGAAATGTCTTGAATCTCAATCATTATTCCTGTTGTAATATGACAACTAAATACAAACACACATGCACACAGGTCTACAGTGTTCTAACATGGGACTTGCTGTTTCCTCTGGTATTCTCCAGGACGCTGCTGCAGAATTAGAGCTCTGTAAATTAGCCAGCTTGAATCATTCTCAACATGCCATTCATCTTATAATAGATTACATATGGTATTGCCACTTGTCAGGCTACAGCACAGACATTTTGCATCTTTTTCTACATGTCTTCCTGTTTTAAATGTCTGCTCAGAGAAATAAAATCTCTGGTCAAAACTAGATTTCCTCCTTTAATCACATTCAGCCAGACATACCAGTTCTGAATTTAGCCTAGAAGTTTAGCTGACTGTGTTTCACCTCTTAAATTGTTGTTTCCAATACATATATCTGCTCTCTTTCTAAACTTACACTGGTCTAGAATTATATTTTATGCTCCCAATATTAATGTTTTGCCTTTATAAACTACAGAGGGTGACACTGCAATGCACAAATCCTACTATGCTCACAATAAGCAACAGAGAATACTTTGGATATGTATAGCCTAAATGTGACTTAAGCATGCCCTGATTTAAGGCACAATGACCTAATCCAAATCCAAGAGGAATAAAGCTAACTAGTTCTCCCAGGCTCAGCATTATGCTGATTGACTTTGCAAGAGAAGTTTGTCACAATAGTGCTTTGCACAGCACAGCCTAAGGGGGAACTTCAATATTGCACAGCATGGTACTGTCCAGATTCCTCCACACTAAGGGATGTGGAAGGATGAAGGACACAGCCCTCCAGCGCTGTCACTTCTAACTTGATGTGCTCAGCCTGCTGAGGCACAATAAAGCAAGTCACTGCCTTAAATTTATACAGAAATGTTCTACTAGAAACAACAACAGATATTCAAGATGGAATAGTAGACTCTTACCTCGTCAATGAGCTTTAGAGAGTCAGCAGCAATACTTCTCCAAAGCTTTTATATAGCCAGGCTGTGCTCAACACCAGAAGGAGCACTAGGCATTCATATGCTGCAGGCATTTAACAGGTGAGCTCAGTTTAGTTATAAATCATTAATAACTAAATAATAGCTAAAATAATTAAGCATTAGCATACTTGGCATATTTATTAATAAAGTCACTTCACATTTTAGCAGTACTTTAGCATTCCAGTCTCCAGATGCACTATCATACCCAGAGAAAATCTAATTTTTATGCTCATCATGAAGAATTTGAGCCTGAAATGCAGAAGTTAAGTCTCATACAAGGCCACACAATAAGGACTGGGAACAGAGGTCAACAGTTATGATTTTCAGTCACCTTAGCTTAAATAAACAGCTCCTAGAGAGCAGCCAGTTCCACAGGAATTCTCACAACAGTGACCAGCCATAAACTGCCTTGAAAATGAGATTCGCAATCTACTAGTTCATTATGAATGTGTGAGCAACATGGAAGAGAAAAACAACCACAAAATGAAGATATTTTTGGGAGTTCACGGTTATGTTTAGTGACAAGTGTTGCACCCACACAGTTAAAATTAAAATACATCAATAATCCAATTACTTTTTCTTCTCCCTAATTTTTCACGACACTAAACACACATGAAAGAACCCTACTGAGGGACTCCTTACATTCATATTCCTGCACTGGGAAGAGGCAGCAGCTACACGTACTCTTCTCTATGGGCAGCACATTGCTCTCTCAGTCTGTTAGCAATGATAGGGCACCTCTGGAATGTGGCTACAGCTACATAGCATTGCTCAAAACTCAGGCTTTCCTTTCTCCAGTCGATTGGGTGGAGTTTTCCCCCTCTTGGCTAGAGTTTAATGGCCAAGCAATAGTGTAATTCTCCCACCAGGTGTGGCCCTGAATACTGAAAAAACATCTGCAGACAAGATTTGTCTCCTTTTTATGCCATGAGCAATGAAGTGAAAAGTTGCCTTTTTGCTCTCTGAGGAGAGCTCTGGGACTAATTCAATTGCAGATTTTTCCTTTTTCTCCTGCCTAACACAGATCCTGTTCTAATCTAATGACTAATGCTTGGGCCAGAAAAGGAACAAGTTTATCCCAGCAGGAACAAAACCTCAGGATGAAATGAAGGAGCTATTTTGTACAATGCTATGCAACTAAGGACTCAATTGGAAAAAAAAAAATCATATTAGCATCAGTTACTTCATATACAGTAGTATATGTAGTTTTTGTTTCTGTCCTACCATACTGTATGACTTTCTTATGTGTAAAAAGAATCTGAAGGGAAATTCCATATAAATTTTTGTTGCCAGACTTCTTATCTGCTAGTATCTCATAAATGATAAACTACAGAAATCCTAAAACATACTGTTCTTCAAAGAAATGTCAAGAAAATTATTAAACAAAATAAGAGAAAACAAAAAATATGAAAACTGGAGGATATGAGAAACAAAATTTGTCTCTTCTTTACAGCCAAGTGATCAAACCAAACTGGGGATATTGGGTCCAGATGTGACCTATCTCAGTGGTAAATCCAAACCAGATCCAAACTAAAAAGCAACAAAGGATGACAGAGTACTATGATTGTCAATGGATTTGTCCATGGTGTTACCCAGACTCTCTCAGTTTTGAGAGACAGAAGTGAGACCATTTTTCTGCCAGAAAGAGCAACTGCCAAACCAACAAGAATAATGAACTGCAATTTCCAGAGAAGAGGATGATGGTTGCCTGTTGTATGCCATCAGATACTACAGAACTAGAGAGTGCATGTGCAGCCTAAGTGGTTAAGGATGGTCAGAGCTATCTGGGAAAAGAGCTGGGTGTTATTAGAATACATTTGTTTTCTGCTTCAGCATTAAGTCTTTCCACAGTCATCACTACCTATTGATTCTTGGAATAAAGTTTTCAATACCACAGCCCCACGCTCTCTATAAACACTAGAACTGTACATCCAAACATTCTGGCTAAATAAAAGGAGTCACTAAACTGCTATCAAGAGAGCAGTTTATCCAGAAACTTCAGCAGATACAGCCATCTACCACCTGGGTGGTAAATATAGGGCTCTACATGTCAACTATCAGCATGAAAATCTCTGAAACAATTGAAGGTAAATGTGTACACACTAACATCCAAGAAGTTCCTGAGTTACCAGGATTTCTATTTAAGGATTCACTGAGTACTATATAGCCTTCCCAATTATCCAGAAAAAAATAATAAAGAACAAAGTAGGCTGCTCTCTTGTGTGCTTTTTACATTGTAACCACATCCTTTGGCATTTACGAGCAGCAGTATAATGGTCCAGTTTGTTTGCACATAGCTCTTCCAAAGTACTGGGTATTACATTTTTTTAGTCAGATAAATGTCGCTTCAGAGTTTAGTTATTCAATTTTATCATACACTGAAGGAGAAAGTTAATCCATTTTATGGGGGGTGCAAGCAGCTGTTGAACGAAGCCTCCAATAACCACCTTTTATGAAGGGATATAAATAAACACAGTGGCTTCTATATATAAGCCTCTAGTTCTGAGCCAATGTTCCTTTCAATTCCGCTGCCAGGCTTGGAAAGGAGACACAAGAATTAAACTGACAAGAGACAAAAGTTGACCTTCAACAGTTGGGGGAAGTTGGGATGCAGGTCTGAATTTGAATGCCAGAGCTTTGGGGATTGTTTTTATCTGATTCACATCTTGAGATCAGCTTCTCGGAATAACAAAG
Source organism: Eulacestoma nigropectus (assembly GCA_013397775.1). NCBI lineage: Eukaryota > Metazoa > Chordata > Aves > Passeriformes > Eulacestoma > Eulacestoma nigropectus. Next base: position 181,723 of record VZTE01003444.1, on the reverse strand, counting down.
ACCTTCAGGTAACAACCCATAACAGAGCTACGGATTTTTTAATACTAACAGAGATCTCTGAATATCCACCCACATTTATGCCAAAGGATGGCAACCACAAGATGATTCTGTGAATATACGTTCGGTGTTTGTTTGAAATCCAGCACTGAGATAATATTTCTCCATGCAACTGTATTGATTTCAGTGTAAACTGGGGTATTAAGTCAAAAGAGAAACCATATGAATCAGTTCTACAACTGATTTCTTGACACTGCATATTTTGAAAAATATTTTGTAAAAATACTCCCTTTTTCGATCAGTCCGTTCCTCATATGAGGAACATCAAGAGAAAAAAACCAAAACCCCAAAACTGTAAACCATACATCAACAACAGTCACAGACTAAGAAAATCATTGTGTTCTATAGAAACATCTGTATTTACTTAAAATTTACCATGCTCCACATAAGGTATGCTATAAACGCCAGGTTGCGCATCTTTGCTAAAGAAACAGAAGACAGAAAAAGTATACAAGTTATGGATTGTAAAATAATTTTTTAAAAAGCAGCCTAGACTAGACAGAAGGGAAAAAATGACATCCTATCATTAAAATATTTATGCAAGAATGGCAGGCCGTAGGACTGTGTTTTAATTCTGTGAAAAACTATGAACTAAGCTCTAATGAGAAGCAGATAATCTGAGTCTTTATCACAAGCTTGAATGTCTGAAGAAACAGACTCTCTTGATACTTTTCTCTATTTATTATTAACCGCAGTGTTCTGAACAGCTGATGTTTTTTGAATCCAAAAGTCAGACACGTCAGCAGATGAACTACAGTACACCCAGTTATGTCAGTATTTTGCATGGCCTTTATCACTGGGCGTGAACAGTAACTTCCAGGCGTGTGAAACTCAGATGGATTTCTCAGACAATCATAGTAACAAAAATTCCTCATACTTAAAATGTAGCTTCTACAGGGGGAATTATTGCCTTTTTTTTTTTTTTTTTTTAAGAAAAACTGTGTATAAAATCAACCATCTTTGCAAAAGCATTGTTTTAATGCTCCCTTGCTGAAAACAGATATGTTTTACCATGTTGCTCATTGTGTGTGCAGGGAAATTTTGCATAATGAAGTTGCCTTGGTTGTTTTCCTTTATAATTCTGAAGACATGCCAATGAAAGTGTATTTTCAAATTATACCTTTCTGTGAATATTCATACTTTTACTAGAAATAAGAATTATAAATTTGTTTGAATAACAGATAGCCACGTTTCAAGATTATTATTTCATTTTTCAGAAAATTAGTATCCAAGTGAGAAGATTTATATGTTTAAGTAGGAATAGGCTCTGTAGTATGCACACAACTCATCTCGGCTGTCCTTGGACAACCTTAGATATTCTCAAGGATTTGAATTACAATTCGTGTCAATGATTCCCAGATTTCTTTCCTCCTCACTCACTTCCCTTTTGTTCACACTTGTAATTCAAACTGCTTCTACAGAATCTTCTCCAGATGTCCTCTTGCCAAATGAAAATCAATGTGTCAAAACCATCTCTTCTTTCCTCTCAGCTTCGTCCCTCCTGTTTTGCTGTAACTGTCAACAATTCCACCATCCCCCTGTTCCATAAGCCTTTGAGTACTGGTATCATTTTCAGCTCTTCTCCACTTGCAAAGCTCCACACACCCAAGCACATGCTTAATGTTAACCGTACTGCCTTCCCTAAAATCTCTCCGCAGCAAAGTTTCAAAATAGATATCAAATAAACATCAAGTGCCACAGAGTGAATGAAATGAGGATTTACCAGCCACAGAAAGCATTACCTAAATCTGACAGATGCGAAAATTAAAATCCTTAGTCCTGCAAAACAGGTTTTATTTTCTTGCTCATATCAATTATTAATCTTCTGGTTTTCTACACACAGGTATAGAAAGATGGGAATGATACACAATGCAAAATAAGCATTAGAAAGACAATAATTTAGGCACTTAGTAAAAAAGAAAATGCCATCTGTCTTAAGCAAGGCTGCTTACTGTGAAAGTCTTAACACAGTATCTTACATAACTCCTATTTTGAAGTTTGAAGACAGTTAGGTCTTTATAATAGGATATATAACTAAACTACTTCCCGTTACTGGACTTGTTTAGTCACTTACTCATGTTAGTTCTCTACTATTCACACAACTTGGCACATGGGCATAAGCGCTTCAATTACAACCTTTAGCTCTAACATAAGTAAGAACATAAGTAAGATGAAAGTCTTTCTTTCAGATATGATTTCAAGGTCATTTTATCTTTTGAATGAGAGAAAAAAAAAAACCACAACAGAAACTCAGTTGTACTTTTACTCCATTTTAGGGTCCCTGGACTTCACTTCAGTGGCATATTCTTGAAGCAAATATTTTCCTAGGCAAGAATAACATGCACTCAAACACAGAGCTAAAAAAATTACATTGTATGCATCATGAAAGATAAGAGATTTAATCTTTTTTGTTTCCTTTGGTCCATCTTAGTTCAACACAAACATGTGAAAGATACTTCCCCCTCTTGAGGTAACAAAGGGATTCATTGTGATCTTTACGATCTAACAAATTCTCCAAAACAAGAAAGTGTAATATATATTGTGCATTATGAAATGTTAAAGTTGAAAGAGGCTGTCCCAGTTTTCACAGATAGGTAACATTTTCAAATACAAGAGACAATCTTCCATGTATATTTTAAATTAAAAAAAAAAAAAACATTGCCTCAAGCATCTTACGCAAGTTGCCTGAAATAAGATAACCAAGCCTTAACACGCAATAATATTTTCACTTTTTAAAGTCAGAATTTGCTCTCATCTTCTAACCTGGCTACTGCATTTTGTCATGCAGCTGGACTGCATGCAGCAATGCACTTCAGAACCATAGCATGAAGCAGATAGGGGTTTTATGAAATAAACAAAAAGTGTCAAGAAATTCAAACCCACTCATCAGGAAACTGATAAAGAAAACAAACAAACAAACCCCCTCAGGCAGTGACAGCTCATTTTATTTCAGATAAGCACCATCAACCTTATGCCAAATTTCTTAGCTATTTTTCTATAGAATTATGTTATTCACTCTCAAGAAGGTTGAAATATGTTATAGATGTTTAACACTAATCTAGTATCAATAGGAAAAATCTTGTCTAATCTCAGTATTTCTCAACCATTAAGCAATATAATTCCCTCAGCACTGATTACAAAAAAAAAAATCCATGAAAATATTTTCAACTTACAGGATATGATCACTCCTGAATGGTGCACTTGACTGATGATTTTTGACTGAGAAAATAGTTTCCAGAAGATGATTCATGTAAACCCAAAATTTCATGGAATATAACAAGGGGGTTTTTTTTGAGGGGAGAAAAAACATTCAAGAGATTAAGTGTTGTTTCCATTGTCTTTGAACTTATCATTTCCTAGTTAAAGGATGTTTTCATTGTCTGCTGCTCACATCTTTATAAGGACCATCTGAGTGTGTCATTTTGCAGGCTATCTTCCCCTCCGTGACTCAGTGAGCTCTGTCTGTCAGTTCAGATCATAAACAGGGCAAACAAGCACAGAGCCATATGGGAATATAAGTACAGCTAATTACTGACTTGTTTTAGTTTCAGCCAAACTTGGATTTCATGCTAGTATTTTCTTCACATAAGACATCATGTCACATGTTCAGGCAAAGTAAGGAACATTTATTTTCTAACCCTTAAAAGGGCCTAATAATGACTTAGCTGTCCAACTCCCCAATTTTCACTGCTGGTATTTACATCCACATTTCCTATCAGGGAGCCCATTTGAATCAAGCTTGATTATTTGTGTCACGAAGAGGTACGGGGGGAGCCAGTCCCAGCCCATACACAGGCTCAATTTTTTTGGAAATAGGCAATGGTTTGGAAGACAATGCACTCGCTCCATGTCAGCACAGCTCTGGAACACAGGTCAGAAACTAATCTTTCCCCAACTGAGAAAAGTCTTCCGTCAGGCACAACCGCTCAGCAGCAGTTCCACCCATAGATTTTTGCAGCAGAGAAGATACAAGTGACAACATACTAACCCATCCGAGCATGATGATGTGCTGGAAAACCATAACAGCGGCCACTGTGAGCAAAGTCCTCACTAGTACAGTTTTAAAAACCCTGTGTATGCTGTTTGCTGGTCAATCTTGAAGATTCAAAAGCTACTTTTCTATTTATTTACAGTGGTGGAGTGGGCTTGGTGTTTCTTCCATGTTGGTTTTGGTGATCTTTTTTTAAAAACAGCTCTTTCTTTTGCTTTCCATGCAGGTGGTTGGTACAGAAGTTAAAAGCTTTTTAGAACCCGCATACATTTAAAGATCATTCAAAGAAAATCCAAAGACACAACTGTGAAGAACAGGAAGACAGTGTGTGAAAAATCCCAAAACATCTGGGACAGCAGCAGACAAGCTAAAGAGAGTAAGAGTACCAGAGAGAAAAATACAAATGGAAATTTTTATACTTGCAAAAGACATAACAAAATGAAGAGTCATATGGAGTACTTACTCCTTTACTACTTCGTTCCATTGTGAAGAGAATTTTTATATTTAAGTGAAGCTTACTTGTGCTTGGTTTCAGTTGTTGAATTTTGGTTGCTTCCACAGGACTTTCATATGCTGACAAATTTTTAGAGCCTTACTTTTTCCTCCAGTTTAAATAATGGTCCTGTCGTTCAAATGCATTTTAATTTACTGTATTTTTACGCTTCATATACTAACAGCCCTCATAACAATTTCATAATTTCACTAATTGAGGCAAAGAGCCTGTATTGGAGGAGTACAATGGCTAGACAAGTTAGAAACAAGTACTCTCCTAAATTTCAGACTTGTGGTTTTTTATTCAAAATCTCTTCAGTGTCAGCACAAAGAAACAACCCATCTTTCTCAACATCGATCATCTGGACAAGCTCATGATTTCACTCAGCATAACAGCATCCACATTTATAAAAAAAATTCAAATCCCTTCAAAATAAGTACATTACAAAATCAAGTTAAGGAAGAGAATAGCATTTTTGTAGAAACAAACAGCTGAACACAATACTTGGCTTTTGTTCCCTTGCTAGATTTATTGAGAAGGTAGAAGCCAAAACTATTTTCTCTTGTTGTTGTTGTTTTTGTTTTAATTTAATGCCAATATCTAGAAAAAACATCTGGTTATTCTACACAATATTAAAACTAAAATTGCTAGAGAACAGAACATCTTTCATAAAGAGTACTGAATGTACCTCTCAACTTTCCCAGGTTTTATTTTCACAGTTATTAGGGCTGTTTGCTGTTTCTTTAAAGTCTTTCCACAGAGAGGCAATTCTTGTACAGGAATAAGTCTTGGATCTAAGTCACCTACTCTTACCACCCCGCTCAGTGACACCAAAGCCTCATTTTTTTTTTGAGTGACGTAATTACTGTTAATTCACCCAGCCTGTAGACAATCATTTAAATATCTAGGCTTTGAGAAACACTGAGATCTCAAAGGTGTTTTGAAGTATGTTTTCTTGGTGGTATATTGTAATACATATATCATGGCACAAGAAGAACAAAAAATGAAAAAACCCAAACCAACCAGAATTCTCTATCCTGGCTTTTCCTACAGGATGCAAGCATCATCAGGATCAGTCTAGTTTCTAAACAGCAATTGAACTCATCTGGATCAGCATGCGAGATTTTTGCGTAACTCAATGCTTACATGATTGTGTCATAAATTGTGGCAAATAACTGATGACTTAATCTCAATTAGATTACAAAGTAAAGTTCAAAATTCCATATGCATTAAAAAAATCACATACGTGAATATATTTCCTTTTTGTTATGTCAACATAGGTTACAGATTGCAGCTGCTAAAACATGGAAATTGCAGCACAGTTTTCAGAATTAGTATCAGAACAAAAAAAGGAGGGAAGATACCTAGAGATTATATTTACTTTGGCCATTTTTACTAAAACATTCTGGGGTTTGCTATGCTAAACAAATTTTAATAATATTTTTTTTTTCCTCTTTTTTTCTTACATTTAGCTCTCCTCCATCAGAATGAATTTAAAAAAAAAAAAAAAGAACATTAGCTTTAATAATTTTATTGTAGGTTCCTTTGAATGCCTGAGAACAAGTAGTTTAATTCATGAGACCCATTCCCCAGCTGGTATGCATCATTAAAACACTACTGATTACACTGGAGCAATGCCATTAACATCTAACAAGTCCTTGAACTAGGAAAATCCATAACAAATGAGAAAGCTACCAGATTAACAAGCAGAGTACTTCAGTGAAATATGGAAGAAAATCTGTACAAATGGTCATGTTAAATTTATTTGCAGTTTGGCAAAAAGTCCTGAGAACTTAGAAATATCTGAAAGCCTGAGATGAGGGACAAATTACCCTAACAAGTAAACCCCCTATATTTCATAAGAAGTTCTGCAGTGTTACAAGGGTAGCAAAAGCTTTTTGTCCTTGTAAGCTGTTGTCCAATGCAGCATCTACTGTGAACATGCAAATAATCGGGTGAAGATGGAACAGCAGCAAGGCAGCCCATTACACACACAAAGTAGAAAACGAGAAAATTCAGTAACTACTGTGTATAGCAAACAGTGTCTACACACCACATGGGCTTGGAATCCTTCTGAAGATTAATACCTCTTGACACAGCTCATAAATAAAATCATTCTGGTATCTGTTTTGCTTGTGGCTGTGGCAAAGTACAGGTTCAATTTTGTGGCAACAACCCTTTCGTCTTGCAACCTAATACTGTGTGTCCAGCTGTAAATACAAAAAGCAAATGCATAAGCAGTTTGAGTCTGTTTACCAGTAGGATTTGTAGTTGAGGGGGTTTCAAATTTGCTCCATGCTGTTTTGTTCTAATAGCTTCACATTTTTAAGAATTTGATTCTAAAGCAACAAGTTGATAAATCTGAAAACAGATAATTGGTTGTTACCTGCCTACATAGAAATGCTAGCAAATAGGAGGGAGCAGACAATATGATAAACTTGAGTGTGATCCTAGAATACTACTTCACCTGAAATTGCAATAGGATAAGGGAAAAGGCAACGCTGTCCTCAGAGCAGTCTCCGTGGCTTGGCTACCAGCTCTCTGTGTCTGGGAGAGTATGACAGAAGTCTCAGTAAGCACTGACAATCAGGACGAGTGTTCCACTCAATGGCCAAACTTCTTTTAGCTTTCACAGGCTAACTTTTCATCTCTTACCACACTTGTATATCTGTCATGTTGTATATGACACCCATGCGATACGACAAATTAGAAACCACGCTTTACTGTGATTCAACAAAAGTGTCTAAACGAAAAATGTTTTATGAAAAGTACCTCCATTAAATGTTCTCTCCCTTTATTCATTAGCAGATATCACCACAAAATTTTTATTTGACTGAGGCTTGCTCCAAATGTGACATGAAATTTCATTTGCCATACCATGTTATAACTATCATCACTTAAAGAATTAATTCTAATGGGAAGGGGTGGAAAAAACCCTCTAAATATATCCTACAAAAACCATATCCCACCTTTGTCAAAATACTTCCAGGAACGTGTACATTACATACTTCAAATATTACCTCTTCAAGGACTTTGCTGCTTGAATCCTGTCTATGTGCTGCCTCTTTTGACAAATATCCCAAACAAAGCTTAGTTGTACTGACCAAACAGCAAGCACATAAACCATTAAATTGTGGCTCTACGAGTGGATATAAGAACATGCATCTGCAGTTTGCACAGATCTTGCTTTATGCTGTTAAGTTATTAAAGAAATGAAGCAGTCACATGCGTGGAGTTGTCTTCTATAGTCTTTTCCAAAGGCATAAACATAGACTAAAGGACAATTCTCAGGACAGAAAATGGTCAGGAGTGTACACAACTGAGTGGGCAGGAGAAGGTGTTTTTCTCTTATTGATCAATGACCTGGAGAAGGGGGAGAATTTCCCAGTCTGTGGATATCATCATGCTCTTTCAGGCAGTCAAATGCCGTGCCCTGCCAAGCAGCTCAGGTGACCCAACTCTGTAAGCAGAGAAAAACATGGCAGAAAAACTTCCATGTAAATAAGTGTAATAGAAGACACTGAAGGAAGGGGAGTGAGAAACACGGACGGGTGGAGGCAGAGACAATCTAAACCATGTCATGATGACACTGAAATTGGGACTGGCAGTTACAGCTTAAGAAAAAGGACACTGGAATCATCACTGGCTCTTCTCTGAAATCAGTGACTCAGACAGTGACAGCCAAAAAAGCTAACAGATTATCAGATGTCACTCAGGAAGGGTATAAAAAACAAGTTCTTCATTTAGTGACTATAAAAAATCTTGCTATATCCACATCCTGCATGAAGGTCTGGTCATCTTGGAGAATAACTATGAAAAGTGTGCAATCAACTTAGAAAAGGCCCATGAAAGGCAGCTGAAAATATCAAGTGGCTGCAGTAACTGCCTTATAAGGACTAACCTAAACAGACGGGGAAAATTCGGGGGGAAAAGGGAAGGCTGGAAGAGTACAAATATAATCAGGGTTCAGAGAAACCTTCAACAAATTTATGATCTGAAACCTAGAAACAGAGATAGGACAGAGCTGTACTCTCTAAGATGCCAAAATAACAGTTCTGGCTGCTGACGAAGGAAGGGCATTCCATCATGGGGGAAAAAAAAAAATTGGGGAATTCCAAACAAATTAATTGATTGTGAATGAACAATGCTTCCTTTTGCTTTGCTGCTCCTCAGTTCTCAATCCACTTCTTTGGCGTGGGTTCCTCCACTGGCCACTGTTACCTTGGGTGTGGCACCTTCCCCCTATGCTTTCTCTGAAGCCCTGTTCAGAGAGGTTTTCATTCCTGCCCCTGCTCAGACACCCCATCAGGCCTTGCATCTCTCCTGTTTCTCCTCCTTTCCTTGACATCTCTTGTTCTCTACTCCTCCTGCCCAGGTGCGCTTCTTGTTTCTCCTTCGCTCCTGCTCAGGGGTCCCTCCTGCCGTGGCATCATCTCTTGCATCTCATGTTTCTTTTGCCAAGGGGACACTGCCCTTTCTTAAGCAGATTTTCCAGAAGCACCCCAGACTCCTGACTGGGCCAGTTCTGGTGCACAGGGTGTCCATTGCAGAGCCAGGAGAGTCTGGCACGGACAGTCCCTGACTGTCCCGAGAGGCCTCCCTGCAGTGTGCCTGTTCCCAAACTCCCATCCAACACACAGAGAGAGCAGGAATTATCCAACCTGTGTTCATCCTAACTGGGCTTTCCTTGACACTGTTGGCACCCATGGGCTCTACACAGTAAGTAATTGTTTCGGGTTTGACTGTGCTGTCAGCCATGAAATAGGTCAAGGCTCCTTTAAATCAAAACTATGGCCTGAGGCAAATATGAATATATGTATTTGTTCAGAACTTTGATAAAGTCTTGATTTCATATATGAAGTTCCTGCCAAATCAATTTATCTGCATTTGCTTTACCTAAGAATATATGCTGACCCCACAAGAACTTTAAATGGCTGGGGAAATTAGCATTTTAATAATCCAAAAGAAATGGTTATCTATCACAACAGAGTTGTAATATTCTCTCTTAAAAAGTACCAAGTTTTGAACATCTTCATTACAGTGCTCCAGAAGGAAATTTCAGTTCCCAGCCTTGAAATAGCACTTAAATTTCCACCAGCATGCAAACTCTATTTTTATTTAGAGTACAAATGGATTTGTAAAGTAGTGTAGCTAAAACCATCTTATTTTTCTACCTTTTAAAATAGTTTTCAAAATAATTTTTTCAATGTCTATTTTAAAGATTTACCAAAGCACTCTTGATAGAAGTTTCCCTAGCTATAAATTTCCTTAAGATATTATTTCAATAATTTTCTCATCTAAAAGAAAACTTGCAGCTGTTGTGTTTTGAAAAATTTTGGCAGGGATGTATTTGTATGTTGTGAATGATGTCACCATCTTGTGACAAACTACAGAATGCTTTTGGCTGGGTCAGATTTTGTCTAGGCCACAATTATCTACATTTATTTTAAACTCTTAATTGAAATAAGTCTTTGAAATGAACGCGCATGCAGACATACAGCAATGAAAAGTAATCCCTTTTGCTTGCTTCTTTTGAGCAGTTAATTCATGATACCAAACAATACCATATGTTTCTTCTCAATAGAAGCATTTAATTAACACATGGGATCAGACAGATTTACATGGAAGCTGGGTTTTCATCTTCACCTCTTGAGAAATATTTTCCCAGCACACATTGTGCCTCAAATAATTGTTTTCTGCAAGGAGAATTTTGTTCTAAACAGGGCTGATCCATTGTATCAGTTTTAACAGTCAGCAAAGACATTTGCATAAGGTCTCAAATAGGACAAGAAAAATCACCATAAAAGCAGAGGTTATGTGAGAAGCTCAGGGGAAAAAAGGCCATGCAGCTGTCAGGCACCCCTCCAAGAGGGCTGGGCATAAAGAAGATGTGGAAGCACACAGAAGGGGAGGCTGAAGATTGACCAGGCTGCCACCTCTGCAGAATCGAATTTTGCCATCTCCAGGCCTGAGGACTAAATAAGTAAATTCAATTTGTTTAATGAGCTGGAAAGCTTCTAACAAGCCCTGCTTTTAAACGTCTGGTCAGGAATACAGAAATCTTTCCAAAGCATTAAATCTACTACTTGCAGAGAAGAGGAAATGTTCCCTTGGGATAACGATTAAGGGTGGCGAGGGACAGAAAAGGACACAGTCCTATCAGGAACCTTAGCAAGGCAAAGTGTTTTTCATTGGAGCATCCAGTCTTTTCAGAAATGTTAATTACCTTTCCTGTCTCCAGACACACTCTGCCCTATTTGGGACTGATCCAGGTAGGAGGCCGGAAAACAAGTTTCCACTTACAAGGGTGTTTACGAATTTTTTTCCCAAAGTTTTGATTTATTTTCTTGGAGAAGTAGATGAGGATTCTGCCCTCAGACTATTTTCCCCTTGAAAGATAACCATGAAGGAAAACCGTAAATCTATCTGATGTTATTATGTACAAGACATCCCTCAGTATTTTTCTCAAAGTTTGTTTCTGCCCAAAAAAATTCAATTTTTTTTTTACTTCAAAAGACATTTATAGTGGCTTTAAAACTCACTGAGGACACTGAAGGTATATGCTAATCTTAGACTTTAAATAGAAGCCTTGCTTCAACTCTATTCCAACTATTGGATGAATCTTGACAAAAACAATTTTTGAAAGCATATAGAATTATTATTACACAGAATTGTAATAAAATGTTCTGTACTTTTTTTTTCCTAAAGTGAGTGACCTTTAAACAACATATTTGACTCCCAGGAATTTCAGCAAATTACAGCTCCCCAAACAGAATATTTGGTTTCCATCTACCAGATTATGTTCCTCTCTGCACATTAGCTGTTGTCTTCTAAAACAACAAATATTCTTGAAGAATTTATTTTAAAATCTATTTGACCATCCAAGTTCCAGTTTTATTTGTACTCTTTCAACTTGGACTCTTTCAACTTGGCATAGTAATAGGGAAAAAGCAGACTCCACTATATCATTCAAAATTAATTATCCATACAAAAGAAAATCGATAATACAGAACATATTTCATACTCCAACGAATACTCAATGTCCTCGAAACTTTTTTCCCAAGAGAGTTAAAGCTATTGGTATGGGTTTGAGCAGTGCAAACTCTGACTAAAATAAAACTGAAATACCTCTTTTCCCACCCCCAAAGAAACCATGCCACAAAGCAAGTTCTGTGCTGTAAAGCAGCAGGTGCACTTCTGGTAATCATATTCCATATTCCCAAATGCTTTGGGTTTCTCCAATGAAGAAGCCTCTCAAGTGAAAGGGAAAAAAAAAAAAAAAAAAAAAAAAACCAGCTTCTCCCTTTCTTNNAACCGCACAAAGAAAAAGAAAAAAAAAAAAAAAAAAAAAAAGGAACCAGCTTTCTCCTTTCTTTTACTTTTTATTTTAAAAATACATTACTTCTGGTAACAACACACTCGATGAAATGGAGAAAGAAAATAAAATCCCAGTCCCGTGGTTCTTCATAAAGAACTCCAAATGCAATGTTTCTAGGATGGAAAGATTATGGAAAAAGCAGCCTAGCTAACTATTTACAGCTGATCAATAAGACAGAACATCATTTCTTTGTACATTACGTGTCAAGACTGTGGTTCTGTAAATGTGCAAACCACCATTCAAAGCTGTCTGTTCTGCCTTTCCAACATGACTAAGCCTCATCTCCTAGAACACTGTAACAGAGGAGCTCTCAAGTCTTGCAAGCAGTGTGTACAATCCTTTCTATACATCAATTCTCACTTTCTGAGACATGGCTTTCCTGCTAACACACCACACCCAGGAGCTGGAACACAGCAGGAATAACAAGACACTGCCCAGTACCTGTCAGCAAATAGAAGCTGGGCCACTTGGTAAAATGGTTTCCTGGTTGCTGATACAGCCCAAAGTCCAAGAAGAATGACAACAGGACATTAAAAATGCTGCATGAATAGACCTTCTGTTAGACATTAAGTGTAAAAATGAGTAACTGATCCTCTCTGCTGAAAGGACAAGTTGAAATGCTCTATTTTTATTAACCTCTGACTAGTGTGATAACAGCCCTGATACAGCCTGCTGAAATGGTAACAGCCCTTTCTTTCCTGGCCAGATGCAAGAGAAACCATTCTGCTTGCAGGCACACAATGAGGCTACCAACTGCTTATCTCTGTTGGTGCTCTGATGCACCTGAATTACAACAGCAGTACTAACTACTGTGGTAAGAGACAGAGAGAAAAAAAACTGAATTAGAATTCTATAGTACGACATTTTAGCTGTGAGTGCTATTACCATTGGTAACCATTATCATTAAAATTTTGCACAAAGAAACATTTATTAATTAAACGATTGCAATTGACGCTGATGCTGTTCATGCCATTCTACTTTAAGACTTCAGATACAGAGATTTGATAAAGAAATGTAAAACACTGCCCTACATACTAACTTTGTTTGCTACATTGCAATTTTTTCCAGTTTAATTCCACTCTATTTTCCTGTAAGCTATGGACTAAAATCACTCCTCACTTCAGTCATTTCCAACTTCTGTCTCAATTTGCCTGCTACAAGAACTGTAAGTAATCAAAGTGCAACTCTCTTCATCATTTTCAATTCTTCCTCAAATTGTCTCCTGAAGATGACTTATTTGCTCCAGCAGTGTTGCTGGGAAGTATAGAATGGGTGTAACTTTACTATTCAGTCCGCATTATGAACCATTCATTGAAAATTGCTACATCAAGATATTCTTAAAAATAAAATCTTTTCTAGAAAACAGAGCCTTAGAAAACTAATACAAAATTTTTAAAATCCAGAATATCTAGCTTTTGAACGTGAAAATACCATGAAGAATAATGAAGTATTTAAAGTTTTTGACTTTTGCATCTTATTCTTTTGCCTTTTCATTTTGCTTGATGCCAAGTAGCACTTTGAGACTTCACAGTTAAGAGAATCACCAGCTTTCAGTGCACTCCACCTTTTTTTTCCTTTTGGATCTATTCATTTCTAAGATGCCATAGGAAACCCAGAACTGTAGTAGCAGGAGTTTGTCCTTATTTTTATTGTAACACAGAGAAAACAATGGCTAAATTTCTCAAACACTTAAACCACTTCACAGTGTTCTGATCCCTTATCACATGCAGTAATTAACCCCACAGATATTACAGCATAAGCAAATATTTTTAACTTCCAGGCCCTTGTGGGACGTTTGACATTGACTTGGGGGAAAAAAAGGGCACAGGCAGGACAACTCTAAGCACCAGGAAGTCTTTGAAGGAAATCAATGTGCTATTACATAAACAGAGAGCTTCTTTTTGATAGAACAGCTCAGAAACTTTAATTTTCCTCTCTCTTCCCATGCCAGAAGCAAGGCCTTGGTGAAAGCCTAGATGTGATAATGCAGCCTGCTAGAAACAAGCTGCTGTGCTATGACAGAAAAGCACTCTGCTCCTAAGAGCATCACTGAGCTGCACTAGGCTCAAATACAGTGTTGCATTTAAAACACAGCAAAAATCTACTGTCAGCCACAATAAAAATCATAGAATTTTCATCTGTCTGCTGCCCATAACACACTGCTGGAGCTGTCTCTGAAAATGCAGAAAAATAACTGAAAAAAAAAAGAAAAGACATGTTATTTTGAGGGAAGATGTTTGAAAAAGCCAGCTCTAGGTCCGTGTGAATTGAAAAACTTAGTGACCTTAGTCACTTCATTGATGGTCATCTCTTCAGAAACGTGGGAAAAAAACCCCAAACCCTAAAAATCATTTCACCCCCCACATCTTTCACTTGGTTTTCTTTAAACTTGACTCCATTGCCAAATATAAAAAAATAAAAATATGTAATTATCACACATCTGTTATGTATCAGAACAATTACTGTCACATCTGTCAACATTTCGTTTTCCCCAACTCTTCATCCTGTCCCCCTAGATTATGGTTTCTTTGAGATGAGACTAATTCGTTCTGATGGGTTCTCTCTTTGCATGTGTTCCTATGATGCCCAACACCTTGTTCCAATTTTCTTAGAGCAGGCAGCCTTTTGGTCATGAGGAAAGTTCTGCTCATGACAATTATATGTGCAATGCACTAAACTGCTCCAGACAGCTTAGCTTGGAAATGCATGAAAAAACAGGTCTCACATGGGAGAAATGCCAAGAAAAACAATATCAGCTTCTTGACAAGTGACAGACATTAAACCTGCAACGAGAATCAACGAACTTTTTAAAATAATGAAAATTAATAACCACTTAATCTCTCCATGCAGTTAATTTCCTCCATGTTCCCTACACCTCTAAACACATACCAGAGTTTTCTTGTTTATAAAAAACCCCAAACAAACCAAATTGCCCCACAAAAATACCCCAGTTGGGAAACAAGGAAGAATTCAGTTTGCCCCTTGAACTTCAGCCCAAATATACCACCATTCAAGGTAAGCATTCAGGTAAGCATTATGGAACCACTAGCTATTTTATTCTATATTTTGACACCTGTAAGTAAAAATTTTGGTGGATTTTGGCACTGATTTCAGTGCGGTCAAAAGACCCTGAAAAAGGTATTGTGATTGATAATTAAATTCTTTGAGGGGAAGGAGTTATTCCATACTCATAAAAGAAACAAGGACAATTATTAGCCATGTCTAAGCCTGACATCAGTAAGACAATTCCAAATGTCATATAAGAATAATTATGTTGCTCTAAACGTAAGTTATTGCAAAACAATCTCTTGTGTTTATGATGCCCAATACTTCCAAGCCTGAGCAGATAACAGGAAGCACAGCTTGTAAAAAGTGCAGTGATCATTTCTAGAAATGGACAGGCAAATATTGTGATAAGCAATTTTATTTAAAAATGGATCTTATCTTGAAATCATAAGGCAGATCTTATAAGCATTTGTATGGTTTTCTCTTGTGCAAAAAAAAATTAAATAGTCTGGTTTTGTTACCAGGTTAAAGTTTATCATAGGAAGCCAAAAATGCATTAATAATGACAAAAGGGAATTGGTTACAGGTCTTGTCCTACAGTGAACTACAAAATCTTAAGAAGAAATACATCTTAATAAAGTTAATACATAGTTGATAGCCATATGATGTTCTTTTATTTTTTTCTGGTCTAAGTCCTACATGTAATTCAAAAAATGTTAGTCTAGAATCCATCCAGGTTAAACACAAGATTAACTTTGTGAATGTAATTAGGGCAGGGCAGCTGGCTTGAAAGAAATGCCTCTAATTCCCCTCAGTTTTTCACCCTGCAATCATTCTCATTCAAATGTCAGATACTGACAAATTTTACAGAATATTTATCATACAGATGGTAAATATCGGGAGGCTTTGTTAGGTTATTTATGCTTTTGCATAATTTTTGTTAATTGGATGCAATAAACAAAATTAAATTCTCATGGTTTTCCTATGCAAGCTGCCTATGTGAATCCCATTATCTATGATTTTGAAACTTATGTAGAACAGTGCTGCTCTTTATATCTAACAAGTTCAGCCTACACCTCAGCATCAGAGTGGCTTTCTGAAATTCATTACTGTTTATCCTCACAGCAGCCCAGCAAGGTCAGAATTTAACATCCCTATTTTCAAAGTGGCAAACTGACATCCTGAGTAAACTGAATTTTAGGGAGGACTAGAATCAAGCACAACTGCTCTGACATGGTGCTGCTAAACTAGCAAAGGCAAACCTCTTTCACCCTGGTCTGTCTCACCCTCTGCCCTCCTCCACTGTGTTCCTTATGCATTTGGGCCCTGATCACAAGGTGCTGACCATGTGCTTATTCTGCCATGTGTACCAGAGACCTGTCACCATGCTAGACCATCTTTCCCATCCCTAATAGTTTGCTATTTTATGAGCTACAACCAGTATCACTTAGCTCTAGCCATCTGTGCCTTTATCAAGAAAAGGCATAAAAAGCCTAAATATTACTTTTGTTTCTCTGTACCATCGTACTCTCTAGTTTGGTATTTTTTGAGTCAAAATTGTGAAGCACTATGAGAAAGGCTTAAAATTTCCAGTAATTCTAAAGGCAGGAAATACCAATGAAAACCCGTTTCTCAGGGGACACCCAACCTAAATACACGGATCTCAAAAATTTAGATAGGCAAAAAAGAATCTATTACTTGGGTGTTCAGCTATACTGGGATTTCTGAGCACATTTTGTACCATATATTTGATACGTTATTATGGTCAGGTCCAGAAGCGGTTTAGACAATCCCTTCAGAATGTAAATTAAAATATACAGTATCTACATTACACAGAGGCTTTTATCTCAAGTGGGACATTATTCTTTTTACCTTGAACTTTGGGAACTACTGAACTACCACCCTAAGCAGTCTGAGCTTCAGGTCCCAGGAGCAACTTCTTAACTCTTATTTCTCTAATAACAATACCCCAGTAAGAAAAAAAAAAAAATTTATTGCAGAAATGTAAAACAAAATTACTCCTCTGGTATCCAAGAATGCTTTGTATCTCAGAGATGCCTTTTCCTACATGAGGCATTTTACTTTTCCACCTAACTCATCTAGTGTATCTTAATTATCATCCACCTATTTTCTCAGTTATATTCTCTTTACTGGCTGAAGGAGATCTATGATAGAAACCTTAATTTTTAGTTGAACTTAGGAGGAGACATTCAGATTCTCCTGCGCAATAATGGAATCTCTAGATTATTATGATATTCATAACTTCTACAATACCTCTAAAATTTTATTGCCTATTTCTGAAGAGTAAATATGTAAGTTGATTTTTCAGTGAAACACTGGAAATGTGACCAGAACACAACATAATAGAAGATCAAAATGAGATGGCACTGATTTGATTTCTCTTTTCAGTAAAGCCACTTCAGGCTAATCTATCTTTATCAGGGCACACCTGGAAAGTGGGCATCCTTCAGTTTTTACAACTTAATTAAATAGCAAAGGATTGACAATAAATATTACATATTTCAAACTGCAATCAGCCTCAATTCCTCACTCCAGAAATAATTCCTCTGACTACAGTGAACTGTAGAAAAATAATTCTGTGCATCAAAACCAGAAATTGCAACACAATTACCAGCTGCTCCCCTGACTGAGAACGTGGTTTTCATTGGCCACTCAAGCCTGGACATGCACTATGTCCACACAGGTAAGTCCTCTTCATTGTTCCCTTGCCACAAAACAAACAAACCAACCAAAAAAACAAACAAAAAAACCCAAAACAAACAAACGAACAAAAACCACTACAAAAAGCAAACCACCACTTTAAAAAGCTTTGATTTCTGTTCCTCCACTGATTCAATGCAGCATTTAAAGTCACAGTGTAGTTCAGAAGCACAAAAGTGAATGATATCTCTTTCTGAATGCATTCAAAGAAATGACTAATATAAACATGTTCAAGTGAAGAAATGCTTAAAATAACTATTTAAAACTACTCAAATCAGGTGCATTTTGCTTTATACTAGCCAAGTGGATTTCAAGAACTCATGTTATAGCTTTGCACATGAACACTCTCCTAGATAATATCTAACTTGCCTCTCTTTATTAAGTAATCATGCAACATTTTTCATCAGACAGTTCCACAGGATTCAGCTTTATGACCAATATTTAACATTTATATAATGCCATCAATTCTACCTTTAAAGTCCTACCTTTAAAACTCCAGCACTTTTTTCAAATAAATTAGTCCCTTAATGTCAACTTCGTATTTACCCATCGTGAAGAAACATTTTGTGTTAAGCATTTTGATAATTCACTTGGATCCAAATGAGCAATGGATAATAAAAACCTGTTCTCTTGAATCTGAGGGCAGTGTGCCATGGCCATGGCTACTTGGCCTGTCTACTCCCAACAGGGGCAGCCAGAAGTTAGACAGGAACGTTTCTTTGGTTTTTTCAATTTAAAATTAAATTCTGCCCATTCACAGTGGGCAGTTATGAAGCAGATGGTCCATGACAAAGCATGAATAAAGCAACAATTTGCTAATATCAAACCTACAACTTTCCCCTTTGTTTTTTGTATGCCAAGAAGGTGCCAGAGTAGACATTACATATCGATGCCAAACAGCTTAAGACAAACTCCTGATGCCTAACAAAAAGGCACTTATTCTCAAGATCTGATTAGTTACAAGCACATCATTTTAATGTTTCCATGGACCTTCTGCCATCTCCTGTCTTCTCCTCTGCATGCTGTTAATGCCTATTCCCCACGGCATTGCGGCCCCTTTCTTGCATTCAACAGAAGCTCCCACTGATATTTACAGGGATCAACCCACTATGTCAGTGCCTCAGCCATTAGTGCAGTTTCTTGAGGTTTCTCCAGTTGATGCACTGTTTCCTGTAATTTGTTTCATCCCGCTTTTCAGAAAAACAGTATGTGAAAAATAGTTCTATATTCAGGCCAAAGACAAAAAACTTAGTCTTTAGTCACCCAAGTTTAGGCATCTAGAGAAAAAAAGGGAAAAATTTTCAAAGGAAAAAACCTGTGTAAAAGACCTGAGGCTTAAAATGCAACACTCATTGTATTATCATTTGTCTCTAAGAAGGACTCCAATTGTTCTAAGAGGACAGTATAATTAGTTTTATGTTTTGTTTGAATTAATCATTGCTACTTCATATAACTTCACTTTTTACTGAGAAATAGGATTTCTCTCTAGAAGAAAGACACATCAATAGCTAAGTTGAAAGCTCATACTGAAAAAATTAACATTCTGCTTCAAACTGTTAAAAATTTTCTGCTTCTTAGAAGTTATTGGCCTAAAAACTCCTGCACATGT
Source organism: Eulacestoma nigropectus (assembly GCA_013397775.1). Lineage (NCBI taxonomy): Eukaryota > Metazoa > Chordata > Aves > Passeriformes > Eulacestoma > Eulacestoma nigropectus. The sequence goes on along the minus strand of VZTE01003444.1, from coordinate 162,468 downwards.
CATCCAAGTCACAACAAAGCAGACAAGCAGGGTACAAGCAGCAAGGCAAGATCTGGGAGCCCCAAACAAATAAAGGATGAGACATGGACTATTATTAAGAGCAAAAGGCAAAGCTTAGAGCTGTCTCATGTCACTAGATTGTCATAGTTGGCACTGGCAGGAAGGGATTTCGCTTTTTATTGGGCAACAGCTTATATTACAGAGGCTTTACTGACTACTATCTATAGGTAGCTATGGCAGATTCCATCAGCAGAAGTTGACACAGAGCCAGGCTCCAGTTTTACACTTTGCCAGAAGTCAAGAGACATCAGACACTTACTGACAAACAGCAACTCTTTGGAAGCTTTAATACACTTCAACTCACAAACGCTTCTGAGATGGTTTATCTCTTTTGGAAGTATAAGAGACATTTATGGCTCCCCAAGACAGTATTTTACAAATTCTAGCACTGCTATTTGCCTTTCAGTCTAGATTATTGCATTTGTGCAAAGAATACAAGCTGGTGATTGACAATATTTCCTCTATGTATTTATTTCGTTCAAATTCACAGAGATTCCTTGTTTGTTCATGTTTCAGAAAGTAATTAAGTATAGGACCTTTTAATAACAGCAGAAAGAATGGGATTCTCTGCTCAAAGCGGACTTCCTGTCACCAGGAAATTAAATGTTTCTTCTGGCAGACAGTAAAGTACACACAGAAATAAAAATTAATCTGTAGGCTTACACTTACATGCTTTCTCAAAGATAATTAAGAAAGAAGGTTACCCAAGGTTCAATGAATGAGGCAATACCAACTTAGGAAGTGATCTCAACTTGCAAGAGAGGAAAACACAAGAATGTATTCCATCTGCTCAACAATTGAAATTTTATATTCTCTGATTTTTTGAAACTATGGCTCTGAAGTCCTGTATAAACATTGACAGGGTTTACATGGAGGAACACACTCCCAAAGATGAACAACAAAGTGACAAAAGACTGGATAATTCACACAGAACCAGGATAGGTCCTGTCTGCTTATTAGCCCAACTTGTCTAGATATCAAGAACACACAGGCTGAAAACCTGTCCCCAGTTCATGCATTGGCAGTTCAAGAACTGAAACTACACAGGAGCCAAAATCTTCCAAGTTTTCATGTCAGTAAAAATAACAATTTAAAAAAGAAAATCCATTTCTTTAACACTATCAGTGCTATAAAACAGGAAAAAATTAATAAAATTTTTGGGGTGACAGTATCACAGAATGACTAGGTTGGAAGAGACCTTCAAGATCATCTAGTTCAACCCATGCCCTAACACCTCAACTGAACCATGGCACTGAGCGCCACATCCAATCTTTTTTTAAACACATCCAGGGATGGTGACTCCACCACCTCCCCAGGCAGACCATTCCAGTACTTTATCACTCTTTCTGTAAAAAATTTTTTCCTGATATCCAACCTATATTGTCCTTGGTGCAGCCTGTGTCCTCTTGTTCTGTCAGTTGCTGCCTGGAGAAAGAGACCAACCCCCACCTGACTCCAACCAGCTTTCAGGGAGTTGTAGAGAGTGATAAGGTCACCTCTGAGTCTCCTTTTCTCCAGGCTAAACAACCCCAGCTCCCTAACTTCCCAACTCCCCAGTAGTTTCTCAATCATCCTGTAATTAGTGACTTTGTCAAGGATTAACTTGTGGATGTGTTCTACCTTTTTACTTGTCATTTTTGCCCCAAGATACAACTTAGGAGTGACAGTACAAACCTAATAGCAGATGTTACCTGATTTAAGGGAAGGGTAGGAGGGCAGAGACTTCAGAAATTATTTTCTGACAGCCATTCTAACTGCTTGCACTATTAAGCTTTGATCTTCAAATAAAATCCAAAACAACATTTATTGCCTCTCTGCAACCCCATTTTTGCTGAAGACACGTTGATACTTGGAGAAGTGAAAAACCCACTTCTCAATAATAGCTTGGACTATGTATCTTAAAGGTTGGTGGCACAGAAACAACTTACCCTCTGGGAATAAATCTAATTGGGAAATCAGGACTAATATAACCCTAGAGACTAAAAATACCTGGGATGTAGGATTTAGCTCTTCTAAGAACAGTGTGACAGGAGGCCATGTGGAGGCATTCTGCTAGATTCAGCCATATAAATATAGCCAGAATAAAAATTCTGCAGTATAACATTTACAGTCCTGTCTCACCTAAGGTGCTTTCTGAAACACACAATTACTCATTTTCAAAGCTGTCTCTGTCACCATCCAAAACACTGGTTTAGGAAAAGTGACCTAAATACCTATATTAATTTTACTTCATTCCAGTAAGCAGTGACTAGAAAAGAGGAGCACACACTTTCTGGAAAATCTACATCAAAATTATCCTTCAATCCCATACACTCTTTAAAATCTAGGATAAAAAAATCTAATAGATCACCAATGATTGTTTAAGGCATTTTTGGGAAGTTCACATACTTTGATACTCTATAACTGAAGTACCATCCATGCAAAGAGACAGAGAAACAGTTCGTTGCTTTCAAATATAGTTAGGGTTCCAACTAGGCTGAGAAACTTTCGTATGCCCTTTTCATGCTTACAGCCCTAGGATCAGGACTGAATTGTTAAGCAAACTTCTTCAAAACTTTACCAGCATCAACATGACAGAGCTGCACAACTCATTTCTAGATTCATTTTCTCTAATGTTTTTGTATAATACTTAGGCTCTAAAAATACTGCACAAGAGCTGAAAAGCATAAAGCTAGCTAATCTTTATGGCAGGAAAAATTATTTTGGTCATACAGTAAGGAAATGATTTATGCATGTGATAGAAACATGAAATAGATTTGCTTTACTGTAATAGACTTTGTTGTTTTATTTTGACCTTTTAAAATGTTTAGATAAGGTCAGAGTAAAATTAACAGGCACTAATCACCCTCTCCAACATAGTAAGTCTAAGTAAATCCATACTGCTGCTCCATTAAGAATGGTATAGGCCACTGCACACAAATTTAGGAATTCCAGTGGGTCATCAAATGCTTGCTAGCTGTAAAAATCTGTTTGGAGCCACTTTTGTCAAGTGCCAGGAATAAGGAGAGAAATCCTGCACGTTTACTCCATGCTGCTCTGGCAGGGAGCCAACAATGGCAAAGGAACTTGGAACTGCAGGACTAAATCCCCATTTGTCTCACCCTTGTAGTCATAAAACTGTTTATGCAGATAAAAGGACTGACAAATGTATCAAGTGCTGTGCGCTGAATTACTGAAAGCTTCCAAACACCCGTTTTTAAAGAAACTTACAGCCTTAATAAATCAGCTCCTTAACAGACAGCATGAAAATTTTATACTACTAGAAAAATATGGTGAATTTGTTGTTCTGTGGCAGGGTACGATTCTGTCTTATTTTGCATGAGAAATACAATCTCAGAGAGTTATCAGCCTTATATTATACAAGGAGAAGTATAATCCAGAAGATTTATGGTGTCTGTATCAAGAAAAAAAGAAATTATTTATGCAATGTGGAAGGAAAAAATATGAATGACAGGTGGCAGATTCGAAACTGTTTTAACACAATTTCTGTAGGTATAGCGAATACCAGCTGCTGTGGAGAAGGCTAAAACAAGCAGGGAACAGAAATATGTTTTAACTGTTGCACTATTCACTTTTGCAAGCAATGTGACAGTAGTCACACTTAAAACATCAGACTAAGTAAAAGCAAAAGGATTTAGAAAGCTAAGTTAGAAGACTTTCTGATTGATTCTTCACATTTCTCCTAAATAGATTTTTTTCACATCAGAAATATTATTAAAAATCTATAACCAGCCTTTAATATGGTCTTCCCATGCAGAGCATACAATAAGCACTTCCATGGTTAATTTGGTGCATTCCAGACACATGGTTTCACAAGAGGAAACAGTAGGGAAATCATCTCAAGGTATTCCTGCTCTCCACACAGTCCATGCTCTCCTTAAGCCAGTTGATCTTGACAGAAGTGTTGGCACACCATGTCACAGAGGAAGCAGCAAGGGCAGAGTCAGTAGATGGAAAGAGTACTTTAACCTGGTACTAGCACTAAATGCTTCAAAATTAAAGACCCAGGCACCCAGGAGGTAGATAGTTGAAATGCTGGCTTCAGCAGCCTTTCCTGGTGCTCAGAGCCTTCCCACATTTACCCCATTTTCTTAGCCCCACTTATTTATGCCAGAATAACTAGTATAATTAAAAGCCTAAAATGTACAGGGTTAAAAAATGTAAAGTCTTACTTCTCGATATGCTGCTTTCAGCCTGAAGTAATTCAGACATTCAATTTACAAAGCTCTACAAAAACACTTTCTCAGACCTGAAGAAAGGGGAACTGTGATCACAACATTTTTAAGATAGCTTTGCTACAAGAAAGGCATCCCATGGAACTAAACAGAACACAAGGGAGAAAACAAGTCCTGCACTACGGCTTTGTTACTCTACTCAGTGACATTTCCCACAGATGTCGCTACTAAATATCATTAAATGAAACAGCACAGAACAAACAAAAGATAAATTACATATGTCATTTGGCATGGGTCATACCTCAGATGACAATGCTTCAACTATCAGTGCAACAGGAAAATAACAGCAATGAACTTGGAAGAGAGAAAACAGAGAAGAAGAGTCTAATTCCCATGAACACACATCACAATCTACAGGATTTTGTCAAGGATTTTCAGCCTCCAGTAGTCTAAAGAAAAAAAAAAAATCAAGACTCGAAATATGGATTTCGAAACTTTACCAGAGAATGGAATAAGCAAATATATCAGCATTCAACAACTCTTACAAGTTTAAAGACTGCAAAGCGTGTGCAAGGGCCCTGAGAGGGTCCGTCCTGCAGGCTTGTCTGCCTGGGCTGGGGGCCAAGGCAGGGAGTGCAGCTGCAGCCTGTCCAGGCTGTCCCACTCCCTTCACTGCCTGCCCAGCCTGGGCCAAAGCCCCTTCCCGTGGGAGCTGCTTTTCAGCTGAGCCTCTACCATCGGTTCCCGACCTGAGCTGCACCTCCTGCTGTGGTGCAGCCCAGCCCCTGCCTGCTCCTGGGCCCTGTTTACCCAGCCCACTGTGCCCCCCAGCCTGGCCTGACCTGGTCTCAGTGGCCCTGCCTGGCCATCCCAAGGTTGTGTTTGCCCATGGTTCCTCTCACTCGGGCACTGCTGTCTGTTTTATCATCCTTATCTCCTGGTTCACCCTCTCTCAGGGAGCAGACAGCCCTCACTGCTCAATGTCTGCCTAACCTTTTCCTCTAGTACTCTTGAGGGAATATAAATGACAGGACATGATTTACACCGGTCTAATTACAACTGAAATAACTCTTATCCAGCTAGCTTGACAAAATGAAGCTGAGAGGAAAGTATAGAATAAAAACATTATTAGGTCAATCTGACATTTGTTGCAGGCAAATATTCTTCATGAAAATTAGACTTTGTGGTCACATGATTTCAAAATAAATATGGAAAAGATAGCATCTGTTACCATTGACATGACACTGAACACAACAGGAAAATTTGAGTTTTGCCTAGAAATAGCTGGCTGGCAATGCTTGTATATGGTTAAACTCAGCTGTGATGAAACAAGAGGATATCAACCAAACCATTGAAGCTTAAAGGGCGCAGATTCTTTAATAAACTTTATAAACGTAACTTGATCATTGCAAAGATTTAAAACTCTGGGATGAGTATTAGACTAATCTGGAGAGCCTTCAAGAGAAAGGTATTGTTGTTTTAGTAGTTGTACTCGTAAATTGTTCAAACTTATTCAAGTCACATAGGTCTTCCCCAAGATATTCTGTCAAGTGACAGGCCTGCACTCATTATCTCAATTTCCCATTCTTTAGAATGGGAGCACCATATATTACACTATATTTTATGTAACGCTACCAGATGCAGTTCCAACTGTTAGAAATGAAAAATCAAGAGATTCCATGGAATTATATCCCAGAGAATCTTTGTTCTGCTATCAAGTTATTTGTAACATATGACTTTTCTTAAAAGTTGTTTGTCATCAGGGACATAGTCCATTTCACACCGTTTTCCAAACTGCAATATCGTCTTTCCATCAATAGTTACTTGTGCTAAAAAGAACCGACCTCTTTAACTAAGAGCCACTCAAAGACCAGACAAAATGCAAAGCAACGTAACAAACTAGTGCTTGGCCTGACATAAAGCCTCCAAAAACAGCCACTCTTGCTGGAGTCAGGGAGGAGGAAAGAAGGCCATGAGAAATTACATGAGAATTTACAATACATGAGAAATTAATTTTCCAATGAGTATCATTTCATGCATATCCCTAATCTGGGAAAAGTCTGATCTCTCTTCACCACAGAAGGAGTTACATATCCCCAAGGCCAGGCTATCTGCTAGATCAAATAATTACTGGGTAACCAGAGACATGGGATTAGAACAGAACTGTTCTAAACAACTTCTGTTGTGCCAGTTTTCTGACAAAAGGCATTTTTCTCATAAACTTGGCAACTAACGGTGCTGGATCCATATACCGGCAGCAATCACAGGAAAGCAATGCCACAGCCATAACTTGTTCTTCCATTAAAACCAACTGGGACTATGGAAAGCTGATCCTGAGCTTTTGCAGCGAGTCAGCACATGTTATCACATTAGCAGGGTTCTGATGTACATAAGCATCCACACCAAGTTAGAGCAGGGGGTAAAAAAAGGTGAAGAAATGCAACTCTTCTATGGATGCTCAGTTCTGCAGTAAGGAAGAAAAAGAGGATAAGTAACCAAATACGGATAAAAATGAAGTGCAAAATAGAAGAGTGGGAATATTAAAGCGATTAGGAAACAGAATGCAAAAGAAATAAACTATAAGAGAGATAAAAGAAGTTGAGGGAACAAAAAGTAAGAAATGGAACAAGCTGAGTGTGCATAAACATTAATTATGGAGAATTCAGATTCCTGCAGCTCCAGATTTTTGTTAGCAATAACATTGACTGATTCATTTACAGATATTAAAAATTAATTAAGAGCTCATAAACTCAGACAAAACTAACAAATTCCTGACTATGACTGAACTGGGTTGAGCATAAAGCTGGTAATCAATTTGGCCCTGAAACCTTTCATGGCTAAACACTGGCAAGAATGACTAGCTTGATAGCTTAGGGGTGATTCACAACCAGCTTGACTATCATGCCACATTTAAATTGATTAACACATGTAGATACCAAAATATCTGCAGCTTGACAAGTGAATCATGCAGTTTTACATAAAACTGTGAAGGGATTCAGAAAACACGTGCGTGTGTTGGCAATAAAGTATGTTTTCCACATAGAACTACTATTTTCAGTCCTCTAAATCCACAATAGAAATTATGTCAGGCTACATACAGAAAGATGTAGTTCAGCAGGCAATTTCTTAAACAGATAAAACATACAGTGGGTCCAATTTCTGCTATAACAAACAGGATTTACCTTTTGTTCTGCTTAGGAAAAATAGCAAATGAAGTCTCTCACTAAAACTAAGCCAGAAAACTCTTACAAAGACCAAAAAAAAAAAAAAATCGTTACCTCTTAATCCAAAGGCTTCAGCAGCACAAAGGGGAATGATTTGCAGTTAGGGGCCAGGTGCACAGGCTCTGGCAGCATCTCTCTCTCAGAGACTGCTGGCCTGACACAAGGCTTCTTAATATGTCCTTAATGAGTCATCTTCATTATCTATATGCAGAGAACAGAGAAATGAGCACGTGCACACTTCTCACAATTATACCTTCATCTTAGCACCCTACTATTAAAAATGCAGGGTAAAGCAGAAAGTAAGGGAATAGTAGAGCTAGAGGTACTGCCGAGTGGGCTCTTATGACCATTTGTTTTATTTTTACTGCTTTCTAGTCCATGCAAATTATTGGTGTTCCACAAAAAGCCTACCAAAAACATACAGCAAAGATTCCCACACATGCAAGTCAACAAAAAACACGAAGAAACAGAGGTAATAAGAAAACCTCAAAGCTTAAACACATTTAATTTGGCTAGAAATGTAAACCATTGTGGCAAACGACACAACAGATCCTGACATGATTCTTCAAAAAAAAAAAAGAAAGGGCAAGTATCTAATCACATCTCTCAGGATCAGTGTATCTTCATACAAACAGTATAACTTTAATGTGTAGTTTCAATACTCAGAGGTTCAGCTGCCTAAAAAGCAAGATAAATTTACTGTTTCTGAACTCTTCACTGTGTAACTCACTCCTCAGTGCTGTAGCCTCCAGAATTTTATGACATACTAACAGTAATAGCACACTTATGGACACATATATAGTCAGTTAGACAGAAAAGCAAACATAGCTGCTCCTTTATTCAAAATTTTGGGCCTGAGTATTAAGCAAGAACTTACCTTCATGTTTGCCTCTTAAAAAGGAAGGCTTTCTTTCTAATGGAAGATGGGCGAAATTACACATCTAAGTATTTCCAACTCACTGAAACTCTTCAACCTAAATTCTGAAAAATAAGTAAAATAATTACATGAGCTTTTCAAACAATGTTATTTTAGAATAATTCTATTTATACCAGCGCACAGCCATAAAACCAACAAATATCTTGTTTTGGTGAGATATGAATGCTTTAACAAATGGTTATCATCCCATCCCAACCATTTAGCTCAACATTTTAGTCTCCTTACCAGTAATATCAGTTGTAAAACACATTCACTTTCTTTCTTTTTCTGCTGTGTCCAGCCATTCCCCAGCTCCTCCTCCAACAGTGACTTCTCACTGTGTGAGTAGAGTTGGTGTCCTCCCAGCAGGTAATTAATTGGCTGTGAGGGGTAATTTTCAGAGAGATTGAAAACACCTGAGTGGGAGGAACAGCTGTGGGGTTGATGGCAGAACAGACGCTTCTGCTCTCACCCCACACAGTCAGGGTTCAAATGACAAAGTCCTAAGAGCTCTGCACTATCTTGGACATTTAAAATTCTTATGTGGGGCAGAACCTAATGTCTCATGATGCTCTCTCACCTTGTTAGCAGGGAGCCTCTTAGCTGAGGACTGCACCTTCTCTCTGTTGAAGGAGGGAGAGGAGAACAAAGAGGGTCTCGGCAGGAGGACAGCCCTCTTCCGTTTTTCTTCCCACTTTACTCTTTTCCAGTGTGATTTATCTCTTGGGTGAAAAAATGCTATTGAGGGACTATTGAGGCAAATAATTTCAATGTGTTCAGGAGAAAACAGGAAACTTAAAACCTCAATTATAGGAACCATACTGGAAAATAAAAAAGAAAAAATTGGTCTCTGTTTCGGAAAAATGCACAGTCAACCCCTCCTGACCTCAAAAGTGTAATATTACAGTCAGTATTTGCGTCTCTGCTTTTTCAAGTTTATTCCATTTATTTTGGGAAGTTCACAACAAAAACCACATTCAGTTCTCTTGCATGTGGCTCACATAAAATGTGCATTATATCAATACAGACACTACAGGTAACCTGGAAAATTTAAATAAACCTTATGATGAAGGAACTGATACTGGCTCATGATGCTGATTAAAAAGTTCTGATAATCTATTTCTGTCCCCTTACAAATTAAAACTAGAAAATAATCTAAATACAATGCAAAAAGGTCTAATTAAATTACTTTAAAGTCCACAGATGTCTATACTTTATTTTAATGTATTAATTTAATAAATACTACGTATGGGTATTTTTCAGCATTCTTTCGTCACATCAGTACCATGCTTTATAAATTTAAATTACCTGCAAAGATGAGGATAAAAAAAAAAGTGATAAAATATGACTAGACACTAAAACTGTCAATCCAATACAAAATATAATCTTAGCATGCCAGGAACAATTTTATTTCTTAATATCACATTTATTCCACCTTGAGTAGTTAGATTTTCACTCCCTGAAGCTAAATATGAATCTAAGAAACCTGCATTACTGCCCAGCTTCAGTAAAAAGAATCAAAGGCATTCCTTTATATTTTGTCTCATTCTGTGTTGAAGTGCGGTAAGTACTTTAATCTTCCTTATGAAAAAAAGGAAGAGCAGATATTCTGATTGGCTATTTAATTTCTTACTACTCTGTATTTCTTTGCACTAATGATTTACACATAAAATATTCTTTGTTTTCTGTGGTTTTAAACTATGCAAGGTAAGGAGACTTGGAGAAACAGATTGGATTTAGCACTTGAAAATGATCAGTTTTTTCTCTTCCTTCTATGTCCTTGCATATGGACAAGAAACAAGCTCACTGGCTATTTTAAAGTGAAACTGGTAATATTTAAAGACTTCCAGAGAAACAGATGGATAAAAAGTTTAGTGAGGAAATATTTAATCAGAAGAGATTTGGCAAATTAATCTGTAAATGAATCTTTGCACGTGTGCTCTTTTCATTACAGGGAAGCAATATCCCTGCTGCCAATCATTTCCCAGCATTTTCAGTGCCAAAGTGCACCTTACCCCACACTGCCCCACCAGACTTCACTGTTTTAGCAACAGCCTCCTATGCTTACAGGCCAGATAATACAACCTTTTATATTAAAACAAAAACAAACCACCAAATTTCCCATTTTGACTCCCCTGAGGATTCCTGAGAAAGATTCTGCTTTTGGAGGTTGTAGAGTGGAAAAATGCAGAGGTTACCTCATAAGGAAGTTGGAGTGTGACTTTGAGGTTCCAGACATGAATGATTCGGGGGCATGTGTCTAATCTTACAATTCAGTGAAGTGAGCAAGGAAAAAGAATAAATGTCAGCTTTTAACTGGCCATATTGTTTTCCAAAAAAACCCCACCAGACTGTTTTTTTCAAACCAGTTCTATAATGGCCTAAATTCACATCATAGCAATACCTTACAAGCCCTCATCATAATGTTAGTCTTTGAGTATTTATAGCTCCACTCTATATCACAGGAAAAGTATGCAGGGTCCTATACTCTGGCAAGCAGAGATCACAGTGTCAGGAAACTCTATAGCCACTTTGCTATAGTGCAGTAGCTTCAACAAAGAATAAAACACACACCTTAAAAAGGCAAAGCATCCAGTGTGTGGAACATCTCAATCTGTTTCAGAAGAATTATTCAACCAAGAGGTAATGATTTCACATTGGTGGTTCTTTTTTCTCATCAGCTTCCAGGCGTAGTCATAATTTATATGTAATTCTGAATAGAAATTTAGGCTGAAATAACTGCTTGAAACTCTAGACAAGTTTTCTTTCCAGCCCTTCCTGAGCTTATAAAATGGAACAGGTGTTACAGTAACTGGACTTGTTCCTTTCCCGTTGAGGTAACTCTGTGCCACAAAGAAATCGAGAAGCTCTTGCCTGCATTTCTCCAAGCATATTAAAGAAAGCTTTACTGTGAAAATATTTGATAGAAATAATAACACTAATTTACAGCCATTTACCACAGCTGCCTTCTATCCACTTCACACTGAAACATAATTATGCCTGTGAAATCCCCTCACCATACCTATAGCATTAAAATAACAAATAAATTTGGGGAAGGTACAACATAACTATTCCAAGAAAAGCAGGTGGTTCTATGTCTAAATTGCTCCATTGTGACAGCTGCATTTCATCATATGTGTGTACTACACGAATAAAAGATTTCTATATTAGAAATCCAGTTTAGAGAGATCTCTAAGGGGTTAAGTAAAAAAAAAATTATTTCCTTTCTCATTCTTCCAAATCTTTAGGAAGGATGCTTTTTCTGCCTCCAATGAATGAAGTGTAATTATTTAAAATCCTGTTGAGATTTGTTTACACTACTATAAAATTTGGTATGTCGTATACTCCAAGCCTGGTAGGACTTTAAATAAACAGTACAGTTGCTGTACATTCCCACCCAAATATTATACCTTATCTCTGATACAAATGTAAATGCATGTTCATGGTGAAGAAGAACATCTACCATCTATACATGTTCCTGGCACACACAGAGACGTTGCAATTTTGCTGCCAGTTTATCCTCATGCTCCTCAGAGCAAGGGAAAGGTGCAGATCCTCAGCTAGTATGAACTGAATTTTCAAAGGCATAGGAGTGACTATTATAATTGTTCGTACCAGCCTCTATTCCTATCCCTTTAAAATCCTTAATACAGCTTTTTTATTACAAAGTTATGAGTGCTTTTTAAAGTTTAAGTATGTTCAATGAATATTTATTATTATTATAAATATATCATACCTGCAACCCCCAGATATAGTCCTTAAAATAAGAAAGCACAGAGCCAAGCAGGCATTAAAATGAACAGGGCTCAATCTTTCTCAATACAGCTCAAGTTCACTTGCAGCATACACCTTCTGAAATTATATGTTCTTAGCTCTTCTAGAGAATTCTCATTAGATGAAACCAGGAAACTTTAGAATATTGGTATTTTTACTTTAAAATCCAGGAGCCTGAATCACAGTTCTCCATCCTATGGCCAGTTATGGGCTAATCATTCATACATTAACCTCAGTTTGACTTCTTATACTGACAGCAATGTGGAAATACGTGATTTATGTGATTTATGAGGTAAAGAAAGTTTATTTCCATTAGAAAAAAACTACTGTGTCAAGCACACCACATTGTGGGCTAAGACGTAAAAGGCCCATTCCCACTAGAGATTCATTCCTTTCTGGATCTAACCCTACTTTGCCAGCAACTGCCCACCCACATAGATTATAAAGGATCAGCCTAAATCTTAATGCAATGTTAAGAGAGAAAATTGGGTGTTTTCTGCTGGTTTCTGCATAAGGGCAAATTTCACCCAGAATGTAAATCAGACTTTTTATATGATTCATTTTGTTTCAGGCTATTACCTAATAATTTCTGATGTCAGAAAGATCATGGAACAAACAGATTTTGTCAGGGGGATAGCCTAAATGATTTCTTGAGGCCTCTTCCAACCCTATTTTTCTACATTCTTATAATTTTGGAAAGATGCTAAAATTTTCATACTGTAGCTGGAATCTGAACCAGAGTATTGCTTCACTATCCTGAATGGCAAATGTGGAGCCTGAACACCAGACCATCAAAGATAAGCATTAAACTCCATGACATACAACAGAGGAAATGTTCCATCCAACTCCCCCGTGTCATTGCTGGAAATCTTGAAAATCCTGGCACTGTTTCTCTTTTCAGACAATCCTGTTAACACTAGGAAACCACAAAAGTCCAAAGAACCACACAGCAATATGATTAGTAATATGCTTTGTACACTACACAGAGAGTAAGGAACACAGAATGTAGTAAAAGCAGTGTTCTAGTATGTGTGCCCTTAGGGCTCAGACAGAGGAGCGGGAACTGAACTCCCAAAATTCCTGGGGTAACTTTGGGCAAATTACTCCAACTGAGTCTAGAATGCTAATTTGTTATTTTGGAGTGCTTCTGTGCTCTTAGTCTATTTGCTTTCTTTCTCCATGTTCCAAACCCATCCCAAAGGAGAGCCCACACCCTCTGTACCTTGATCTTTCACGGAATCAGCACCACTGGGAGTATCCTCACTGCTCATTCTTTCAGGACAGCACTGGGCTGAGACATTCAAACTCCAAACCTGAAGCTATAATAGATGTCTTCATTTGAGAAATAGTGCTAATGAGTCCTGTAGTGGGGCTATAACAAAATGGTATAATTTCTAAGACCCCAGCTGGTGTTTCTAATAGCTTTATGCTGCATATTTCCATAAGACAATTTAGTAGAGCTATCTGGGGATCTCAGGACTTTTCTGTGCTGTGTAATGTAACCAGAGCCTTTATAGTCTAGTTCTCCACCTAACACAGGACTAGTATTCCCTTCTTTATAAAAATGTAACTGCAAGAAACATTCAAAAAAAATATTGTGACACCCAGGTACTAAATTATTGGGAGTGAAGGGAAATACCCTAGACTGAGATAACTGGGGTATAGGCATTTAAAAAATACCATTATTTTGAGTGGGATAGATATGTGTCCACAAAACAAAGCAAAACCACAGCAACTCCATAGCACTAGATAACAGAGAGAGAGGTTCTCCACAAAAGTATTAAAAATGCCTTCATCAACAGAAGATCAGATTATCACAGAGGGGAGACTGGTTAGCCAGTCATTGCTGGGTTAGTGCATGATAAAGAATGCTCACAGGTAAAGCTGTCTTTAATATACCTCTGCCTCAGACTCTGGAAAAAACAGGTGATGTTTTCATTCCAGGCTTACCTTTTAACTCTAGGCAACAAAACAAAACAAAAACATTTCTAAAGTTGAGCAAATCTAGGGAAAAAAAATCTAGAAAATGCAACACTTTGATCAAACTAGGCTCCCTCTAACCATAACTAAAGCCACATCAATCCTAAAAAAAACTAAGAGCAAAAGAGGGATGAAAGAAGGGGATGGGGTTTTACATGAATGCATACACCTCTAAGACGAGATAGAACACTCATCTCTGATTTCTGAGAATTCATAATGCAATATTAAAACTGTAGTGTTGTGAGCAGATTGATAAAGCTCTGCTGGGATTGCCTACAGAGTGTAAATACACTGAAATACATCAGAACCTCTTTGCACTTCAAAATGTTTCTCTGCAGTGTAGACAGCCCTAATAAGTAAAGCAGCCCATCCCAGCTGACATACTTCAGCAATTCTAAACCACAATTATCCTTTTGAGTTATTGTTATGTGCAGAAATATTTTTTTTTTAAAAAACCTACAAAACACAAAATACTCCTTCCCAGAAGGGAAACTGTTTAGTCAGAAGATCTCATTGCTCTTCGAAAGAAGACAATTATGAATAATATGATGGGAACTTTCAGAACATACTGCATCAATCAAGTTCTGCATGAGTAATTATAATAATGTTTTGTAACATCATTAATTTTGTCTGCAGAACATGTCTCAGATTTCTGAAATACAAGATTTGTTCCCCAAAGGACATTAGCCCTCAGCATAAGTTCTTGGCTAATTTCTATGATTCTGCTGAGAACATCTGAGTAGTAAAGAAACATTTTTTTTCCGGGCTAAGATTTGGGTGTTGAGGTCACAGAAGGTATTGTCCGCAAGCTGGCTTTTTCCTTCTATGGCAATTGTTGTTTTGAAAGATTTTACAAAAGTGTCCAAGCTGTTAGATGTAGCAAGGCTTGTGTCAGTAAGAATTAAAATTCCTTCTTCCAGCGTGAAGCCAGCTCACTTCTTTCTCTTTACCGCTTCTCAAATGAGAATCTATCTATTTCTTATGGCTATGTCTTCAGATTTCAAGTTTGGGATTTTTTTTATTTTTAATGTTAGTATCAAAAAGAAAGGAATTAATTTGAAAAGTCAACACGTTGAGAATAGCTTTACCGTTATAAAAAAGAACAAGATTAAGGCATACATTCAAAGGGCAGAATTTGGAAAAATGAGTCAAAGAACTAGTTTGTTACAGATCACACAAACTTACAGTAGATTCAGAAATTATTACAAGTGTTCATATAATCAATGATCCATCAAGCATTTCATAAAAATAGTGAGAAGGAAAAGGTAAACTTTAAAGAAAGGCCAGCACTTGCCCAGATAAGACATATGGAGGAAAAGAGATGCAGAATCAAAATGGGGAAGAGAAGACTAGAAAGGAGACAAGGAACTAATTATTTGAACTGACATCTCCATGGGAGATATCAGAAATGTGAGATGGTTGTCAGTAACAACATGACCCTAAGATAGGTGTTAAGCAAGACAGTCGTGAAACAAAGCCCTCAGTTTTCTGAAACAAATCTGCTTCTGCTTACTTTATGTGGGTCTGCCTCACCACACAAGAGGTACAGCCTGGCTTCCAGGATACTTGTGAAATTAAATTCCTTTTTCATGAGGAATCATATTAAGTCTTTTGTAAATTACACCATTTTGAGTTAAACCAGCTCTGAATTAACAATTTCACCAGAGTTAACAAGCAACACTTTACAAACCAAGAAAATTTTATTCCTATTTTTTGTAAGGAATTTGAAAGTGATCTGTTTCAAATGCAAAACAAGCCAGATGAGATGGAAAGAAAGAGATTTGGCCCGACTTGTTGGCAAGGAATTCTGTTTAAAAATAATATTTTCTCCCTCCAAGAAAATAAAATAATATACAGAATTATTCTCTTCCTCAATTTCATGGTATTTCCTTACCTTCCCATCTATTCATACCTGTTCCTTGTCTCTCCCCTACCATTGCACTACATCCCAAAGACATCCTTTAGTGTATATATTTAATTAACAGTTCATTCGTATCAGAGTGAAAAATTTTTATACATTTTTTAGTTTTATCATTTCAGCCATAAATTTTGCAGATGCCCAGCCTGATGATTTCTTAGACATTTCTCTACTAACCATGGTTTCTATTGCTATCTTCCTACTTGCTTTGTTTCACAGTAGTCCAAATTTTTCTTGAGACATAATTAATACCTGGGGAACAGAACAGCATCCTTGCATTCTGTATGTCTTCGATCCTCCTATGCATCACAAAAAAATCAAGAAAATAAGAGTCTTGTGCAGCTGTATAATGAATACATTCTTCATGGAACAGTATGTCCTAATAAATGACAGTGACATGAAACTTGTTTCTGATGATGTGTAAGTCTTCTGTATTCCAAGTTCATAAGGAATTCAGCTGCCTGCTCTTCTTAGTTAAGTTTGAACTGTAAGATTACTAGTGCAATATTTTAACATAATATAAAGATGAATGTAGGCAGCCTCCATAATTCATAATGCCCTTCAATTGCTCTCCTTCGGAAAAATGGAATCAATAAATGAGTTAATGCTATAGCATTCACATGCCTTTACCTGTTATTCTTCTCTTGCTCTGTATATTGTTGATCATCTTACACCAAAATAAGCTTTTTAAATCAAATATTGAGGCATCAGTGAAAGATGAAAAACTCATAAATGTTCAGGTTTGAGCTTTTCCATGTGACAGCTGGCCACCAAATTTAGACCTGGAGCAAAGACTGTTCTTACGTCTTCAAGTCACAAGGTTTTCACAATATCTATCTGCTATACCTGAGCATGAATAGAACTGGGAGATGTAAACCAAGCAGGTGTGTTTGTACCTCTGTACTGCCCAGGCTCTGGTCACAACCCCTACAAGCAAATCATGCGTTAATAAAATAGTTCCCCCAGAATGCACACTAGAAGGCAACACCAAGAGATTCAAGTGATACTCAGTTGTGGGCCTAACATTTTCCTTAAGATAATAAAAGGTTCAAAAATCCTTTCCTAGGTAAGGCAAGACCCAATCTGATGGACAAGCTGAATAGGAGCCTCAGAACATTTACCTACAATATTAGCCCCCAATTACAATTTCCTTAGGATAAAAGAAATGAGGATATTTTTTCAGTATTCTTTCCTATTTTTGATATTTATTATACAATTTTTTACTGCAAAAGTGTCGTATTAAATTTTTAACATTAAAAATGTTAAATAAAACTTCCACTTCCAGTAATTCCAGCAATAATCTATACTTCTGTTTGTAAATACCTGTTGCAGAAGTGTTTGACTGCAGCTGCTTCTGAAACACCTTCTGAATGAGAAATACTTGGCCATGTTGCATGACTGTTACCAGAATAATTTAAGAAGAGATAACTGAGATTTTCAGAAAGGGTACCATTTCATATAGTCCTCATCGTTTACCTTGATGATACAGTCTCTGAGACTTGTTTGCTGTAAAGCAGCTCACCAAGGACCTCAGCAAGGACACAGGAAATAACATCATCATCATCATCATCATCGTCGTCATCATCATCACAGTAAAACAGTCACAGGTTTAGGAGGTTTAAGTTTGCAAAATACACCTCCCCACTGGAAGGGGTATGATGCCTCTCATACAAAGTATACAGACATCTAAACTTTGTAAACAACCCTGATGTCTCTTAAAAAGTAGGTTCCTGTCTTCCCATTGAGTCCTTTGGAGTTATTGAGAAGAAGAAAAAAAATAAAAGGCATCTCTTGGTGTCTTTTGGTGAAGTCTGGCAAAGTTTCCACAGAAGTAGTCCACTAAGGCTGCATGACAACAATGTGGCAGCTGCAGGGTCAGGCCTGGGATTGGTGCTGTGGGTAACATCAGTGACCTCAAAATGCCTGAATCTGCAGACAGCAAAGACACACACACACACACACACACACACACACATACAAAAATGAAGAGAAAGGATGAGATGGATGATCTCAGAGAGTCAATCACTTTAGCCCATAGTGGACTTGACCATCCCTTCTGTTTTGCCACTAACTAAGCTACTCTCTGGAGCGTAGACTCATAGAAAAGCCTAGGGTGGGAGAGAGTCTGGAAATCATTTGGTTTAATCTTCTGTTACAAATAGGGCTTTAGGTTATG
Organism: Eulacestoma nigropectus; assembly: GCA_013397775.1. Classification (NCBI taxonomy): domain Eukaryota; kingdom Metazoa; phylum Chordata; class Aves; order Passeriformes; genus Eulacestoma; species Eulacestoma nigropectus. The sequence continues at coordinate 144,245 of VZTE01003444.1, read as the reverse complement.
TTATCCAGGGCTCTGTGCAGATAGGTCTTAAATATTTCCTGTGAGAGACAGTCCACCAGTTCTCTGGGTAACCTGTTCCAGTGTCTAACTGTTCTTATGAAGAAGAGTGACAAAAGAACCTCTGTCTTATCTATAAATACCCTCCAGTACTGCAACACTGTAATAAGATTCCCTCCCCTGAGCATCCTTTTCTCTAGGTTCAACAAACTGACCTCCTTCAATTTTTCTTCATTTTTAAAGTTCTAGAACCCTCTAATCATGCTGGTAATTCCCTGCTGGATTGCTTCCAGCTTTATAATGTCTCTTGAAATGGGGAGACCAAAACTGGACAGTGTTCCATGTGCGGCCTAAAAAGTGGTTGAATAGAGCATAATAATCACATCCCTTAAATACCTTGGTTACACTTCTTCTGACACAGCCCAGGCCATGGATGTGTGGATGTGTACAACAGAGACTTAGCTACATGTAACTATGTTTACATATATAAAGATTCCAGAAATGGTATCCTGACATTCCCAGCGTGGCTTATTCCTTACTTGGTCTACGGAAAGCCCTTCTATTTTTTGGTCTCCATGGCAATTCAGGTTGTTTTTAACTAGAAGGTTGTTACAGTATCTCCAGGCTGAATTGTGCAATACTAAAGGAAATCAACTTTGAAAATAGAAAAGGCTTGTGTTGAGTAGATTAAAAATAGTGCTTTTTACAAAAAATAATTTTCTCCCTGTCCTAAATTATAGTTGCTCTGGATCTACTGATTCTATTTGAATTTTAGCTCCTAGTTTTGTAGAGAAACCACAAAGAAAATTACGACAATAAATCTATCCACTGTGTGTTGAATGTCTTACCCAGGGGTTGAATAAAACATATACACAAATTAAGAGAAAAATTTTCATCCTTTTAGAACTACTTAAGTTAAAAGTAGTTAAAAGAACTACTTAAGAACTACTTAGTTTGGAATCAATCATAAGCAATGCTAATCTCACAAATTACACTGGTAAGTGAAGGAGTAGGCCACAGTGACCTATTTCCAAAGGAGCACTTGTGCTACCATGGTAATCCTAAGGCATTGTCATTCACACTTAGGGACTAGTTACTGATGCTGTACAACATGGAACAGCAGCAGCAGAGAAAGTGTAGGAGGCTTAGACCAGAATTCAGTACAGGACATGGTTATGATATTAGATCAGAAGCTGATCATAAACAGAATTTCTAGTGATCTCTTAGACCATCAGATTTATAGAAATAGAAATTTATAGAATCTACTGTAAAGCCAAGTAACACAAAGAAATCCCTTCATACAGCACAGCCAAAAGTATGTCAAGTGTGTCCTTGGCACATGCAATCCTTTCAATTTCAGTACATCCTGAAGCAGATGGAAGCTCTCCTGATGAGACTTTTCCTTCCTCTGCATAGGAGTCCCCCATATCAAAATAGAGTTGCTTCTTTCCTGTCACTCATTGTTCTGGCCCCGCGGGGTTAGGAGATCATTTTGCGGAGCCGGGCATCTCTTTAATTAAAGATATCCTTTTAGGAGGTAGCTCTACAGCATCTTCACAAGTGCTAGACTGGGTGGGGTTTGATCAGATATGGCTGATTTTAAAGAGCATTTCTCCTTCAGAACAGCACCCTGGCATGTAAAAGGAATGCATTTCGAGCTATTGCAGCTTGTGTAGGCACCCGATTACTAAAACTACCGAATTGGGAAAGTTTTATTTTGCTGATACTCATATAAACATCTACTGTAAGGCATATACTTTGACAGGAGGAACTCATAGCTTACACTTAAAAATCTGTATTTAGATAAACACAAAAACTGAAACTGTAAATCTAAGAACTCCCCTATAGATAATAGAGATGTCTTTTTAAGCGCTTGCTCAATCTTTGCCTTTAATATTTGTGCTTAAATTCTCATTCACAATTTCATAACTATCCTTTTCCTATACATAATTAACAGGCTTATTTTTAAATAACCTAACATGAGTTGGAATGTAGATTCTATTTATTCACTAGTTTAGACTTTCCTGAATTTAAGTGACTAATTTGAAAGAGAGCTGTCTCAGCCAGAGAAATGGGTCAAATAGAAATGTAATATGCACTGCAAGACTGATTTTTTGATGACTTTACTAAAGATTCTCTGAATAGTTGGTCAAATTCAAAATACCAGTATGTTACCATAATTAAAAGTTTCTTACTGCTGGAGTTTGATGCAGAATCATTAATTACTCAAGGATTACTCAAAAGACTCCTCATATTCCAAGGATTCTGCTTTTGAATTTTGTGCCTTTACTAAAATAAAAAAAACCACAACCCAAACCAAAGCAGAACACAGCCAGCTTTGGTTGTGGTCACAAGTATTTTGCAAAGCTGCATTATTTAATTAGGAAATTTAGTCAGAAAGAGATTGTGTGGCTTAATATCTAGTTGTGCAACAAGGAGTACAGTCCAGTTTTTGTGTTATATTTTAAGATAAAAGTGGCTTGAAAATGCTGAGGCTTTGCTGAGCAATCTAATTGCATGTCTTTAATTAGCATATATGCTAACTTCACAATACAGGTCCTCAGGACAAAGCCTGTCTTAAAAAAATCTGTATTCTTGTCCTTTCTTGAAAATGCTGATCTGCCGTGAAAGGAACTGGCACAGGATTTATCATTTCAAATAATTAAATATAATGACATCTAATATTTACACAACAAAATACACTGACAGCCACATTTGAAAAGCATGATGCTATTAGAGAAATTAAGATAATTAGAAAAACTAGAAAAAAACACTTTAAAATATTCTGATTCTAGAATATTAATTGCTAGGCATTCTCTTCAGCACAATAAAAAGAGAAGGCAGTGGAGAACTTATTGGTGAAAAAGCAAAATGTAGATGGCTGTCATTTAGGTCAAAGACAATTCTTCATTGACTGGCTTCCACAAGCAGTATAAACCTATATAGCTAAACTATATTGCATAGTTCTCTGTGAGTGACATTTAAAATTGGCCGTTGTGAGATAAATATATCACCCTGATATTCTTGGTGATGGCTTTTCATGTGTATCTTTGATTTTAAAACACAAATGGACCTCCAAAAAGCTATGGAAGGATGTGGAGAAACCACCTGGCATTTAGTGCTAACAGAACCATTTCAATGTCCAACACAAATACATGGAAGTAGTAGTGGCCATAGAACAAGCAAAGAGGGGTACCTGAACAAGACTATAACCATTTTATCTACAATTATTTTGCATACAGCTGCAGGTATATTCTTTGGATTAGCTGTGAGTCAGTTCTCAGTGTACTCCTGTCTCTGCCCCTCAATTATTTCAGAAGTGCTCATTCTATTTTTCTATCTTTCAGGAGAGTGCAGAGCACATGCCTGTATTCTCACATCAGTCACAACAGAAAACCACAATCTCTCTGTAGCTCCCTGTTAACGCCTTGGTGAAAATGGCAGCACAATGGCAGCCCTGCACATATCCACAACGTATCCCAGGAATGAGCATTCTGGATACACGGCCAAAGAGAGGTGTCAGGAGAAGAGACTGACAAAGAGCTGCATTCTGATCCAGTCAGCCATGCACACCAAATTCTTGGAACTGTAGAACATGGTATGTACCCAGAGGCTACCGAAGGATTTTGAAGCCTCAAACTCTTCAAAGAGTGGCAGTCTCAGTTAGCAGCACTGCCCTCTGAACGTACCACACCTCTCAGAATTCTCTGAAGGAAGAGACAAAGAAAATCCTTTTATTGTGGTTTCTAACTTACTTTGCAAATTGCATTTTTCTGAGCAGCCAGTTCAAACCATGGAAGACCACTAGTAATATTTTTAATCTCTAATTTAGGAAAAAAAAAAAAAAAAAGAAAAAAAAAACCAACAGGAAAGAAAACCTAAAGGTAGTGTGATGATCCATAGCATTGATTTTGCATTTGGTAAAACATCATAAGGTTGCTTTACAAACTGCAGGCCACACACCACTACAAAGATTTCCAGTATTACTGTTAGACACAATCTCTTAACTTTAAATTTTAACAGATTTTTTCAAATGTTCTGCAGGGTAGAAAAGAGGGGCAAACAATACCTATGCCCTTTTTTTGATCCTGAAATATTCAAAAAAATAAACCTTAAGAAAACAGGGCACGTGTCTGGATTATTTCAAAATCTAGTTAACGACACTTGAATCTCCAGGGGGTATATTTTCAGATTCCTTAGAAAAATAAGCCAAAGGCTTTAGCGGATACTGTTAAAAACCACCAACAGCTAATGAGAACAACATTTTTATTCCATTCATAAAGCTTATCAAACTCATAAACTAGAATACAGGAAGAAATTATTCCAGAATTTATTGGTTTAGAGAAACTGTAGTTATTACTTACTGTCCACTCTACATGCTAAGTATTATTTTAACACAAATAGTTAACAGCTCCTTGGAAATGTCACAAAGTTTATACTTTCTCTCTAGTTTCAGAGAAGGTAATAAGGAGGCTGAAGAGAAAGTAGATACCATTTGAAGTGAATGAACAGTTACAGATATGCTCTCCTTTACGGTATTATTAGAGAGATGAATTTCATTGGGCACTTTAGGGAATTAAAAGGACACTTTTGGGTACCTAGTGTTACTAATGTTTCAGCTTTACATTGGTAGAGAAACTTATTACACATAGATGATATAACTATGTGCATGGTACATTAATCAAAGAACTTGAAATATTAACAGCTAAATTGCAAGGAAAACTATCTACCAGAAGCAATGTCTTTGAGCTACATCCACCCAACATACATTGCACTGCATGTGACTCAGGAGCAGGTGGACTCTGCTGCTACTGATAAATGTAACGTTTTAAACACATAAATACTTTCTGCACCTTTCTAAAGCAAAAGAATTCTTCTCAGAAGCCAGCACTTTCTCAGATCATTACTGGCTCCTGGTGAGCAGTCCAGAGCATTTATACTCCGAGGGAATCCCACAGTCCTGCAGAAGGCATGAACAGCTGGCTCAAGACTCTGGACAGCCTTCAAGATAAATCCTGAGTACAGTTCTAAGCCAGCAACAGTAAACAAGTGTAGGGGGAAGGGGTCAGATAGGCAGCTTGGCATGTGTACAGGTCACTGCACAAGCACAAGCATAATAAGCACCATTCATACCAAAACTCATAACGCAACTCAACACAAGTTGATCTTCTGACACTCTTGTTTCCTCTGCCTTACTCACTCTTTTCATGCAAAACCAGTCTTTAGTAAGTTAGGTAGGGCTTTTTGGTGGTTTTTGCAATGATTTTGTATCACCAACCAAGACAAACTACTCACTATTTTAAAGAGAGAAGCTTGTTTGAGACTACGGAAGATGTGCATTGAAAACCCTTCTATTACCTCTTCAGCCATCTTCAACATTTCTACTTCAATATACTGAAGATGAAGAGGGAAAAAGCACCACCCTGAGGAGAGCACAAGAGCAGGCAAGTGTGGTGTCAGCACCTCTGTTCTGTCCAGAACAGAGGTGCTGACAGGCACAAGTGGCTTTCCAGCAGCAGGGATACTGAATTTTCTTGTACCCACTGGCGATAACATGCTGGCTCCAAAACCTAGTTGTGTGTGAGATCCAATAGTCAATATATACAACAGTCTGAATTTATGGAAATACACTATTTACATCATAAAAAAAAAATCTGAAATAATTTGCCTGTCTTTTAGAATTATCTAGCCTTGAGGAAAATTCATACAAGCCAGTGAAAAAGAATTCCATCAGGTACATCACAAATCAATCAGCTGAACTGTTGTTTGGCTGACTATGAGGCTGCTTTTAAGCTGCTGTAGTAGGTCTTGGACAAGAATAGAGAGTGGAATTTTGCTCTTTTTTTTTCCCTAACTGTGGGATTTGATACATTTTTATGCCACTTGTATTCTCTTTGTGGGCTGTTCTTTCTGCTAGAGATCTAATGAAAAAAAATATTAAAATGAAGAGCTGCTAGCAATGAGCAAATTACAGATTTCTAGATCTAGTAATATAATTGAAATGTGGTATTATGAAGAAAAGGCTTAATGACCAAAATCTGTTTAGATCAATGTTTTGCAGTTGTGAATAAAAATTACTTTTAAATAAAAAGATGCACACGTAGAATTGATGAAAAAACTGCAGTTTAGAAATTACCATATGTGACAATCAACAACCTGCTCCTAAACCACCTTTAAAAGTTCTTTGAACCTCTTAGAAAGTATAATGCAATAACTTCACAAGAAAGACACCTAAGTCCATGTGGTCCAACTGACTTCCATCCAGATTTCTGATGGAACATCAGGAATAGATGTTTGAGCAGTGAAAGCTCTTCCAAATTCAAAAGCTTTCTCTTGTGTCTGCTGTAGCCTAACACCGTTGCTGCCAGCTGTAGTTGCTGGGGCAAGAAAACAGCCACTGAAAGAAGCAGCTGCAAAGTCCTCCAGAAAAATGCGTGGAAGGAAGGAAAATGTGTCCCAGGGAGATGGACCAACATTCAGATTTGCCTTTCACTCTGTGAGATTCAAGAACATTCATCTAAATGGTTGCAGAGCTTGGTCATAGAAATGTTTAGTCTGAAAATAACTTCTGAAGTGTCTCTCATGAATGTTACCCAGACTTCAGTTTTGTATCATGTATTACACCAGGCATAAAAAAATAAAATAAAAGAATATTATGTAATACTCTTTATGCCACGTCTCCAGGAGAGAGATTAAACTGAATCTAACAACAACTTATTCATATGGCTCTCACCTGTTATACAACGTAAACACATTTTATTCAAATATGTGATCAATGTGTCCACCAAACAGGCAAGGACAGGAGAGTGAGTACATGAAGCAGGCATTCATATCACCAAAGCTGTCAGACAAGATAAGCAGAACAATCTCCTTACTACACATGAAGGATGACCAACAAAGCCAAAACCAAGATGAGAAGTACTGTAACAACCCTTTGGGAAGGGAGAGGGCATTAGCATGAATATATCACACATAGTCAAGGAAAATCAGAGAAGGAAAAAATGATCACCTTGGTCTCAGATACTAAGAACCACAAAGGATTTAATCAATAGTCCTAACTATATAGCATCAGCTCTGTAGTGTTGTATGCTCAGGGATAATGTGTTATAAACCAACAGCTTTGTATAATTAGTAAAGTATAAGGATTAATCATTGTCAAGAAGTGTGTTGTTGATGAATTATTTTGGTAAGGTTGATCTTCTAAATACTCATTACAGCAATCTATAATTCCTTTTTCGTTATCCACCAGCAACAGCATTAGAATAAAGATGCACTAGGTGAGCTGTAGAATGCATTGACTGGTCTCCAGCAAATCATTTCAGTGCACAACAGCTGCCAGCATATCTAGTCCCACTAAATGCAACATAATTACTTATTTTAACAGGTGTAGCATTAAGAAGTTTTGCTTATCATGGGAAGTTTTGACATCAGATCTTTAATCCTAGCATTTTTTTTTTTTTTAATAATCAGAAAAAAAAATCATTGTAGTGTATGTAGTGACATAATAAACTCCGACCATGGACCCACCTTCCCACAGTAAAGACAAATTAACTCTGCCCAGTAGAGAAAGCAACTACAGGATATATTAATTTTATTATTATGGATATCTCAAGTTACCATGATCTGCGAGATTATACTCTGATGTCTCTGAAGTCTCGTAACTGTAGAAGATTTATTCAGAAAGACAAGAATTAAAGAACCCATTCCCAAAATTTGCAAGCATGCTTTCTGCACAATCCCTTGGGAATACTTTTTCATCTTATATTATCTCTTGAAACTTAACTTTTGGAACAGTATCTTGTTCTAAGTTGGGCCAACATCACAAAACTGATTTGAAGTCAAAGCAGGCCATGAACAGGCAAGAGCAAAAGTTAGGGTAGCAGCAGAGAGAAAACCACCAAGCCCTATCCAAACCAGTCTGTACAGGTCACAGTCCTCCACAGCACTGGGAAGGAAAAAAGTAAGGAGACTCCAGCTTGCTGCATATGTTTCATTTCTCAGTTTTCAGACCTGTTGTCCAGGTGAGCTCAACATAGGCACTCAAAGAGCTGGAGGACATAGGCTGATGAGGCAGGAACAGAGAGAGTCACTAACTACAGCCTTAAATATTTTCAGTCTACAGTAGCTGCAAAATATCAAAATCATAACACTGTAATTTTGCCAGAGAGTTAAAAGAGTAGTTGTGTTCTAAGAATTTAGAGCATAGAAAATCAAAGACATTATTTTGATTTCTATTTCTTGCTGCTTTGCTTTTTTTGGAAATTCTCCCAGGACATTTCGGGTTGGTCTCTTTACACTTCCTCAGTTGTCTATGGGGATTTCCAAAATCCAAGCTACAAATGAAGACGTATATTTTACTGTCACATCTAACACTGGGAACTCTTAATTAAGGAAAATGTGATGTGTTTATATTAGTCAGAATCACATGATTTACAGGGGCAGACACAGCAGCTTGGGAGGACTGAAAAAAACTGTATTCTCTGTAGACAGAACATGATTTAAATGAACATTTCTCACATACTTTCATAGCATTAGGCAGGGGTCTGACTATAATTTGAAGACTAAGCAGCAAACTCAATAAAAACTGCACTCATTCCTTCATATTCCCCTAAAACTGTAGTTAAACAGAGAACCCTAAATCTGTAAGAAATCACATGGAATCATCAAGCTTACTGTTGGCTGGCCATGAGAAACTGTTCCAATGACTGGATTTTAAATCACTGATTCAGTGATTGTAAATCATTTGTTTCACTGAAATGCTGAAGTTTACCAGTTTTCTGTTTCTGGGAAAATGGGATAAAAGGCACTCTAGGGTTCAGGAGCAAATGTACTTCTACAGGCTATTTCTCATCTGTCATCTTGACCATTTATTTAATTCCTCATCTGTCAATGTCTGTTATTTTTTCTCTTACCTGTAGACAAACTTATTAACACAGGACCAATCGCTTGGAGTTTATGCTCCCCTGTATGGCACAATGCATGCAGGGCCCAAGAGCCAAGTTCTTAAACACTGTAATAACACCATGAAATACCACTGTCAGTCATCATTTGAGCTGTATCTCCCTGATGAACACACTGTATCAATGTAGCTTAGAATGAATGACAGAACAAGGCCAAACTGAAGATTACAGCCCACCTTCAATGTAATGCTTTGTGCCTTGATTTAAAATGTGTTGGGTTCTTGCATTTTAATGAAGCACAGCAACTACATATAAGTTTTACTGAAAATCCATTCACAGTCAGAATAGCCATACTGTAATTGTGTGGTTCTCCACCAAGAAAAGCATCTAGCCAGAATTACAAACATGCATCAAATATCCTACAGTTGGAAAAGGAGGGAGGAAAAAGAAAGCCCTTCCTTTCTCTGTCTGGTATACTAAAACATAAAGCCTTTCGAGCCAGCTCAGTCTTTTCAATGTGCATTTGGACAGTGCCCAGCACAAAGAGCCCAAGCCTCCACTGAAAGTGTCTATTCTCCCTCACAACAGGAATGAATATGTATTGAATATATTCAATAGACATTAATTCACCAAATAGCTTAGGGTGATATTTCTGTTTCTAAAAGAAGAGGAGAGCTCGAAAGGAAGTCACTTGGGCTGTAAACAGAAGTTTATCATACTCCACTTCCTTCTGTGAGGATTTTTCTTTTTATGGCTACCTGATTTATAGCACCACACAAAGCTCAGCTGCCAAGTAAAAGGGAATCTGAGCAGCAGCAGTGGCTCCTCTCCCAGATTTTAACTCCCTTTTCACTCTGGCCCACAGTGTCCACGCAGCACATGCTTGCAGCAAGCAAACCAGCCTATAGATGAAATAAAGATAATCACAGCACTCAAGTCTGCACTCAGGAGAAAGACACTGGTTTCCCATATTCTGAGGGTGTGCCTTCCCAAAGAAACAGGAACAAACCACAGAAGCAGTACCTCTAATCCTTTTCTCACTCAAATTCTATGGTAGGAAGGAAGATACGGTTCATGCCCGTATATCTAACATCTGAACTTTAAACTCACACCGGCGCTAAGGCACCTCTAGCCTGATCATCTGTATTTCTGTCAGATAATAAGAACAGATGGTGATATTTGATACAAACTAATCAGCTAACTTAGCAAAGAGCTGGGTATACGTTTTCATAACAAGGCATTTGATGAGGCTTGATAAATAAAATTTCCCATGAGAACAGAATACTGGAAATACCACCCTTATAATAGAAAAATATAACTAATTCTATAAAGAGCAAGTGAAGGTAACCTTAATTATGGAAAATTCAGTGCTTACAATCTTTATGCTACTGGAATTACTTTTGCAAAGTATAATTGCCAAAAGGTGACTTTCCCACAGCTAATAAATGCCAGCAGACAAATCAGTCATGAATGTCCTGTTCTTTTCTTGGAGAATCCTTTTGCAGTAATACAAGTATTTTCAAATAAAGTAACTGGAACTAAAGCCGGTCAGGAAATTTGTATTAAGTGCTCTTCTTCAGAAAGTACTAATTTTTATTATCATTAACATTGGGGGTTTTGGCAGAGAAGACTTGATTGATTTCTTTCCCCCCAAAAAAATCCCCAAACCTGAAGTGTCCAATTTATATGACATTTTTCACAGAGATTAACCCATTTTTTTTCATTACTTTTGGCTCTCAGAAGAATAGTGATCTAAAAGGCTTCAAGCTAACAATAGAGAGCTTTGCTTGCTGATTTTTCTTTTTTCATTTTAGAACTAAAATATATTTCAGAGATTATTTTTACACCCTCCCTTCTGAATGCATTTTTAGTTAGGAAAATATTGGAGCTATTATAATGGCATCTCAGCTGTGCTGAGAATGAGCAAAGAAGTTTATTTAGCAGAACAGGATACAATAAAACTTGCTTTGTTTTGTCTGATGTGTTGCATATGAGAGAATAATCATTATCAACCAAGAGTCAACAATGAGTTCAGCTATAAACTGAGTTAGCAGCTAACTCTGCACATCTCAGAAAGCTTAGCCTTTTCCTGTGCACTCTTTGAATGGGCTTTCTCAAACACACACTCTTGACTGTGCAGTTCATATTTTAAGTGCTATTCATATTATATTCCAGAGCAGCTTAGATTGTTCTTCCCACAGGATATTCAAGATCACAGGGTAAAATTGCTTTGGTGTGAATGCAAAATCACGGATTTTGGTATTCCAGAGCTGAACACTTAATTGTGCCACTATCACTCTATTTGGTTCGTTGCTTAGACTGTAGATGAATTTCACCTGAGAAAAACAGGATTTCACAATGCAACGAGCTCTTCCTCTCTGCAGACCACAAAAAGGCAATATGAAAACAATAACTACACAACAGGAGCAACAGTTGATAAGCCCATTTGGTGTTTTATCAGGTTTACCTGTCTAGGATAAATGGATTATTCATATCATGGAGTAACTGTCACCAGCATAGAATAATAAAGTCATTCAGGCTGGAAGGAACTTGTGGTTGTTTTGTAGGCCAACCTCCTGCCCAAAGCAAAGTCAACAGAAATAACTATGTCAGCAAAATACACATTAGTCTTAAAGGATACATAAACCCAGTAACTTTCCCTTTGAGGTTAACTTTTACCCTTTGAGTTTCTTTAAAACTTGATATCTTTAATACTGAAGATAACAAGTGAACTAACAGCATCAGAAAGGTCTTCCAAACAAAATGCTATTCTGCTTGGTAGTGTAGTATGAGACCTGTTTCTTTGGGCTCACGTACTAATTTCTCAGCAGGAAGGCAAGAAGCAGAGGTATGTTTATTTGAACAGCTGAAGAGCAGTGCAAAGAGTTTATGATGGGAAGACCATGACCTACAAGAATCTTCTCTATTACCAGCTAGTTTTAAAACCTGTATCAATTTGAAACTCTATCACGTATAACAAAGAACTAGGAATTTCTTACTTAGTGAAGTGAAAGATACAAAGTCTCCACCTGATGCTTCAAAGAGAAATTAAAAACAAAACCTTAAAAATATTTTTTTCTTTTTGTCCGCATGGATCTTATCCTTAGCAGCAATAATCCCCATCAAAATAGAAAGGGCTTTTCAGCCTTCTTCACATCTTTCAGCTAGGGACCAAGGTCAGAACAAACAATAAGCTAAGAGGAGGTAAATGGGCTGTAGTCTACAATGCATGGTGGACAGCCAGCGCCTACTCTTACATTTTGAGTTCTTGGTCACAATGAAGTAGTGCTGAAGAAAATCTTAATGTCCAGGCTCTGTTTAAATAAAAAACACTGTTGGAAAAAGAAAGAAAGAAAGCAAGAAAGCAAGAAAGAAGAATTTAAAAATTGTAGAGTGGAGAACTGATTGCAAATTAAAAAAAAGCATTTCTAACTTGAAAACAGGAGGAGGAAAGTCCTCATTTTACTGACAGAAACATGACAGAATTAATGACAGCATCTTGCAAAACTCCTGTTATTAATATTATGTGTTACATTTCAAATCTGAAACAACATGACGGACATAAGGAAGCACTAGATATATTCCTTCAGTTGTGGGAAAAAGAAAAGTGTGGGAAAATACAAATGGGAGGGGTAATGAAACTAGTGCTGACCTTTGTTCAAAGTTCCCAAGAGTAAATACAAATTGTACCTCACATTGTGGCAACCTTTTATGGTGCCCTACATTTGATTTGTGAACTCTGCTGCACTCAATAGCAACAGCAGAAAAGAGTGAGGATATAATCCTTCTTTAATTCTTCAGTAATTCTAAGACAAAACCCACTTAGTGTGAGCTATTTTATTTACCAGTGCAATGCCCAAGAGATTTTTTTTTGGTTTTTTTTTTTGTCTCTCATTTTTTTCCTTTATTCTTTTTTTTCTCTCTCTTTTTTTTTCCTTCTTTGGTTGCAATTTTCAACAGAATATCAAAATGAACTAAACAAAGCTGAAAAGGAAAAGTTGTGTTCTGTTTCAGGAATAAAAAATGGGCCTCCATCATGCTGTTTCTCACAAGAGATGCATACAGTCTTCTGCCTACATGCTTTTAAGTGTGTTAACAGTGTTTAAAACTTATTCTTCCTAATTTTGCATTCATTAGTGTTTCTCAAAGTATATGTGCTGCTACCTTGAAAACCATTTCTCTCCTAAAAATACTGCATTTTTTGTATTCTGTTATTTTACTTCTAAGAAAACTCATACAATAAATATTCCCAGACACTGAAAACATTAAACGTAAAATGAAAAAGCCACTGCCCCTACCCTGCAAAGCCACTCAGCTGTGTACTGTGCAAGAGATCTTCCAGGAGCATTGTTGGTGTTTTAAAACACCACTGAATTGCTGTCAGAAGTGCAAGCTATGAAATCAATTTATTGCTGCAGGGTGAGATTTTCTAGAGAAAGGTCCAACCCTCATGATGTTTACAGGCATTTAGTACAACACAATAGAAACTCGGAATGTGGCTAATGTAGATATAAGTAAGAAAGTTTTTTCTAAGAATTAAGGGCATATAAACAAATATTTCAAAAAGAAATTACTAAGTTCCTCCTAGAATTAGAAAAAAACCAAGAAAATTTAGATTTCCTCACAGACAAAAACAGGACTTCTACATTACCTTTCTTGCATCATAATAATTCACTACTGATCAAAACAAAGACTTTGCAATCATTTACCACTTTAGACAGGTTTTCTTCTCTTCTAAAGCTGGAAAACAGACCCTTCCAAACCTTTTATTCATTAGATGTGAAAGACACCGCCTCCTCAGTCCCATCATCCCACTCCACTATGAAAAGTAGGGACTCCACCATTCTCCTAGCACTGTTTGTGTGTTATGAGATACGCTCCTCCTTCCGTGTCTGCACACTAAAAGGTGAATGAATGAGCCAAAGATTTATAGAATCCACTGAACTGTCAGATTCTTCAGAGATTATCCACTAAATAAAATTGGATCTAGAGTTCTACTATTACTTTTTCCAAAACCTGTTCACAGTTAGCATTCCAAAATAGGGCAGTGATATCTGTCACTCCATTATAAAGCAAGGATAGAGCTTTTAAAAAGGATGCTGGCATCCTAAAAATACCAGTAAAAACAGGGATAATGTCTCAAGTGGACAAAGCATCATTATTTCATTTACTTCAGCTTGGATAGCTCATGGCTTGGACTTACCTCATGATGGTTCCCTAAAGAAATAGAGTTTCTCACTGACATTTTTTCACAGCTCCTCTTCTATGAATTTCACTGCCAGACAGCATGACCATGCCCATGAATCCTTTTTACATCATTATTTTTGCAATTATATATTTGGCATTAAGGTACAAAACAAAAACCAGAGTAGAACAATTGGTTCCTTACCAATTGCCTTTTTTTATTTAAGCTGTTTAATAATTTTTGAGTCTACTCTTGACAAACAGTACAATCCAACAAAAAACCCATATAAGAAGGACCTCTTTTATCTTCACAAAAAATAAGATCAACCAACCAGAACACACTCTTTTAGTTAAAACAGATCAGATTTGGACATTGCAAAGAACTCCAGCCCCCTCTTGTGACAAACCATCAGAAGACAAGCATAGTTTCATAGTGTGATACTGCACAGTTTGAAGCTGTTTCCATCCCAATAAAATTCCTTTCGAAAGATTGTGAGGCTGGAAGGAAATAATTTGGCTTCCTGTAGTCACAATCCTCTCTGTCTTAATTGAGGTAGAAAGGTAACATTCAGATAAAATTGCACCAAGTGAGAACAAGAAGGCTTTTTTTACCAATCAGCATTAATTCTTTCCACCTCTGTCACTTAAGGGCTGCTAAGCGTACTGGATATAAAAAGTAGTTTTGGTGTAACATCTTGTTCCAGTGGTGCATAATGAACACAGCTTTCAGGACCACCATAACATTAGCATATTCCCTTTAATCAGAGCACTTTTAGCACAAATTCTTCGTGAATATGATTGGCAAAAGTGCAAAGGTAAGAAAGGAATAACATGTGGCAAAATGCCCAATAATTTTTGACCTGGTCTGACATATCTCTGTATATGCATCTGTCCAGATACATATACCTAAAACTACTCGTAGACTTTGTATCTCAGAAATTACAGTTCAACAGTGAAGAGAATACCAGCCTGCACTACAGTGACTGACTCTACAAATGGAGCAATTCAGCACTGGTGTATTCGGAAATCAGCAGCAGCCATTTTCACTGTTGTTAAAGTAAATTTGTCAGAGATCTATTTAGGGTATGAAAAAGCTAATAACTTTCAGGACTCAGGCAGGATCCCAAACGTAGGGTAAACTATCATGGTTCAAAAGGATTAGATTGACCCTTCCCGTATATTGTTTCTAATCCAGGATTTTACCCACAGGTAGGTAAAATACATTGTAGATGTTCTGCAGATGTAGAAGTGGTTTGTCTCTGCTATGCGGACTTGAAGAAGCATTTGGGGTCCTGAACATGGCCAATGTTCAGAGCTGTGATGAGCTGACAACTCTGTACAGACATACTGGTCCAAGCCAATGAACCTCCTACTGAGCATAACTGGGAAAGAGTCCGTTGCATCCAACTTGCACAGCAACACTTGAAGTGCAAACCACTTTCTAAAAATTTTCCAAATACAAATGCTCTGAACCACCCCCTCAAACACTGATGGCATTCCAAAATTATCTATATAAGCCTTCATAATAAAGACACATCCATTAAGACAGAAGAGCTCTTAGCTATTTCCAAAATGTATAGTCAGGAAAGTGCAGTCATCAGATGTGTTTGAAAACCTTTTTTAGTTCAGAGCATCTCAGTAGCTCCAGCTTGCATGTACATAAAGTGCAGAGTTTCACTGGAGGCTACAGAGATCTGTATTAAGCTGCACAAAGCTTTGAAGAGAATTGCTAAGAATCAGTCTTCTAGAACATCAGAACTAGAATTGTTTAATGCCATTTCTGTGAACTGCAGATAGATGAAGATCAAAAGCTTCAGATTAATTAACATGATCAGTTGTACATACAGGCTACCTACTCACCTCAGATCTTATTGAAACTAAAGTACCAGATCTCAACAGTTCAACTCAAATTAGTCCATTGATTGGCTTTGCTCAAAAGACTGAGCACACAAAAAAATTCAAAGATGGCAGAAGAAAAATAATACCACTCATGTTTCTTGTAGAACCACAAGCATAATTCTGCAAGTACCTCTTCTCTGAGTGAGTCATCTGCTTTGAAAAGGCAGTTTAAATGCCAATTCACCAAAAGGTTTCCCTCAGCCTCATCTTTTGTTTCTCTAGTTTCACCATCTGTTTAATTCTGGTCATTTCCTCACCGACACCTTTTATCTTTTACTCTATCAGTGAGCACAGGTTTTTCAGCATTTGGATTTTAGCTAACATGAAGGGATGCCAAGTATGACTTACAGATGCTGCAGCAATGGATAATTCAGTTTGAAATCATGGAAAAATGCATTGTTTTAAGTAAGTTTAAAGCAGATGTGTAATGATATGGCAATAATGTTGGCTAAAACTATAAGTGCAATTTAATTTTTCATTCAATATCCTGTCTTCAATTCTGTAGCCTGCCCTTGCTCCTACCTCTAGCCATGCTTGTCACTGGTACAGGTACATACCTAGTCATTATATCTACACAGCCTTGAGCTCTGTAATGTCATGTGGTCACACATGTCTTTTCCAGCTGGTAGATAATATTTTATCTATTAACAATCCACTTCCTCTCCCACTTTTTTCCCCCAGCAGAATCCTAACAAATGTTTCTGATGTGATGTAAACCCAGACATTTACACATACACAAAGTCTGCAGTACTGATACAAACCTTAACATAAAATAATGTGAAATCATTCAAGCACTTTCAAGTAAAACAGAAGAGATTGACAGGATTATAACAGGATGTGACGATGGCCAGTTTATATTCACAGCAGCAACTCTGTAGTGGAACAGCAAGAGTTACTTGCCATGGTGGTCTATTTCAGGATTGAACGCTCAAGTATTATTGTTACTCTTATTCTCCACCTCAGAGCAGTGACCTAAAGCAGTGCTTAATGCCAGTAGTCTTTAGGGACAATCTCTGAGCCCAGCTGCTCCCATCCCTTGTGTGAGATGAAGAGCTTTACCCGCAGGGTCTCTGAGCTTCTGTTGCTGTGAATACACCACTTCTTGCTCTTGGTGTCCCCTGCTAGATACACAGGCATCTTAGGAATGCAGAAGTTTGTGTTTGAGTCATAACATGATCCTATTTACTCATCTATCACACCTCTTCACCAGACTTTCACAGCTGCTTGCTGTTTCCATCCACACAGCACTCCAAAGTGGCAGGACATGGGCACTGGGTGCGGGATCTATACTTCTGAATGGAAAAAGCTCAAGTGCTGGTTTCTCATTTAAAGTAATCTAGTGATCTCAACAGAGGAATCAAACCATTTTAAGGCCCTTCTGGAAGTATATTAAGCTCTTGGCACAGCCACTGATGATGTGAAAACAAAGATAGAACAAGTAGAGAGATGGGACAAATTGCAGTAAGGCATTGCTGCATTCACTGGCAGATCAAGTCATCAGACCAAAGATCCCATTCCTGACTCCCTTGAAGGCATGGACAAGCAGTCAACATAACTCTACTTCTACAGTACTCTATTCCCACAGATATCTGTGTATGTTGTTTATGGTGTGGCCTAGAAATTCCAGGTAGAGGCAGTACATCATAGTAGAGCTTGAAGTAGTCCTTAGAGACAGAAGCTGGAACTCAGTGTGCTGAACTGATTTGTTCTGTGCTGAGCAAAAGCCAGAGGATAGGAACTAATCTTAGGTATTGGGAAGACTTTCCTGAAGCAGTAAACAATGTACCGGAAGCAGAAGAGAAGCTGCAAATAGATCCAAATTTAGCACTAATGAATGGTGGTTCCAAAATAATGGATACCAGTGCTGAAACATAAAGGTTCTTTTAAGCCACCTTTCACATTCCAAAACCACAGAGAGGTGGAAAATGCACTTTTCCCAACACTATGATGTCATGACCCACAGCATTTCACTAGATGAGCTTGCTAATATATCATACATCATTTTAATTTTGATACACAACACACTGTACGTTAAAATGAGGAAATACAGAACAAATGTAAGGCACCTTACATCGTGTTTGTTAATTGAGTGTGAGATTGTGTCTGATCAGACGAACTTCACGTTCAATTTTTTACCACTTAATCCCACCGTAGCTTTGCTCTTTACTAACTGTGCAATTATTCTTCTAATGCAATGCAGTCCCGCCACAGGAGATGATCCCACCTGTAAAAGGTTTTAAATGGATACCTGCAGTTAGGTTATAAAAATATTAAACCAATCAGCAACAGATAACCACCATTCCTTGAACTGAAACATACCCATCATACAGCATGGGGTTGCTGGGTTATAGTACTATTAGCTCTACACTACCTTAGCAGAGCTCCCTCAGCTTTTAACCAACCTGACGCTCTTCCTGCATTTGTACTTTGCTGAACACAAGCAGGCTCGCAGCTTCCTGTGTGATGGTGATAACATATGTCTGACTTTGTTGTTGTCAGCTGGAGCGAAGGGGAAGACAATGCCCTTTGAACTGTGAAAAGCACTATAAAGCTTATCAGATCCTCCCCAGATATCACTGAAGGAAATGGGCTGGAAGAGTTGGCCCCACATAGGAAATATATATAAAAACCTGTCAGTACTAATCTTTTTGAAATGTCATTAAAAACATACTTTTGCAAATCTGCTAGACAATGTCACTTGTACAAAGTGAACTGAAGTAAAAGTGGAGAGGAAGAATTGTACTCCACACATTAAACTTAAGTACATATCACTCAGTAGTCAGTAGTATCAAGACCCCTTCATTTTACAGTTCCAAAATAAACTGGTCTTAGTGATTATTTCTCCGGTCCTTTTCTGAAGCCGAGATTTAAAGGTCATGTACTGTATAAAACATTATACACAACTTTTCCCACTAAACAGTTCATTTGGGGGTTTTGTTTATCTGCAAAGCCTTCTAGATGAACTGCAGCAAAGTAAGATCATGGAATGACCCCCACAAAAACCCTGCACATAATAAAAATTATATTTTCAGGCTAGTGTTAAGGTAATGTCCTTACTGCCCTGCCAGATTCTGTAGACAGCATTAGCATATAAAACTTTTAATAAGAATCATGCAGTTTTATATTGATAAAACACCTATCTGATTTACCCTGTACTACACAGTCACAAAAACAGTTAAATAGCATAAACACAAAAGTTGTAAAAGAAAAAAGAAAAAAATCACTTGGAGTTGTTTTTTCTATGATAGGTGAAAAAAATCCAAACAAAATAGTAATAACAAATGCAAGGTTGAAAAGATTATGAGCAGAGATTCAGGAAACTCAATCCTTCCTTTTGATGTGCTCACTTTGTGGTTATGGCAACACCAGTTAAAAAGCAATTTTCCAGTATCTTCACTGACATAACTGGGGAAAATTTCTAGTTATTACAACTGGAGATGAATACAAGCAGGAAAAAAAAGAAGTATAATCCCTATTCCTCAATTTAGGTAAAAAACAACCAAATCTGCAGATGTCAGGTGAAGCATCAGCAACAGAAGTGCTTCACAATCTTTTCATAGAAAAGATTTTAATTTGCTGTGGGGTTTTGTTGTCCCTGTAGCAGCATTAATACACAGTATATAATAAACCCTTCTGCTTCACACTCAGAACACTCGCCCTCTTAAACAGGTCACTTAGAAGTCATGAAATAACACCGGAGATCATTCTGATGGTGTCAATATAAGAATGTAAGCAAGAGTAAATATTATTCTCCATATTATTTAAAAATCTATTTTAAAATAACATCCAGGCAAGTTTATCGGCAGGACTGAACACACAACGTTCCACTGCAAATCTGCCCCAATTTATCAATGCTGTGCTCTGTTCCAGGTGTCTGTCACAATCCAAGCTTCATAATTCCAGTAGAGAGGAAAAGGAGAAGTCGGTTTTTCTGATATCAGGTCTTTGTTAGGTTTTTTTCTTATATTTATAGCTTTTGAAATTATGTGGAAAGAATGCAACTGGCTGATGTCTGCCAGAGACCTGTACCCATGTGGCTTTACTCAGAAACTACTGTCCAGTTTCAGGAGCTCACCGAAGTCAGCGTTCTCTTGGACAAATCCAAACCCCAAACTTAGGACCACTGCTTAGTGATGGTTGGAAAAGCAGAAAGCAGCTGATCAGAACTCCACTGTGTCACTGCCAATATATACTGAAAGTCCTGAACTCCCCCTCCTTAAAAGGGGGGATCGGTCTATCAGACAAGGCAGGGAAGAGGAGAAAGGAAACACTCCTAAGAGAAAACTGAGGCACTGAACTATTTTGCTCACGGTCACTCAGGAAGCCTATACAAGAACCAGGATGATGAGCTTCTCCTTAGTCCTGGTCTACCAGGGTGTTTTTTCATCTTACTTTTTAAGTCTCATATGACTTAGGTTTTTTCACCATTAAGTTACTATCTCTGACAGGAGTTACATCTTCTATTTTCATTATTTGCAGGAGATTTCAGAAATATTAAGATTACATATATGTTTTTTACTTGCTCATATTTTATTTAATTTTCTTTACTATAGAGACTTTCTCAAAAAAACCCCAAGTGTTCAGAGACCAATATATAAAGTAGCAAGGTAAAAAAGTCATCTTTCTGCCCTCTTACCCAATAAATCTTGACAAGATGACAAGAGAGGGGCAAAGTTCCCTTTCCTGTATTATTGCACATAGCTTGAATTCTGCAAATCAGAGACTTCGCAAGTATACAGAAAATAGAGCTTTGACCTTCCACAGAGGTGGGAACTGAATTTTTTTTTCTACTATCTATTTCAAAATGAAATTCAGAACTGGCATCCCACAGTATTCAAAATTGCATCCCATGAAGGCAAAACAACCCACTGTTACCTGGACACTTCACGGTAACAATTTAGAGAGACGAACACAGATGGCTGATGCCACCCAGCTGAACCTTTTACACAGCCAACAAATCCTAGGGGTTCAAGAAGCTTTTGTGCAGTGACACTAACGATGAAGCTGTCATTGCCTTAAAATGCAATAAAACAAATTAAGAGGCACGTGTCATCTCAAAAAACATTAGGAAAAAACCTACAACAGTTATGACTTTTACACACATTTATTTCTAAAAGCCATTAATCCAAGTGAATCCTGAGACACAGCATGAGAGTGCCCATACTAGAAATATGCCATTCAAGCCTCTGCTGGCAAAAATCAGTACCGGCTGATCTGTTCTAATGGGGAATAAACCAGAGTCATTTCAAATTCTGCAATGTTATAAGGAACTGAGGGTTAAGAACACTTGTACTCTGAGGCCCATAAAGCCAGACAGAACAAAAAGTGAATAAATGCCAGAGCGGATCTAGAACAAGAGTTCAAGAGGCAAACAGTTTGTAAGAGCAAATTGATACATCTTGTGTCATGCCATGTAATTTTGTAACTGCAAAAGGGAACTGTTTGTCATATGTTACATATAATAAACAGACAGAACAACATTTCCTGAGTTCTCACTACCAGGGCTCCCTATACCATGACCTGGGAAAAACATGTCCAAAATATGCTCAATGCAGCTGTTAAACTGTAAAATTTACTGCAACAGGTTCTTTTCTGAAGCTTTTTCTCTGAAGAAGTTCAAAATAATCTGTAACTGAATCCTTTAAATGTATTTGTAATTCCATGCTTCAAAAGTTTAGCAAGGTACAAGATTCTCAAACCTAGAATTAAGAATTGTATAAACCACAAGATCATGGATTGATCTTATCCACTCTCAGGATTCCTCTTCCCATGCAGCAGATGCAAAACATTTCTGCATGGCAATAAACTCTATAACATTTTATGCCTAGCAGGGAAAGACAAGTGAAAAATAACTTTTTATTTACTAAAACATGATTCAGAAGAGATGACACCATGGTAAGGACAAGGAAGAGAACATGAACAAGCTGATCCAGGAGATTTTACAAGAAGTCTGTGATACCTAGCTAAAAATGACTTGAGGACTTTGCTTAAGAACGTTAAGCACCTAGGGATGTTGTCTACTGATCCTCTTCCAGCTCCCTTCCCTTTATCCTCATTCTGCTGGCCGGATTAGTTTAAAGATTATTTAAAATTAGTTGAAAGAATTAACTCTGAGGGCTATTCGACACACAACTTATTTAGAAACAGCCCCTTCAGTTGTTCCTGTTTGATGTGTCCACTTGAGCAGACTCAAGTCACAGCTGTGACCAGCTCACCCGAGTTGTTCCACGTTGTGGCTGTATCAAATCCCTGTGTAATCGGTACCTTTCACATGACAGTTCTCTCTTTCTCAGACCTCTGTTTCTTTCATAAGCCAAGCATTCAAAAACCTTTCTGTCTAACCTTGTTCTCACCTCTGCACTGATCTGGATTCTGCAGCTTGATCTGCTTTTCTTCATCAACACTTTTCCTTCACCATCTGGCACAGGGAGGGTTTATCCATTTTGGCGTGGCACAGTGCCAGGTCCCAGAACCTCATCCCACCTCCTCTGGCAAGCCCGAGCCCCTCTGCTGACCCTTCCTGCCTGTCTGGGAGCTCTGCTCCATCTCTGTCATGTTCCAGCTGGACTCAGTCACTTTGGAAACAAAAAGTCACTTCAGAGAAGCTGAGCACAGGACAGGAAGAATTTCTTACGCCTTGAAAAAACATACATGGGATTTAAACCTCCATTACCACATCACCATAGAATGGTTTGGGTTGGAAAAGACCTTAAAACCCATCCAGTCCCAACCCCCTGCCATGGGTAGGGACACCTTCCACTATCCCAGGCTGCTCCAAGCCCCGTCCAACCTGGCCCTGGACACTTCCAGGGATGGGGCAGCCACAGCTTCTCTGGGAAGCCTGTGCCAGGGCCGCACCACCCTCACAGGGAAGAACTTTTTCTGAATATTATATATACAACATAATTTTCATAATATTATAGATATTATAACATATATTAGAATACATACTATAATATATATGTACTGTAATATTATAATATAAAGTGTGTATATATATATATATATATATACACACACACACTCTATATCCACTAAACGCTAAATCAATTACTCTTCAATTCCCAAAAGACTCGTAACTATCAACTGTTTGAAGAATTGTTACAAGTAACAGAGCGGGTAAATAAACGCATTTTTGCAGGCTGGAGGGAGTGCAACAGTTCCCCCTAGCGAGCGCCGCACAGAGCAGAAACCCCGCTGGTGAAGGTTTTCAGGGCTGTTCAGCCTTTAAAAAGCACGCAATAAAACACGTGTATTTCGGGCGCGTTCCAAGCGAACCGAGGAGCGGCGAGGGCGGAGAGCAGAAGGGGGTGAGGCGGCGGCCCTTCCCTGCCCGGGAGGAGCTGAGGCCCGGCCGGGGCATGGCGGCCGCGCCGTTGCCATGGCGACCGCCCGCTGAGGGGCCGCGCGCGGGGCCCGCACCCCCGTGCCCGCGTGTTCCCGCCGGGAATGGCGGCTGTGTGCGTCGGGCTCTGAATCACGGCATCCACTGGGCTGCAAAACACCTCCGAGGTCATCGGGTCCAACCTGTGGCCCAACACCAGCGCCCCAACACCAGTGCCACAACACCAGCGCCCCAACACCAGTGCCACGTCCCGTCTTTCCTTGAACACCTCCAAGGGCCGTGACGCCGCCATCTCCCTGGGCAGCCCGTTCCAATGTGTAATCACCCTTTCTGTGAAGAAATTCTTACTAATGTCCAACCCAAGCCTCCCCGAGCACAGCTTCAGATTGTGTCCTCTCGTCCTGTCCCTCGTCACCTGGGAGAAGAGCCTGAAATCCCGTCAGGGAGTTGTAGAGAGCGATAAAGCCTCTGTATAAACAACCCCAGCTCCCTCAGCTGCTCCTCAACACACCTGTGCTCCAGCCCCTGCACCAGCTTTGTGGCCCTTCTCTGGTCTGGAGATATTTATGGATCAGGTGTGTAAATGTTTATATATCAGATCTATAAACACACCGAGCAGGTGCGTTTCAGTCAGAGCAAAGACAACCCTGGTGTCAGAAACAGCCACGCAAAACCCATCTCACACTTCACAAGAAACCCCCACGGCTCCTACCTGAGCCCCTGGTGCCCCCAGAACGGAGACACGAACCCCTGCAGGGACACACAGCAGAAAGCAGTGACATTGTCTCCTGCTGCCACTGCAGTTGTCCCATTCTCTCCTCACGGCTGGGCATATATTACTTACCTCAAAATTCAACAGGCTGAATTAAAACCCACCACATCAACAGCAAATTAGTGGGTTTTGCTAGGTTAGTTCTTTTGGCAGTCTGGAGAGCAAGACCTGGTCACTGAAGAAATCAGTGACAGGAATATAAACTGGGAGTGGGACTAAGCCCTTGATTTAAATTTATTTTTAAAAACTGATTTAAGTTTATTAAAATGAATTTGCTACAGTAAGATTACTCAGCTTCTCTCATCACACAATACTTTCTCTGCAAAACAGTTTAAGACTCTTACAAGGAAGAGAATGTCAGATGCATTGATCAGGGAGAAATTGATGAAGAGGATGTTTGTCTGCTATGTCAGGAGGCGTTATTAAGGAAAATGTTTTCTATCCCTTAGCGCAGGTAAAGCATAAAATTTGTTCTGTCTTGCTACACTTCTAATGATAGAATAAATGCTACAAGATCTCCTAACTTAGCTACCTCCAGTACACAAGGAAAAATACATGACAGTTGTTTACAGCCCTTTTGCAATCTGGGAAATGTGGCAATCAGAGGAGCTAAAATGTGGGAGGAGAGGAAGGAGGAAAAGAAAAGGGAAGATCATTTAGTATTGCTATGTGATTTTTTTTCTTTGCTTCTGGAGAGATAACAAATTGGAATTCATTTTCTGTAGATACATCTGTGATAATGTTCACATTAAACACATAAAACTTTGGGCGGACCACCAGGATTAACTAGAGAATGGCTCTGCCTCAGCTGCTCCTCAACACACCATGCACCTCCACTTTACAGGGAAAAACGTGCACCTCTTATTCTCATTCTAATAGAATTTAGAAACTAAACAACTTGTGAATGCAACACAGAAAGCAAGACTGAACAGGCACCTTGGAAACCCTTGTAATAACTCCAGAGCATTTCCAGCATAGCAAAGTGCTACAATAAATATTTTTAAAGCAGTATTTTGACAGTCTTTGAGTATATCTTGTATAGCTTGTCACTTATTTCTCTGCCTTATTGTAAGTAACTGACTTTGACGCCTAAAATCACAAGCCAAACAATATTAAAATGATAGAAAGTGGTTACCTTTAATGAAGGTCCTTCAGGTGCAAGTATGGCAAAATGCACATGTGACACAGGACTCCGATAATTTTATAAGTTTAACACATTAGCATACTTAACAGAAATAATCCAATTAGAGGAACAGTTAATTAAGTAACCTCACCTTTTGGTTCTGCCCCTGACTGAAGCCCTCCACCCCGCTTCTAGCCCAGACTTATTATGTCTACAATATCTGGAAAAAAAAAAAAAACAGCCTTGGTTCACTATAGAGGCAAGACTAGGTAAGATTCCAGGAAGGTTAGCTTGCTGTTCTAAAATCTAAGAGAAATGGTAAGAAAAGTACTAGAGTTAGTTAGGGAGCTATGTAACTATATAATAGTAGTCTACAGAGCTATAAACACATGAAAAATGTATATAAAGCAAAGATCTTTTTTGGCATCAGCTTCACCTAGAGAGTAGACAACATATGCTTTGTAAACAAACATCCATGGCAAACAAAGCCAATGTTTTTAAACTTGCTTTTAGTGCAGTATGTCTCCAAATGATTCTGTAGTATGCATCTGGATTGTCCTTCTCCAAATAAATAATTTAGCTACTACTTTATCATAAAGGGTTAAAAGCTTATTAACCTAGTTCCTTATCCTGTTGATGTGCTTCTGGTTTTTTTCTGAGGTGTACCGAATATGCTGAATATCACCTACGGCATGACTCTTTCACTGGCTTTTGCCATTCTCCACAGTTTTTATTTTTAGACAGGTACCAAACATTTTCTTCTTTGTATCCTACTCTGATCTATTTCATATATTTAATTCCCCTTTCACAAATCGCACTGGACTTGATTTATTCAGCTAAAAGCTAAGTACTTACAGAAAGATACTGAGAAAAGCAAAACCAGCACTATAAAAGAAAGCTTCATCATCCTTTGCCTGTATACATTGCACCACAGCACCCTTACAGGGACAGTAGATGCAGATATATCCTACCTTACCCTACTTTTCCCATATCTTTATTTAGATAAGCCCTTGCAGCTGACAATGTCCAAAATAAAGGGCCATATGAACCAACATGAGCTGAGAAGATTATAGAGATTCTTTGGACTCTGCTTGTAAAGGGCATAAACCATCAGCGCCAGGATCTTCCCCAGTTAAACCTGACCGGACCTTATTAACTTCTCACTGTTATTATCCAGGGTACCGGTCACCTTCTGTACGAGGTGTGCCTGGAACTATTACAGCCTGGGGAATTCTGTCAGCACAAACAAATTCACTGAGAGTCCAGGCCTTGAACTAGAGCACAGCAACTGCAAAACTAAGGAGCTGTGAAAATGAATCTGTGCAGCTCTACAGAGAGCTGGTTCTTTCATACCATCAGTGAGTTTAGATGCCTGTAACAACCACAAATGCATATACTTATGCCTTGGAAGTTAATTTTGCTGCCATATTGTTTCTAGATTTCCAGAAACTGCAGCACTTCAAATTTGAGAGTTGTTTCATGAAAAAGGAGATTGTCTCCAAGGTCCAGCTGAAGACTACAACAAGTTTTTCTTCACAAGAAACAAAAAAGAGAATGTAACTGTATTAGCATTGGTAACCTGAAGGAGGATAACATTCTTTTGTCATGGGAATTATGGTGATGACAGAAATACATTTTAATGATATTTAGAAAAAAAGTGTTGAGAGATGTCCCTAAACAACATTTGGCTTCAAAGATATTCAAATAAAAGTTCAGGCATTGACAACTTTTTCAAATTTTTATTATATTGCATAAGCTGTAACATTTTACAAATCTTAATTACATTTTCAGCAACAGATACACTGATACTGTAGTAAATACAGAGATGAAGACACCTCTGACAAAATATAAAAAGGTAGAAATACTTAAAACCAGGATGCCAAATATCAAGAATGTTTTACATAAACAATATCCATACTAGAGAGTTTTTGAAAAAGATTGCCAAGGTCATGAAGTGTTTGTTGAATATAAGGCTCCATAATTCAAGGTGGTGAGCACAGTCAGTGCCATGAGTTCACCTGCCTTGCAACATCCAGAGCCAGGCTTTGTATGAACAACATGCTCTAATGAGCACTAAAAACTGCCTTTCTACACTATGACATGTAAAAATATTACTGTTCTAACATGGACTGAAGTGCAACAAGTGCTTCAAAGGAACTAAATCAATTACCTGGGGAATCAAGTACCAGGATGTTTTGGGGAGGGGGAATATAGGAATGTTCAGTAAGTCCTAAAACTGACCGAAAAAATTTCATTTGGTAAAACAGTTTTCAGGCTGAGTGTGCTAGCACAAAAAGAAATGACAGAGTTTTGCCCTGCCAGTCTTAAAAAAACCTGAAGCGCTTTTTTTTTTTAGAACACAATGAATACTACTTTTAAAAAGAAAATGAAGCTCAGATTCAAGTCATTTAAACCACCTTTCATATAAATTCTTTAACACAAATGTAGCTGCCTACTGTTAAAAGTGTGGCACAAATTAGTACAAACTACTATAAAAGAATGCTCGTTTTTAACTCCGTAGGCATAGTACTGTGTTTTCATAACACCGCTGAAGTAAAAAAAAAAAAAAATTTAAAAAGCAATTAAATACCAATGCAGGTTAGGCTCCAAATTGAGATAAAAATTGGTTCTAGAAAATAAGAATTACGTACCCATCTCCATACACTTTCTGCTGCTACTGGCAAGCAAAGTTAGCAGCTGAAAAAAGGACTTTTATCATTATAATAGTGTTTATATATAAACATATATTAATTTCATTTTTGAAGTTAATATCCCAGTCAGTTTTATATCCATAAGTCCAGCAACTTCAAGATGCTTGCACTTGACGTACGAAGTTGAATCAGATCCCGTATGTGCATTTTTAAAAGACACTACTGTTCAGATTGCTAAAGATCTATTTTTTAAATTTCTTTTCAAACATAAAATACAAAACCCGGGGTTTACAACAATTACCATCATCATCAACATGCAGGAGTCAGTATTCCAACATAAAGAACACTAGATCTGCCTTTTAAAAGATTATAAAAGCTACATAATTGTATGAATTCAGGGGGTTTTTGGCTAACAGAAAAAAAACATAATGTGCTTTTCAGATAGTCAGGTGTCCCACTGATAAAATAAGTCTGATGAAAGAGAAAGGCACTTCAGCAGGCTAATTTATCTCCAGATTTTCCTAATGTAAAGTACTAGACAACAGATGTAGTGCACTGCCTTTTCATTTGCACAGTATTAGATCAGTAGCATTGTGTAACTGTGCCACTTTTTAACTAACAAGAAGAATTTATACTGGTGCCCGATCATTTCATCCTCTTTGGTACAAATTACTGCATAAAAACAAAGGAGACAAGTAAACATTCCTACATCCTGGATTATTTTTGGTGCATCATCTCTAGCTTTATGTTGGTAAATAATGTCCCTAATCAACACAACAATTTTTACTTTCAGGTTTCTAGTACCAGAGTCCTTCTATTTTCTGACCATACTATAAAGATTTTTTTTCTTTTAATCAAATATGATTTTTAAGTGATTCCCCCACCTTTTTTTTTTTTTAATTCCATAATATCTAGCATTTGGTACAATGTAAAAATGACTGTCAATGAGCTTGCACTTAAAACTATTTGTACATAAATAAAGGCTTTTCTTGCAAAAGCTGATAGCTCAAGAAGTGCCTTGTGAAGAACTGAGACATAACCCTTGGAAACATTTGTGTTCTTTAGAAAGAACTGATTCCACCAAAGCACAAATATGTATCAGTTTGCAAATTAGCATCAGAAAGAAGCTGTATCCTTTCCAGTTTTCCCTACTCATTCCCTTCTCCTTAGAAGGGGCTCACAGACATGGCCCACTTCTTATTTTCAAGGTAAGCAACCTCCAGATTCAAAGAAGTCAAAACCTCTGAATGTTTCCCCAGCCTTCCCAAGAGTTGTGTGCCACGCATCCTTGCTAATTTTTGCATAGGCCTAATTCTGGCACCAGCATTTTAACAGTCAGTTAATGCCACAAAGAGCCAACAGAAAAAAAAAAATCTTAAAAAATAAATTCAGTGATTCCTATAAATTCATGTGTTGAAATCATATAGAGAAATATAGAAAACCATTAGTGTGACTACCAAAACAAACTTCACTGTGACATTCTCTCTTCTCCACGTTATACATCATGTAGAATTTTTTGTGGCATTAAAATTTTTAGAGCTCAGCAGAGTCAAACTCCTTTTTTTAATGATCTAAAACCAAAAAGAATTCTAATCACTAGTAGGCAATACAGGTTCTTCCAGTGCATAAATTCCAACATACAGCTGAAATGTGAAGATTGAGATAATATATTCTGAAATATTCTGTATGAATATAAATCAGAATCATTTTAGAGTTGGATTTCTAATCCTTTTTCTTTGACGACCAGATACCTACTCTGTCAGAGAAGGAGAACAATGGAGTGCCAAAGCTGGTTCCTTTGAACTCACATAAATAAAGCCATTTACAATAGTCTGTATTTTTTAATGATACAACTAAGTTTGAGAAATTAGGTCTTTTTGGTATATACAATGAAAAATGCATTTAAAAAATCTGAAATATTACTGTAGGTGAACAAAATTTCAAGTAAACACATACGAATTTAATATTAGCTCCTCAAAACCATTAGCTTGTCTGGGATTTTCTATTATGTTCAATAGAATGTACAATAATCTCTTTTTGAAAAAGGAGCCATCAGAACCAATGCAACTCTGCAAACAGGGTAATACTGAACCTCAAGAGCAGCTTTCAGAAGAAATGTGCATATATAAGTTGATTCCTACTAATTCATATAACAAAGCAAAGGATGAAATTATCAATATCTGGGGCTAGAAAGTTATACAAAAAATCCAGTAGAATTGCACATTAAAAAAAAGTTTTGTGAAAATGTATTTGGTGTTGGACAACAAAATTCCTGTTACCTAAAAAGAGAACCAAAGGCATGCTAATATGACCAGCCATCTTCACATCTGAAATAGATGAATCATAATTAAACCTCTTTTAGGTTCTTTAGGCCAATTTAATTACAGACTTATTTGCACACTGTAGTGGTTTAACCCTGGCTGGATGCCAGGCATCCACCAAAGCCACTCTACCAATCCCCTGCAAAAAGTGGACAGAGGAGAGAAAATATAATGAAAGGTTCATGAATTGAGATAAGGACTGGGAGAGATCACTCACTGAATACCGTCATGGGCAAAACAGACTCACTCAGCTTGGGGATAACTGAATTTATTACTGACAAAATTAGAGCAGGGTAATGAGAAGTAAAATAAATGTTAGAAACACCTTCCCCCCTCCCTCCATCTTTCCCAGCTCTACTTCCTCCCTGCAGTGACACAGGGAGACAGGAATGTGTCAGTTCATCACCCGTGGTTTCTGCTGCTGCTGCTCAGGGACAGAAGTACTTCCCCTGCTCCAGCGTGGGGTCCCTCCCACAGGAGGCTGCTCTCCATGAACTTCTCCAACTTGAGTCCTTCTCATGGGCAAGAGTTCTCCACAAACTGCTCCAACGTGGCTCACTCTCCCACGGGGTGCAGTCCTTCAGGCACAGCCTGCCTCCTGCGTGAGTCCTCCACAGGGCCACAAGTCCTACCAGGAAACCTGCTCCGGTGTGGGCTCCTCTCTCTGCATGTCCACAGGTCCTGCCAGGAGCCCGCTGCAGCACAGGTTTCCTGTGGGTTCACAGCCTCGTTCAGGCATCCTCCACAGGCTGCAGGTGGATATCTGCACTCCATGGGTTGCAGGGGGACAACTGCTTCACCATGTGTATTGGGTTTGGGTGGCCAGGTTTTTAGTAAGGGGTCTACAGGGGTGGCTTCTGTGACAAGCTGCCAGAAGCTTCCCCTACATCCCACAGAGCCCACGCCAGCAGCTCCAGGATAGAGCTGCTGCTGACCAAGGTTGGGCCAATCAGAAATGATGGTAACACCTCTGTGATAACAGAGTTGAGAAGGAAAAAAGTTATTGTGCAGATGTAATTGTGGCCAGAGAAGAGCAGGGTGAGAACATGTGAGAGGAACAACTCTGCAAGACACCAAGGGCTGTGGAGAAGGAGCGGGAGGAAGTGCTCCAGGTGCCGGAGCAGAGATTCCCATCTGTGATGGTGAGGCCCATGGATATGGGGTGTGGCTGAGCTGGAGTTCATTTCCCACAGCAGCCTTCCCAGTGCTGTGCTTTGCATTGGGAGCTGGAAAGGTGTTGATAACACACCAGTATTTTGGCTACTGCTGGGCAGGGCTGGCACAGCATCAGTGCTGACTCTCAACATTCCCTGCCAATCAGCAGGCTGGAGAGGGGCAAGATCCTGGCAGGGGACACAACCAGGCCAGCTGACTCAAATTAACCAAAGGGATATTCCATACCATATGACATCAGCTCAGATATAAAAGCTAAGACGAGGAGGAGGAAGTAGGGGCATTAGTTGTTTACCAGGTTTGCCTTCTGGAGCAACCACTACACGTGTTGAAGCCCTGCTTCCCAGGAAGCGGCCACACATTGCTTGCTCATGAGAAGGAGAGAACAAACCTATTTTTTTTCCTCTTTGTGCACATGCAAACTTTTGCTTTTGCTTTAGCAAACTGCCTTATCTCAATCTAGGAGTTGTTTTCGATCTTATTTTCTCTCCCCTGTCCAGCTGGGAAAGAGGAGCGATAGAGCAGCTTGAAGGGCACCCAGCATCCAGCCAAGGTCAACCCACCACTCACACACCTATATCAAACTTAATTTGCACTTTCATACTTGTGAACTCAATAGGAACACTTCATTCATGAAGCAACTAGTCACCAGAATTTGGACTGATGCATTGGTGGAAGGTGGTTACCTTCCATATTCTTCTAGAAACAGCACCAGACAACTGACAATCCCAACGTAACAGACATATTTCACAGTAATATTTCCTGAGTAAATATTCCCAGAAGCCCAGCTGCATAGGATACTTCCCAACTCTTGAGTGTACTACAGGGCAGACAACCCAGCACCGCTCACACCACAATTCAAATATAGGCATTGTATGTTTGGGTCTTGGTACAGAACCTTACACAAGCTTTAAGGGAAATATTTATAAAGCCTTCTTAGGATGATTTATAATCAAACTGCCAAAGCCAAAATGCTGGAACTTATTTCACCAGGGAAACAGCCTCAAAGCCACAGAAATACATTCTGTACACTATATGAAGCACATTAATAGATGCATCCATTTTTCTGTTAGCCAAAGTTGAAATGATCACTTTGACAAGATGAATATTAAAATTAAAGAATATTTTGATGGCCTTTCCTTCCTCTATACAATATCTTAGTTACAATTCATGCATTCATGACTTTTGGTAAATTTAACTCCAAGATGAGTCATAAGTAGTATTTATATTGCATTATAGACCAAATTTTGCAATCTGCTGTCTCATGCTCGTAACCCTCCCCCCCAACTTTTAAAGCCTGTTTAACTCCTCTGCAAACCTAGACAAAAGCAGCTCAGGCTGGCAAAATGTAGGCACATAAACCTCAAATGATCTCCCATTGTTTTAAACATAAAATGAAAAGCAACGGTGCCGAGCTTTCCTGCTCAAGAAACTATTTCCAAGGCATAATTTGTCTAATCTTGCACACTTCTTCATCATGGGCCAAACTCTCACTTATAAATATGCAGAGATTCAAGGCTATATTGTGGAGCACAACTGGCCCAACAGCATGCAGAAGAGAAGATGTTCACTGACAAAGAAGCCAAAACAAGACACTGGGATCAGGAGTAGCTGCAGCTTCAAATGCTACCAGAACCAGTCCTTTTCTGCTGGACGTGGACACTTCACAGCCGATGTCAGTCTTCAGCATCCACGGGCCATAACAAAGCAGATTCAAACAAAGCCAATGGGCAACATCTTAAGATAGCAGGGACCAGGAACTGCAGCGGCCACAGAGCTTGTACACTTCCCCCTTCCCCCACCGTTGTATGGAATCGCACATGGATGGGCACACAGGGAGGGCAGTAATGCTGTAGAGCTCTGCTGATAAATCCAACAGAGCTCATCTGCTGGTGTCATGGGACCAACGGATGAAACATTTCACATTGTACAAAGAAGTAGTAACAGATCCCTAGAAAAGGTCACATATAAAATACTGTACAGAATGGTCACGTTGATTGGGAACAAGGCTGAGGAATGGCTTTAACTAGGCTACCATCGCATTAGCAACAAGTACAAAAAAAACCATGTGCCTACATTTCTCACTGTGCATTCCCAAAGGTGTGTCCAAGAATGACAGGCTAATTAAAATGTGGGCCTTCCCCATACTGCCAATAAAATCAGGAACTGGAAAAGTTTACAAGTAGCATTTCCCTGTTTTCAATTCACATGGAATATCAATGGCCCAGATGAAGTTTAGTAACTCAATCTGTAGGTTAAAAAAATGAAACTTTTCTTGATACTAGAAAACAACATTTCCCTTGTAAACTCAACACTGCAGAATTACAGAAGCAGCCAAGAGGTCAACAACCAGCAGGGAGAGCAACAGCACAAAGCATATTGTGTTTTAATTTATAGGAATAAGCGGCCTCTCCTCTCTTTTCTTCCAGATATTGGTTTTGCTATCTCTTTTCATGAGAGGTGGTCTATCCCTTTTTTTAGCAGAAGGGATACCAGATTCATGACTTCCTGGTAGAGATTTTTTTCGTAGACCTTCCTCATCATGCTGTTCTATGACTGGCCCATTCCCTCCTTCCATAATGTGCCTCACAGCCTGGTCCTCTGGAGTGCAAACAGTGGTCCCACTTTCACTGCTACTCAGATCCAGATCTTCCAAGTAAAGAATCTTAGAATGTGGCATACTTTTAATGAAAGTTTTCTCTCTCTCCAGTTTCCTGCTAGGATGATGCTCATTCATGTCCACACCAGAGTCCAGACTGGTATCATTACTCTCTGTTTTTTTGCCCTTTTTCAGATCTATGAAGGAATGCCTCACTTGAGCAATTGGCTTTCCATCCAGGGACACAAACCATGCTCGAGGATGCGGAGATGGTTTTCCTTTAGAGAGTTCCAGCAACGTTTGTTCTGAAATACCTTGAAGTTCAGATGAAAACGGAGTCATTACAACTGCTTCGTTCAATGTCCCAGGAACAGAGACAGACTCCAGTAAGCTGTTGGTGTACCGGCCCCAGTTGGATGTTTGGGAAGGTAAGCCCTCTTCACCACCCAGGGTACTGTTTTCATCTCTGCAGGCAGAAGGCTGGGGATGAGAGTGCACTGGCATTTTGGGGAGTGTTTGCATGTAACCGTCGCGGTTCATGGTTTCCATCATGGGGCCATACACCAGCTGCCCTTTCCTTGGCAAAGTTGCTGATTTAGCAGGATGCAGTTGTTCTGGGGAGTGGAAAAGGTCCGAGGTTTGAAGAATAGCAATAGGCTGATTGTAAATATGCATTAGATGTTCTGGGATATGGGAAAGCCCATACATCTCCTCTTTCAGTGAAAGGTATCTGTTTTGGTCTGGAATGTCCCTAGGAGCCTGGGAAATAGTACTGTTACTGTGCTTTGGCTGCTGTAAAAGCCTCACTCCAGCAGCAGGCTCCACTGAATGGGCTGAATTTCTTGCCTGACCAGTCTGACAGGATGACTGATAAGAAGCATCCTCTGTGTAGATTTTAAAATTGTCTTGTGATTTTCCATCTTCTGTGTCTATGGACAGCCTTCTTTGAGGGCTGTATGAAGAAATCTTCGGTGTGTATAAATGTGACTTATCCTCCAACTTTAAAGACCCTTTGACAGCATTGATGTGATTTATGTGAGTTGTTGACGTTGTCTGGTCTTTTTTTATGACCTCCAGCTTAGTTGTGTTTTTTTCCTTCTTCTGTGTCCGACGACATCTATCCCTATGCAAAAGAGATGCAAGGTGACTGCAGAGCATACTAGGAAATACTGGACTGTTGACTACCAAAGCTGAAGGTTAGAGTTTGGTTAAGAAGTTATAGTCTAATGTGACATCACAAACTTAAAATGAAGTTCTGTAACAACTGTAATTTCTTAAAAAATATTAGGCTACACATTATGTTTTAGCTAAGGAAACAAGTCTTAACCTCAAAAGACTATTTTATCAACCTCAAACTCTACTCATAACAAGCCCACTGGAACTTGTTTTTGCTTACCTGCAGTAACAAAGAAGAACAGCAAAAAACCCAATGATAATGACAACAGTTCCTCCCAGTATGGCCGTAAGGAACACGGTGTGATAGGCTGTTATGTCCTTGGAAACAGCACTAATAATGGACTCTAGATTGTCAAACAAAACCAGACAAGCATTAGTTCTTAAAACCAAATGATTCCACTTGATGTGCAGAGCTAATAAACTGAATGGTACTTTTCCAGTGATTTTGTGTTCCAATGGCATTATGTTCATCCTTCCCTTTTCACCTTGCTATTTCAGCAAACTAGAAAATATACAAACAGGTTACAATATAATGACAGGTTCATCTCAAGTACTAAAGCTTTACCATAACATGTACTTCATTCCAGACAAATTATATTTGTATTAATTGTCCAAACTAACTTAGAAAAGTGGTCTACATTTTCTACTTAGCACTCTGTCAGAATGCTACCTCTTTTTGGAATTAGACATACTGTTTCTCTGACAGATCCCTTCATCTGAATTTACAAAACATGCAAGGAAATCACTGTAAGGACTCAAACAAAAGTTATCCAAGTGGTGAAGCTGCATGTTACTTCTAGCTTCCTGCTGTTAAATAAAGCCATCAAACTGACAGCCTTACGTGGGGCATTCAGCAGTTGCTTGGCCAGTTGTTGCCATACCTCTCGTTCCAGGAAGTGGAGCTGCTATCCAATAGCCCAAGTGTTGAGCAGTGTATGTCCATACTAACTGGCCATCCACTTCCTTGACCATTCCTAGCCCACGGTTTACCCAAGCACCTGGGGAAAAAAAGGACAAAACACTGCACGTGCCATGCAGGATTCTTCTATACCTCAAACCATCAGCAATTAGGCTATTACCAAAAATTCACAAGGTCACAAGAAAACTGAAACTTCTGACCTAGCCACTGTTTATTATACAGCTTCAGCTAAACAGGAAAACTTCCTCTCCTGACAATTTCATTGCAAATATCCCAATGTGGCTGTTTACTTTGAAACAAAGCATCAACATTACTTACCAGAAGTAAACTTAATATGACTTATTTTCTATTAATAAATGTCTTTCACAGCTATGCAGACAAATAATTTGAAAAAGCCTATTATATGACCTTAAGCATGCATGAAGGCCAAGACTAAAAAATGAGGGAGCAGGTAACTGATTTATATGAACACAAGTTTAACATTAGCTAGCAGAACTTAGTGGGAAAACATTTTAATCTTATTAAGCTGCAATAGGATAAACAATGTTTGTCTTGAATGTTTCTCTCCTCCTCCCTGCCCCAAGGCTGTAACAGTTCACTTAGCCCAAGGAAGTGCTGTTGTTAGGACACAGATTCCACACCATCTGTTTGGCAAAACAAGCGACAGGTATTATGGTATGCCAGCTTCTAAAATTAATAAAGCATCCATTAGAAAAGGGAGAATTATACTTAATTCACTTAAACACATTTATTGTAGGCCATCTGTGAAATTCTAAGGACAGAAAACATCCTCATGTAACCAACCTTACATATTCAACCTGCAAATACTGAGGTAGAGAGAACCACCAGCTTTTTTTAAACATCAGTAATCGAAGTATGAAAACAGTATAGCTCATGTAAGCTGGACCTTATATGAATTTCAATTAAATTTTCTTCCAGAACCCTTCTTTCACCAAAGCAAAAGTAAGTATCTCCTAGCCAGAAGGTAAAGATGAGGATGGACACCTGCCACAGATGCTCACATGCACAGGCACTCACAGAGAAAATATCATTTAGCAGTAAAACATGCGGCCTTCTCCTGGTGCTTGTGATGGCTGGCAGAGGGGAAGGGCAGCAGCAACCACCTAGAGCTCTGAAAGTGCTTTCTCAGCCACCTCAGAAACCTTGTCCAAAGTCAGGAGTAATACCAGCAAACATTGTATAAAGGGTAAAAATAATTTCTAGGTGTCCAGAAGTT
Organism: Eulacestoma nigropectus; assembly: GCA_013397775.1. Classification (NCBI taxonomy): domain Eukaryota; kingdom Metazoa; phylum Chordata; class Aves; order Passeriformes; genus Eulacestoma; species Eulacestoma nigropectus. The sequence continues at coordinate 106,949 of VZTE01003444.1, read as the reverse complement.
CTATCTTGACTGAACAAATCCATAAGAAACTATACAATGTTCGCTGGCCTTTTCCGTAAATTACATCTTCCCCCAATATAGTCCATGGAAAATACTAGGTATTAAGAAAAAATATTAAATGTGATTCATGAGTAAGCCCATTTTCTCTATGGTTTACTGCCATTGAAGCAGAAGGATATAATTCTCAATTTAATGTTGAATGCAAGCTTTCTGGTTTTTGTAATTCTATTAAAATCCACAAAGTACTTTTAGCACTAATGCAGCAAAATATTTAGTAAGAAGGAAGCCACACTCAATACAGATCAACAAATTCTGCATTTACAGCAGCTGGAGTACAATTACCAAAGCTCATTTTCCAGGAACAGTCTCAGTACTACTACACTTGGAGTAACCCCAGGGAGCACTGCACAGGCAGACCTGGGAAAGCAGTTTCTATCTTTTTCCTGGTGCATATGGGTCAGCCCACACAGACCTGTTCCCTTGCCACTATCAATACTGACATGGGAGCTCTGATTACCATCATAACACATTACCCAAGGACTTCAGAGTTTAAAATTGTGTCAGTGTCTTGCTGGGGACATCCCGCATGCAACATCTTGGATGCCAGAGCCTCATTATTGAGTGCAGCAGGAGTTCTGCATTCAGCTCAGGTGGGGGCCTGCTGCTCCTTATGGATGCTCTGGAATGCTTGCTGCAGAGCTGAGGTGTTCAGCTGCCCTCAGTCACCAGAACCTTGACTACAGCATGCCTTGCAATTACTCAGTTACCTTGGGAAAAAGTCATTTTGCACGTGTTGGATCAAAGAAAAAAAAATAAAAGAAGCATATTTAAGAATAAACATCCAGAAAGTGAATACAGTTGCAAATTTTTACTGTAAGAGAGGAGGAAATGGGAGAAAACGCACAAGTTAAGTTATGCCCAAAAAGTTTCTGTCCTTTTTTGCCATCTTCCTTGCCCTCTCCTCAGCAAGCAGCAGTGAAGACTCCATGTGAACAGTACACCTCAGAGAGCATCCATTACACACAATTTGCCTTTCTGGAATCTCTGTCGAAGTACATCCCATTGGAGAGGGAAAAACCAACTGATTTTACTGGGTTTTGGATCAGCATGCCATGCTGCTGGCTCTTGTTTTACTCCCAAGGCCTACATGCCTATGTAGGGATGCTGAGTAGGACCCTCAACATCCACATAACAAACACCTTACACTGGTTTATATTCTGACCCAATCCTGTGCTGCTCCAGTTCTGTCAACAACAATGTTGACTTAGCTTTGTTTAGGGAGTTAAAGCAGCTCAGCACAGGATGAGCACAGGAGCTGGCAAAAGTGGCTGTGGCAATAAGAAATTTAAACCCTGGGTGATATTTCACCACCTCAGACTAAAACCCTTTCTTTGATGAAGAATGCCATCTCTTCCTACTAATTACACCTCTAAAGTCTTCTAGGTGTATAAACAGACTTAATCTTCCATGTCAAAACCTATCCTATTTACTTTTTTCCCCACAAGACAGCCTAGCCAAATTTTATTAGCATGTTCTTAATTCAAATCCATGTTCTTCAGTTGTTCTCCATTAAGGTGATCAGTTTCTTTCTTGAACATGTAAACAACACTTTGTTAGAGCTGATGTCCCTCTCCTGTACTTCCAACAGCTGAACAAAAGCTTTTTGCCTTGATAAGGAGCAAGACATGACCTCCTCACTCACTTGCATATTTCAAGCTGAAGTGTGATGGCAACCACCAAGTATAATGCAGGACAATCAGGACACTAATGCACCCACACCTAATACAGGTCATCTAAATGGGTTATGTGGACCTAGCTCATTACTCACTCTTGACTAAAATTAGACATGAAGGCATGACAAAAGGTTTACAATGACTAATCCCCAGCCTCCTCTTTACATACTGGAAGAACGATGTTGTTCCCTTGGATAACTCTTATTTCCCCTTCATTTCACTTTCTGAATTGTTTTTGTTAACTGAAGCAACATCTATTCCAGTTCTAGCATCAAAGGATCTTTAGAGCTACACTCTAGGAAACAAAGCATCCAAACCTTCAATTCTGGTTTGCTTTCTTTTAAGAAGGAATTCACAAAATTACTAGGCTTGAAATTTAACATCACCTAAAACATAGGTTCTGTGAATACTCAGCCTCCCATGAAAATAAAAATCCAGTACATTAAAAATGCAGGCAAGAGGAATGCTAATGAATTTTACCAAAGCTTTTTGAACTAATGAAAGCAGAGAAATACCTTTGAACAATTCAAGCTAGTCCACTTAAAAAATTGACCATCTATTGACCATCACCTCATCACTGTTCCATGACCCACAGTGCCATGTGCCCAAAACTACAGGCATGTGCTAGAAGGCAGAATAACACATAACTTAACCCACTTACCAATTTTCATATCGAATGTCCAGGCAGGTACAGCATCTCCTGATTTTACAGTAGTTGTGGGAAGAGGAAGTGTAACCTGAATGGGACCGTTTACGTTCAGTTCTTTCCCAGCCAAAAGAACATTTACACATATGGCAGCAAGAGGAGTTAATTCCATGCTTTTGAAACCTGAAGACAAGAAATATCTTGTAATTCTCCATTCATAGTTTATTTTAAAAAAATAAATTAAGAATTAAGATACTAAAGGCAAGTCCTCATCCACATCCAGCTACACAGTCAGCTGTCACCAACTTGGTCAAATTAAAAAAAATATTACTTTTCTTCTGAACTTTTAACAACTTATGATTAAAACAAAACACAGTCATTTCTATACCAGTGCTGTAAGAGAAACAGATTTGCAACATCCAGGTTCTATGTTGACTGTAGAACTCATGATGAGGCAAAACTTGTTTTGGCGTGGGGGAAGAAGGGTTTTTCCCCTCAGATAATCAGATCACTTAACTGATGTGAAATACAGATCATACAAGAATTTTGGTATAATCACAATGTACATAACATTGAATCAAACTGAAGGCATATGGAACCTCTCCTGTAAGGATTAATTTCCTAATTTGGCAGCTATAATTAACTGAATAGTTAATCATGAGGCTTGTCAAAGCACTCAGAGGAAATATTGCATTTACAAAGCAGCCTGAAAGTTTCTTTCCTTTGTTTTCCTTTCACCAGTTTGCAAATGCTCCAGAATGCCCGAAATGACAGGATGCTGAGAGAAGCTGAAACAGAATTAGTAAGTAGCAGAATAATATTAAATCTATGCAGACTGTTAGAAGCTGGTTGTGAGAGAACTCCTGGCACATCAGATATCAATTAGCTTCCACCTGCCCTAAAAGGAAGCCTATTCCTTTAGGGGTATATGAATAATTTAAAACACATGCCAGACAGATTGAAGGGAAAACTCAAAGAAGATAAACACTGCTTATTCTCCTATGCTTCTACCCTTCTGCCTTCCATTTAAAGAGGTGAAATACAGATAAAAGAGATTTTAAGATATCTACCTCAAAATACCAGTATCTACAATGCCTTTAATGGAAGAAAATTAAAGAACAGACTATGATGAGTTTAAATAAGCCATGTAGTGCCCTCTTCATGCACCACAATGAATTTCAGAGCCTCATGGCTTCAGATCCACTGGGAATAGAAAGAAAAGAACAAAAGAAAGATGGAACTGCACACAGTACAACCTATCAGAGATTACTGTACTTATGCAAATTAAAAAACTGTCTGATAGAATGACAAATACCAAAAAGATTCAGTGGTATAAGAGCAGAGTTATGACTCATGAAACCACTTAGTGCTTCTCCAGCGAAACAGACGGACAGAAAACATTATTACAGCTGTGCTCTGTATACACAGGGACCACTTGGTCCCAAACTTGCCCAGACTGACTGACTGTGAGCCAAGCAAGAGGTTCCACACAATCTTTGTGCTGGGTGTAATGCCCTAGAACCAATCACTCCAGTGAAAATGCAGAAACTCCACAGCTGAAGTCAATTGCTGCTGTTTCACTGATTTCTTTAGGTTCACCTACTTTACAGTCTGGCTATAATTGCATTTTTAAGGTGTTTACTAAACCAGTTCCACAGTCTCCTGAAATCCTAAACATATATACATACACATATATACATACATACATACCTACCTATATATATATAAATATATATGTAAAAAGCAGACTCTGAAGGAGTATTTCAGTGCAGCAAGATATGTTCTCATACTGCAAGGACCAAAACAGAGTAACACTGATTACTCACCTGATGTCTTTATAGCTTACTCCTATGGAACAAAGCTTTGTGAACTAATACAATGGAAGCAGGTTCAGGCCCTCTTAAATTAAGCAGGTGTTTTTCTGAAACACTGTGCACTTATATGCATATAATATTATAATCTTTCTTTATAAGAATTCTTAACCAACATATTCACATACCTGATTTATTTAGAATAATTCCTGTTGTATAGAGAAAGCTGTCCACTTTCAAAAATTGCTCTGGCACTGTCAGATAGGCTGTAAGATTTGCAATATGATTTGTTGGAAGCTTTATTAAAGATTTTGGAAACTGAACACTCGGTTGAGATTTGGCATCTGTAAAAGAGTAATATTTTGTCTCAGCCACAGTAAAACACACAAACAGTGTTTTTACTACTCGTCAGAAATCCACTTAACATAACAACCTGTTTTCACCCATTTTCTCCATGATTTGTGTATTTCTAGTCTAGCACTTGTCACAGCCTCTCATACAGCTACATAATTAACAGAAAATCTGGCTTTGAGTAGATAGGTATTACATGAGAATAAGATGATGCTTAATTTTTTTCCATGTGTGTACAGATGGCTATCACAAAGTGTTTAATTACAGTCTGCATACACAGAACTTACCAGACAGTTTTCCAGTAATTAAGACAGTATCTTCAAACAGCCATATATTAGCTTGACTTTGTGGGAATAATGAGAGCGTCACGGACGAGTATACTGTGGAAAATGGTAATATCTGTTACACTGTGCAACCAAAAAAAAATCCTCTAACGTGTCCAAATACAAAGAAATATTGAACAGAGCACTTAATAAACCAGAGAGCACATGAAGACTAAATAAATTACTCCTGTCATCCAGAGCAGCAATTACAGGGTTTAGGCAGAAAGACCCCTGTTGAATGTTTGCAACTGTTTTATACCTTCTATGGATAAACAAGTGACTAGAATTCTTAAAAGTCTCTTTTTTTAAAAAAATCATGTGCCTTTTTAGGAGTATGCAGTAGTTAAACAAGAAAACCTGTGAGGAAACACTGCTGAAGGGGAGCTGTAATAACAGGTTATACCTGTCGTAGAGGACAAAAAGCATTGGCACTCCAGGAATCACTCAGGTCAACAGGATTTTTGTCAGAACACATTAACAGCTCTTTGCTACATCTAGGCAAAAAATTTCTAAGAATTCACCATGTGTCACAACATAACCTACTTAGATTTAAAAAGGGCTATTTTCTGTTCTAGAGTAATCAGAATTTTGACAAGTTTAACAGACCGTTCACCCTTAGATCTGCATTGACAGGCACCACCTCCCTTGACTGAATTCACTGAGTCGTGTTCAACTGACAGCAACTACCCAGACAGCTTAGGAGAGAAATTTAATTACTTCCAGATACAGTTTAATAATAGGACTGTAAGACGCTTACGTACTTGGCATTCTCGCAGTCTTCCAAGGCAAAGGTGTCAGCAGGAAGCCATCCTTGTATGAGACAATAGTTAAGCTTAATCCTAATTTGTAGGGGACTTTTATTAACACTGCTCCATTGTTCCCAGTAAGAGTAGAATTTGTCAAGGTGTAGTTCACAAACACCTCTACCACCGCTTGTCGCAGGTACTGATGACTGATGATGTCATTTACTTGAACTTTTAGCGTAAAAACAGATCCTATTGCCAAAAAGATAAAAACAGGAGGTCGTGTTAATACAGCACAAATAAGGACCTTAAATTTGTAAAGATGTCCTGGAGTTCAGGTCTTTGTTATTCATCCACTGCACAGTGGATCTCTTATCTCTGGCCAAAGGCAGGGGTAACCATGCAATTATTATACCCCAGAGGAGGGAGAAACAAAAAACCTTAAGACGAGGCACAAAGGTGTCAAAAAGTGTTTATCAAACTCAGCAAATATAATAACTAACCAGTATAAAAAACAAAACAAACAAAAAAAAAAAACCAAACCACCCCCTCCCCCCAAAAAAACCCCCACAAAAAACCAGTAAAAACCAAATTACAAAGCAATCTTCCCCTTTTTGTTTAAGCTTGAAGAACGCATCTGTGACCATGTGCTCTGCAATATCACACTGATAATACAGATGGTCTTGTTATCCAACCCTTGGCTTGGGACACACATTTCAAGATGCACCTTGAGTTTGTAAAAGCAGAGAACCTGATGTCTACAGAGAGTGGGACAACACATTTATATTGACACGTGTAAAATTATTATAAAGCAACCAAATGCATCCAGAAACTGTTTTAAACTACCATCTCCCACCAGACTTACACTAGGCTACTTTTCAATTCCTACATTGCAACTTCTGAACAGTACTTCTCTACTGCTAATTAGAGGATCTCATAGTCCATACCATACCCAGTGTCTTGCAGAGATCATAATTACAGAGACTAAAAAAGTATGCTGAAAATAATAAATCCACTTGAACAGCAGTCTCAAGGTGCTCTGATTCACATTCATTTTCTCTCCCACCCTGATGGCAAATAAATTATCAGGGAGTCTTTTCACAGTATGTGAAAAGGGACAGAATTCCACATTATTTCCAGAATAGAATTTATTTGTTGTTAGAAATTAAAATATCTATGGATCACTGTTAAAAATATTTTAAATAACAAATTTTCCAGGATTTTGGTTACAGATATACTACTATTCAATACCACTGCACTACTTTGTATCCTAATACTTTCAAATACATTCATCATGAATATGCATTTCTATTTAGGTCAAATGTCAAGTTAAGTTATTTGAAATGTACCTACCTAAAATCATACTTCAATTTCATTATGTTATCCCCACTATAATTGAGATTGACATTGCACCAAGAGATTACTGCCACTGACCTTGATTTAAATGAATAGGTCTTGAGGAGCCGAGTGCAATCCATCAAAAAAATCCAGTGTGTAGTGGAAATGCCCAAGTTGGGCCTCTCTGAAATAAGTATTTATTTAGATCTATTGTATGCGTGGAGCATATCGCATATTCATGCAAAAAATGACCTGCACACAACAAAAGCTACACTGGCCTCAATTTATTACTGTTTACCACATACACAGCAAAAACTTACCAGCTGTGCCAGATTGATTCTCTGCAGTGTTATGCAAAAATCTACATCTCCTTGAGCAAATTAATACATATTTTCAGAAAAATAAAAAAGACCCAGTGGTACTCAAATGTATTTGACAGAATTAAACAGAAAACACACAATAATCTTGGAACAATGTCATCTGGGTGGTTTTTTTCCTTATGTAAGATATTTCAAGAATAAAATTGCTTTAAATTGCTGTGCTAGAGGGGTTTTAAATCATGTAATGATTGGGGAAAAAAATATGTCATGTCAGCAAATTATGGGCTCCAAACAGCTCCTCCAGGCATTGATCCAGTTACACAGATACTAGCATCATTCCAGTGGCTGCCAAAACTTGAAAAACAGGTCATTTGCCCCTGGCCAATGACTAGTTAAAAGGCTACAGAGGAGAGGAAACAGGCTGTGTACAATATTATTATCCAGAAATCATTTGGAAGTCAGGAGTATATAATGAAATGGTATTTAAAAGTATGAAATTCAGTGGTACAAAATTCAAGCTCATGCCAGTAAGAAGCAATACCAGAAATGCCTGTTATAAACTGGTATTTTAACAGCTGGAATCAAGTCAGGAGAAAAAGAGCCTAGTTTTAACAGCTGAAATAACTCATAAAAAATTAAAACCTAAAATGTACTCAGAAAGACACATTCTTTCAATCATTTCATACTTTTAATGAGTATATTCCATTTCCTGCTGACAAAAAGCCTAACAAGAAAACACAGGAGTGAGGGCAAATGCCACAGCCCTCCTCCAGCTGTTGGTAAATTCAAAAGTTGTTCTGTGCAAAACAATTTCTTCCTCTCATCTCCTTCAGTCACAACCATATAAAACCCCACTTTCTTAGAACCTTTGGGTTCCAAAAAAAAAAAATAAATAAAGACTGTAAAACTGTAGAAAGCTGTGCTATTTTCACTCTCTCATGGTGAACTGAAGAATATAATTGGCTGGTTTTAGCCATGCTCAACTTTGATTACTTCCTTCTCCTATGGGTATAGAAATTGCCACAGCATTTCCCAAAAGTGATACTCTGCCTGAAGGGGTGTTGAGGAGATGCAGACACGAGGCTGGAAATGCAGACTGAAATCCCAGGGGGGTTGCTGAGATAAAGCTCTCCAGTGGCAGCTTTGGAAGAGTCCCCACCTATGTGACTGTCACACACAGGCAGCAGCTTCTCCAGAGAGGAATGCTCACTTCACACCCCTGAATATCCAGACACAGATTAAAGGAGACTCAACCCCTGGCTCTCAGAGCCTTTGGCATTACCTTTTGTGCTACAAGAGTCTTCCTGAAAGAGCAAGTCTCCTGATCGGCAGGGAGTTGTGCCCTGCCTGCGCTTGGATTTGCTAATATCAACTAGAATAAACTCTGCCAACAAGTCACTTGAAACTCCTCTGCAATGGTTTTAGAGAGACTTTTTATAAAAATTAATCTTTCCGCTCCTCAGCAGTAACAGCACAGAAGACATGAGGACACATCGTTATGCCTCTATCCAAATGCTTGTGAAATGATAACATGTTAAAAATCCAAGTGAAAAAAAGGCAGAATCCAACAGTAACAACAATTTTCCACTCGCACAGCCACGTTCACCATAGTTTTGCAGAGCAGTTGTTGCAGCCTAGCTAAAAGCAGAACAATTCCAGGGCCCTAGAGCTCAGACACCGTTTGCAGTTCTGGTCCTACAGCACTGATCCATATCTTTCCAAGCTTGACATCCCCTGACCAGCTCCCTCCTGAAACCAACCCCCTCACAAGCCTCACATCCATTTAATGTGTAAATTTACCACAGATTTAATGGCATATTAACAATGTCATAGTAACATCCAAGACACCTAATTTACAAAGAAAATACTGCCTTTCTTTTTCTTTTTATAAATATCTTAATTTACAAGTCTTTAAGGACACTTTTAAGTCTTAACTATGATGGAAACTGCAGTATGATACTTTAATCACAATAAAATATACTGATAAAAACAATTCACGTGAAAAAAATGAACAGTTGGTTAACTTTTTAACAAAAGCAAAGCTGAAAACTTAAACAATGGATGAACCTTGTGCTTTTTTTCTGGTCACTGACACGTGCCAAACACAAGTGGGTCAGCTGTATCTCAGTATTAAACAGATTTGACAGAACTCCTACAATTTGAAGAAAGAACTCAGTCCTCGCTAATTTGATTTGTGCTGCCTCAGAGGAAGGGATTCCTCTCTTGGCAGGTCCACTGGAAATGCCAGCTCCTACAGCACTAAAATGTTTCTGATAAACATTCACACAAATGCAACAGTTATTCAGACAAAGGGAAACAAGGCCTTCTACCACATTTAGCTACTGCAGAAATGCCCTGGCCAGTAAAATGACACTCCATTTCTTTGAGAAACAATATCTAATGCCTGAATTAGAAGAATTCGGTTTCACATCACTGTCCTAACTCAGAAATCATATCACAGAATTAAGCCAAAGAACGGCTTGGAATTGCAAGCTGGGTACAAATGTACCAGTGCAAAAAATCTCAGTTATGGTCCATGAAATTTCTTCTTAATTCTGACCTGCAGATAAGCATGTCATCTGGTTACCGTTATTGTGAGATTTAATTAACATGGTCAAGGCCAGGGCCCTCACAGGCACCAGTACAAGCCAGACTACACATATCATTAACTGAGATATGGTGGTGAAAACACACACACAGGACACTGCCCAGGAAGAATTCCTACACATTCTGCAACCCAGTCCTAAGTCCCTTTCCCTATTTATTACCAAGTTCCTATAGCCAAAGGGGTTCTACACCTGGAAGGAGGCAGTGACTCGTCTCAAACACATAGACAACTACCCAATTAAGCAATTATCTTATGGGATGAACAGTAACTACAATTAAATCGTTCATTAGTTCCTTCCTTCAGAGGGGACTCCTCTCACCCTTGCCCAGAGATGTGTAAACCCGTGCCAGAAAAGGCACACACAGAGTTTTATGGCAACTGCCCACACCAGGCTCCCTGTTAACCAGCCAGAGAAAACCTGGGCTCTGCCATTTCCTTGGTCTTAGCTGACTGAACAAACCTTTTTCCATCTTTTATGTTCATGGAACACCGTATTTTTTGGCTTAACACAATTAGGGATATGAAAGGTGCACTGATGTGTAAAAAAAAAAGTGTAATAAGAATATGGGGTTTTACTACACATCCAGTATTGCAATTGATATTGCCATGGGGGGTGGAAATCAATGAAACACATAATCTAGACAGCCAACATGCATCTGCCTTCAGTAAAAAAAGGTCACATAAAAGCCATCCTCTTGCCCACAAACACCAATCGTTACTTCTTAAATTTCCTTAAAACTACAGTAATAGCAGTGACAAACTACGAAAGCATAAATTGAAAAAGTAAAAGCCTACTGCACCTTCAGTTCATTAAAAATCCACGTACGTGAAGGGGAGTTGTGGCAGCACCCGAGGGCTGTGGGGGTGATTTAGTGCTGGACCAAGCCCCCTCCCCACTGCACACCATCCATCTTTGTGGGTACCTTTGTTCTGGAGCAAGGTACAAAGCACTGACACAGGATTGAGTTTTCTGCCTTGCACCGTGCATTAAAATGACATAATAGGTGACCCCTAAACTCCTGTAACTGTTTTATGGGTGTATTGTGAGAGTTATTGTCAGACACTGGCGTGAGCTCTCTGGCTGGTTTTCAATTACGCTTCTCATAGCTATCAAATAACCTGCAAATCTAATTAATAACCTCTACAGCCAAATGTGGGCTTCATTTGTTAGCTATCAGTGTTCTTTTACCCTGTCACACTCCACTCACTAATTTATAGACCCCAGTACAAATGGGCATATACATGTATAAAGATCTTTCTAACTCCACACAAATCATTCTATCTATTCCAAATTGGTATCAGGATATCTCATTTAGAAATTAATTACGTGATTCTTTATAAGGATGTTTTATATGCTGCTCCTCTGATTTAAAACAATAGCAGAAAATAAATAGCAGGACATTATTTTTCCTCCCTAAAATGGAAGAGGAATACTGCTAAAATAAAAAATACATCACAAGTGTTTTGCCCTGTGCAATTTTAACTTTGTCTTTATTAATTAGTTATAAGTAGAATCTGCATATTTTATTTTCAACAACCTACGACTGAACTGAGAAGCAAAGAAGCTCACCCAGTTCACAAAAGGCCTGAGAAAACTCAGCAAATACCTAACCAGCTGTAAAAATCAATTTCTCAGGAAAAGAGAACCTTAGATTTAGATAAGGACAACACATGCTTAGGACGACAAATATAATCATTCCACCTGGCTGCAAAAAGAAAATACTTGGAAGTTGACAACCACTGACAGTTTCACTCTTGCACTTAGCAGGAGGTTGTTTGCACCACCCCTCTCCAGAATCACTCTGGGAGCTAAAACCAGGGACCCAACACTAACCCCAAAGTGACTGGTAAAGAACAGGGGCACATAAGGACAGACACTGACTGCAGCAATTGCTAAAAATTGCCTTATTTAGGTTGATCTTTAGGCAAAATGGCAGCATTATGGTTCTAAATTTAAAGCGAGTACAGGCTACTCCTTGAAATGCCCTTTAGAGAAAAGATATTGATGTTTTACTGCTCCATGTCAGGGGTGCTGGTCACTACTGTTCAACTACAGACACTTACAGAAAACTGCTTTTAGACAATGCAAAGACATTGTAAAAAAAAAAAAAATAAATAAACTGAAGCACAAAGCTAATCAGCATTTGCTGCATTTGTATATGAACAGTCAATCCACATAATCTGTACAGCACAGTTCTGTAGCTCTGCAGTCCCTGAAAATATTTTAATGCAAAATCAAACATTAGGATGTACATTTAAAAGAAGAGCTTCGGCAAACATCTCTGCAGGGACGCAGAACACATCACCAATTTCCAAGGACAGAGCAGCAAAACAGGGTCTGGGAAAGTAGGACACCACAGTATTCCCACTGCCCTATTTCTGGTCAACCAATTTCCACAAAAGGCATCAACAAAATCTCAATTACGAGGGAGCTAAGGGTAGATCCTGGGGGGAACAGGCAGTGCCTGTTACAGTCATTTTACAGGAGGCAGTTTAACCCAATCTAGTCAGATCTAGGTGTCTCCGCCAAGCTGGTGCTTCACAGTCAAGGAAAACTGTAACAGATTAGAAATTTTAAAAAATTTAACACACTGTTACCTAAGCTTTGTCACACATCAGGCTACTCAAGTGAGCTTTTGCTGGAAAAAGAACAATTATAGTCTAACTGAGAGCTTTTCAAACAAATTCTTTTATATTTGCTTCAAATAGTGCTTTATTTCAGTTACAGAGAAACACTTCCTTATTTCACCAGCATGCCTGTGACACTGCCAGAACTGTCAAGCATCTGTCCATGGGTTAAGAGGAAATGGAAATTGTTTACTAGAAGCTCATTCATGTCAATACATGCATCATTTCAGCACACACTACAGTATTCAGGTGGCCCTTCCTACCACCTTACTGGGAAACTTAAAAATAGAGCATAACACATTTCACACACTATTCTGACTCCTCAGTGCCACATCAAGGAGGGGCTGCATCTCTTGAAACAACTGGATACGTCTGCTAAGAGCTGAACAAAGCAACAATGAAGAGATGTAAATCCAACAATCTGCTGTTATCTCAATCAAAAATACATCTGATTTCTACACATTCATTGTGTTCTGAAAACTCCCTTTCCCACTTCCTACTTCCCCTTGCCTTTCATACTGTCCTCTTTCCTTCACACAGCTCTCCTCAGTCTCCTTCCTCCCACAATTCAATCCATCCTGGAGTAGTCTCTGTGATGATGAGTCCCCGTAATATTTTAGCCAGTGAGACCACTGATCATGAAAAAAGACCAACATTTTTCTGAAGATGAGGGTTTTTGCAAGCCTCACACTAATAAGAGTGGTGAATGTCTTACATGAAATTAAATGCACTGAATCAAACCCATCAGGACGAGCACTTTAAAGGGACACTTCTAATCTAGCAGACTGAAAAACTGCCGGGGATTTGCCTCTGGGAAATTAGCATGATCCAGAGAAAACTTCAAGGTTCTAAGTAAATTAGTAGGTCAAAGACTAATTATTCATTTAGTTCAAAACAGACCCCAAGTGTAGTTTCATATTATAATAAAACTGTCTCAGACAGTATGGAGAAGCTGTCTGTCTACTGACATACTGGAGCAAGTGTTATATATTATACTAATAAGAACAAAGCCTTTTTCCCTTCTTAAAGGGATTTTGATAGGAAACAAAAGTAAATAAATAAAGAAAAAACCCCAGCACACTAAAGAAATAGAATATTTATCTCAGTCATACCTCGTCCATTTTTTCCCAGCAAAAGTATTCATAGACTTGGCACCACTTTTTACATAGAATTAACACTGCATTTTACTGATGCTTTCACCAAAAAAAAGTTGTTAGTTGCGTTTATTTACTGACAACAATTTTGCTTCACTTCAGCAGAATAATTATTTTATTTCATATTAATAGAATAATTATTTACCTTTTAAACCAACATACTTCAGGGGCTTATATTTCGTATGGATGTGTGTGCATATGTAAATACAACTCTTAAGCAAACAACAAGAGGAAAAGGAGGTTTGTTTTTTGAAGAGAGTGGTAAAGAAAACTGCAAAACATTCTTAATAGAAATCTTGTCCTCAAATATTTGTTGAAAAATATTAATTTATGCCTCATTAGTACTTAGGCGCTGAAAGAATTTCCGAAGTAGTCAATAGGCATTATGTCAGTGCAATAAACTGTTCTCCCCACAGCTTTTGGAATCAGTTCCTCCCAATTCAGAAGCAACTTAAAGGAAAGATGAAATTTAATCAGGACTAAATATGTCCAATATTCAACTCTGGCAAACTTGAGCTGCCACAGTTTGATGTGATATTTGCCTGGCATAAGGTAATTTTTCACACATGAGAAAGACTTTAGACACTCCTGGTACTTCCCAACGGACATTAAATTCCCATCCATCTCATTCCATGACACACTTGTACAGGTACTGATTGCAGCACTACCTTGGGTTCATATTTAAAAAAAAAACCTGACAAAATCCCACCACATTTCCAAAAAAAATGCAAATTTTTAATGCTTGCAATTGTTCTAATGGATTTTGATTGCTTTATATATAATCTGGATGGCCTCAGTATCCAAAATCTGTACTATTGCATAGGAAAATTATCATTTTAGCTTATTCAATTTAAAGATCTGTTTTATATAAGAGAGGACTGATCTGATGAGTTATTTAAATAAATAAACAAAAATAACCCTTTTCTACAACCAACAGCTGTGTTCTACCATTAGAAGTGGTTACACCTACACCCAAGATCTCAGACCAGATACATAAACAAACTGCGTAAGCACGACAATCATTCCACAAGGTCCTGCAAAATCGATAAAAGAAACCAGATGATCATAGGCTGTATCCCTAATGATTACTGCTGCATAATCAATGAACACCTTCCTGGAATGATCCTGCTTGTAAGAACTGCAGCAGGATGTCATCGGGCTCATCCATAAAGCTGCTAACGACTCACTCTCCTATCCAGTGGGAACACACCCCCAAGCACTTTGAAGTGCTCCTGGGAAGATACAGAAAATAGAAAGAAAATTCCCCGTATCTATTTTTATGGGCTACCTAAGCGAGAGCCATGAAATTCAGACAGGAAAGCAGCCACGAAGGTTAGATGGGAATTTTTTTCCTGTATTCCTTTAACACTGCGTGGCATACATGTGTCATGTAAAAAATTCACTGGGATAATGTGAAGAGCATAGCCTGTACTGCTGCAGGGTACTCATTTGGTAAGGAGTCGCAAGATGTTTTTTTCACCATTAGATGCCTTCTTCATAAATTAAAACCAGACTGTTTCATCACCCGAGACAGAACATGAGAACTCTCAGGACACAATAAACCTATGAGAATCACAATTACCATAGCAACTTTGCATTTTGATTTGCTGCTATTTTGTTGAATCAGCCAGCCTGGTTCTCAGAGCTGTGGTTACTAAGGAAGACTGAAGCAGAAATTCACCTTCCTGGGGCAAGGGAGATAGGCAGCAGACAAGATGAAATGCTGCAATCTGCAGAGCTTCACTTATTTAGGAGTCATTTATTTTAAATATCGTCTTCTGTAATTCGAGATAAGTGAGATAAATTAGTAATATTACAAGAATAAAATCTTAAATAAAACTTACCTTTCAAATTAAGATAAATTTGCAAGTGAAAGAGATTAAAATGAGCAAGTAAATACTAGCAAGAGCTCCTGAAACCTACAAAATAAAAGCTTTGCCCAGGCATTTCAGAGACCATTATAAGGTTATTTTTTTCATTTCAGTTTACTCACTGACTAATACTAAACATATAATGCTGCTCTTTCATTTTTTTTAAATCACTGCCAGTATCATTTTACCTTGCATCAGAGTTCACGGAATGAAAATATTGAAAATGTACACTTTGTTACAGAATATTTGGGGGAAAAAGGTACAAAGGGAACTATTAAAATATTCATAATACTCTATTTTAAATATGCTGTCCTAAACCCCACATTATATAGCACACTTTCAAGAAAAATGGGAAGTGCCTATTAGAGGATAAGCCAACAACATGCATTTGCCACTCATGAACTTTACAATTAAACCTTCATCATTTAAACAGCAAAAATAGATCAGTCAGCAGCAGCATCTTGACAAAATGAGACCATTTCTTATATGATTTCTAAGAATTCTAAGTATTTCTAATGATTTGTCAAACCTACCCTCTAACGGTCAATACACTTGGACAGAAAGAATATTCCAGTATCCTTGCAGCATGAATCATCTTTTTTTTTATCCTGGGTCAGGTAGCAGTGGCTTGTGAGTGGAATAAGCTGAGAAAAACCTGTACAATTTCAAACATCCCCTTAATCTGACAGAAGGAGGGGAAAAAAAAAAAATCACAGGAAAACAAAGTAGCACCTGTTCAAACATGACATTTAATGCTGTGAAACCCTAAGACAGATATGCATCCACATACCTGTGGCATAATATACCCCACAAACCAGAAATTCAAACATCAGGGCACGTTACTCACTAATTGCAAAGGACAACTACTGTTGCATGCAGAGACATTTTTCAATAACACACTGTTCACAACTCTCGTCTGGAAATACTTTTCTTCCCCTAAAGCTGCAAAATCTCATACTATATCTCCAAGAAAGATATTTGTAATGCTCCAGCAATGTCTATCTTTCACCTACAAGACAAGACCCTCTAATCCCTCAGAAGAAGGCCAGGGTATAAAGGCATATATGGAGAAAATAGAATTTAAAGTTTGCAGGACAACATTTCCTAAGGGTAGCTCTGTACATGTGGAATGGGAATTTTTTACTGCAAGATCCATATTGCAGCAACAAAACAAGAGCACCCAACAAGCTACAGTCTCTTTCATATAGAAATTTTCATTAAACTTGAGTTTCATAAAGTGAATGATCAAAAATCACAAAACAACAATGAATACAACATCAGGTACTACAAAAATGATTGCAGATTCCTACTTATTCTAAGTAAGTCTTATTCCTCAAGGTCTAAAAAAGTTTAAAAAAAGAGAAAGTTCTGTCAAATCAGATCACAGGCTAAAGCAAAACAATGGAGTCAAGACTGCAGCCACAATAACATAACTGCTCTGCAGCCATGGATGCCATCCAGGTAAGTGTCAGTGCTGAATGTATTGATGATTCAGCCACTGCTGCTCGGAATCATTACGGCCTGTCTACAGCTCATCACTGGATGAAGTGCTCCAGGAGCCAGCTGAAGCCCCCAGCTGTCTTGTCTCTAGCACAAACACAAGCTCTCCCTTCTCAGCAGCTGGCCCAAGTCCTGTAGGGAGTAATTGGAAAACAACTTAGCACCATGGAAACCTTTCTGGGATGATGGAAATGGTTTTATTGACACCAAGGCTAAAAATGGGGCACTAAACACTTTCTTCTTCCCCTCAAATACTCAAGATTCATTCAGCACCTCTGAGATTGTGCCAGCTGGACTGGGGGGAAACAAATCCACTTAAGTATTTCTGGGACAATCTGTTCCATGAACACTGAAGAATCCAGCAGCCAGACTTGTCGAGGGACAGGTTTTCTCTACTGTGCTTAAGAAAAAACACCCAGCAAAAACACAAAAGGGGGAAAAGGAATCTGACAACTAATTAAGAGGCAAACAGGCATGACAGATTCTTTTGCCCAACGCTGCACCCAAACTATGCAGATCTCACAAATGTTTTGCTGGGTCTCCATTCTGCTGAATTTAATTAGAGGATTTTCTCAACATCAGTAGTCCGGAATCCAAAGAAAATCTCTACTGCAGCCCAGTGAGAGTAGGTTTTCTCCTTTGCTCCCAGAAACAATGGAATGAACTCCTATGATATTTATCACAAACCATAATCCATGTTATTAACAGCTTTTATTGTTCCAAACACACAATCTACCGAAATCCTGCATTTACCTGACATAAAACTACTCATTTTTCCTGTTCAGTCACTTAATGAAATGCTTCAAAACAGAGGAAAAAAGTTTTCCACAATTACGTGAAAATACTTATTATAATTCCATTAGACTCTATGATAGGTGGAGAGGGCAAGCACGTCCTTCTTCATCCAGCAAAACGGCCAATATTTTCAAATATCTTGACATCGCTGACCTTCTCTCCAGTTTAGCTCACATTAGCACATACAAATAATCAACCAGATTTGCTACCTCACAGAAAATAACTTCCATGAGAATGTTCCAATCAGTTTCATTTGGGAGCCTTGCCCAGGGAGAGTCATTAATAATAAATAGATTTGGTGTCTTGCCAAGTTTCATAACCATGCTACACACTGGTATCTATTTCAGCAGACTGAGCCAACTGTATGCATCATATTTATGAAACAGCCCCAAATCTGCAGCAGAGGATGTAACCCCGCTTTGTTCCAACCTGCCTGCACTAGGGGAAAGCACATGGAAGACATGAGCCTTGTTTAACCTCGCAAAGGAAAGGCTTTGGGGGCCCTACACAACAGCCTTCCCACACCCAGGCATTTACCAGGGATAAAGGGCCAAGTGCTCCGTCGGGATGCATGGCAGGGTAACGGAGGGCAGCAGCCACCAACTGCAGGGAAGGACTTGACTGGACATGACGGATTTGCTTTTCTCTCTAAGGATAAACAATCATTGGAATAGGCTGCCCAGAGATGTTCCCCAATTTTGAAGCCTTTCATGGCCTGACAGGAAAGAGCTCCCAGGTCTGAATTCAGTGCCAGCCCTGCTTTAAGAATGCCCCTGATGGCCCCTCCAGCCTAAACACCCACCCAGTTCCAGATACTCAGTTACTCTCAAGGCACAGAAAATAAAACCAACAAGTATCATCTTCACTCGATTGGTTTATTTCAGCTGCTGATTTTAATACATTTAGCAAATCTGTCTGAAAGTTTTACCAGGACTACACTATCCTGTGATAATTTGGGGCTCACAACCTGATGCAAATTCCATGCTTCATTATGGAAATAGGGTGAAAAGATAAAGTGTATCTTGCATGGCCTTACTTGATAACACTTGCAGTAAATGAAAACAGTAACACCAATGATTCTGAAACTAAAATCAGTTTGTGTAAGGAAAGGGTTGCTCAGACCTGAAACTAAAATAACCTACAACACGAACCCTGAAAGCTACATGCACACTCCAGTGGGAAAGGTCTATTGTTGAATACAGGTAAAAGATTCTTGAGAAATAAAAGAAATAAAAGTATGTGAAACACAGGAAAACATTTCAGAAGAAGCAGATGAACTATTAGGGGTAACACTGAAACAAACAAAAAAAAAAACACCCAAACAAACAAAACCCACCTAAATTCAGCTCTTTCCTCCAAAATAAGCTACATCATAATGAATCAGTGCTCCAACTGATCTGCCTATAACCACACTGCATTTAGTAAAAGCACCCAAGCCAACACTCAGAGGCACAGGCTGAAGCCCTCATTAATCGAACGAAACTCCACAGACCTGAGAGCACTTTTGGGGTGCAGTGGTAACATCAATAATTGCTTTCAACCACAGTGTGCTGGGGACATGTTGAAGTGGCTCTGAGATTCTGTTTTTTTCCACTTCATGACCTCCTAATGCACACGGCTCAATACCTGCCTCACACTCACACCTATAAGCACTGCATCATGTTCAACACACACAAAAACCCCCAACATTCCCCACCACAGCTGTCATGCAGCTTAACTCGCTATAGCTGCCAGGGGTTCAGGTAAGACCCACACTAAAACCACCGTATTTTACCATATTTTTCAAAATGGGACAAGGAAAATCAGAAGGTAGTGGGACAAAATTGTTTTTTGCTCTCTAACCCACCACAAGCCACAATTTATTTCATGTAATCTCAATGAGAGGCCACCTCTTGCCTCTACTCTTGGTAGAACTGCAGTTTCTTAGGCACCTGGCACTATCAACAGTAAATGCAGAATGCTGGAGAAAGGGTCCTGTGGGAAGTCCAGCAAGAGGAACTGACCCTGTAATCCATCTCCTTCAGCTGTCTCGTTTCCACATTGTGACAATTGTGCCCTGAAGTCTGACTTCTTTCAGACAGCAGAGACTCTCTTTGAGTCCATGTGACGAAGCATAATCAGGGAAGAGAAAGAAGGACAAGAAATTGGGGGGAAAGAATAAGGGTCCATGCCTGCCCTTGGTGAGATTTAGGTGGCTTATGCACACACAGACAAGCAAGAACACCACTCCCAGGCCTGTCCACTCCAGCAGGGCACTCAAGGTGGCTTCCAGGAGCTACGTCAGACAGGGCCACACATCACCAGGCTGATGCCATGCAAGTGCCACGAGCTGCAGACCTGTCACTAGGGTGTTTACAAGAATGCACAACATGCTTACAGCCAGAGGGCACGCAGAGTCATTTGCAAATGTAGGGCAGCTGGTCCAACTGAGACGGGAGGAGGCTTTCTCCACATCCTCTACAAACTACTGACAGCTGCTTGTGAAGTTCACAGCATATGACTTTTTACTGGACAGAACTGCTGGTGCCACACATTAGCCCTGCACTCTGCCTGAGAAGCTGTGTTAAGGTACATGGTGCTTTGGAGGGTCCTCCACACACAGGACTATCCTTGTTGATGCTGCTCTAGTCACAAGAACCTGCTCACACTACAGTCCATGTGTGCTCCCTCGTATGGAAGATCTAAGAGTCACCCCTTCCTGACCTAAACTCGCCCCCAAAACGACAGGGCAGCAAACTGCCCAAAGGTTACCCTCAGTACAGACTGTGCCTGTGGTAGAAAGGGAGATGTGGTGGGGCTGTACCAGCATGTGCTCTGTGCTGCAGGCTCAGCGCTTGGAAAGACTGCCCTTTCCCAGGAACCCAGCTCTGCTCCTGAATGGATCTGGAATGCCTATTCCAACTGAGTACATCTTGAGTGAAATCTGCCCTACTGAACACTGGGCTTTAGAGACCTCTGCAAGATGAATTCATTCTCTTCAAATTTCTAACCCTGAATTCCCTAGCACAGGTTCTCTCAGCAAATGCACTTCCCTACCGCTGATTGTAGAGCTGTGCACACTCACATCCTCCCCTCAAACGTGTGCTAGCAAGGAAAGTGTTCTCAAACTTCATGTTTTCTGCTACAACTAGTGCCAGAGAAGCAAGGCAAGAAATGTACCAGCTGCTTTGCAGCCTGCTGAATACAACTTACTGTGGCCATGTGTGGAAGGTGACAGGTTAGGAGCATGCAGGGGCTGTGCTGGAACACCCCTGGCAAGCCAGGATTAGGCAGGAGGAGCTAGACCTGCTTGTTTCAACCTACTGAACACAGAATTTGAGAGTACACCAACTCTGATGGTTCAAGGGAAATTGTTGATCACAGAACCTGGGTGCTCCTACAGCACCCTAGATGCAAAACCTATGAATTAGGAATGAAACACAGTATCAGGAGTAATAAAGAGGACACATTTGCTCTGTCACATTGTGCCTCAAGTCCCCATTCATTACAGAAGGATACAGGGATATAAAAATATGCAACTTTCAAGACAACAAAGTAACCTGTGCTCTTTTGCTAAGTCAGACACGCCAAGAATTAAGTTTATTTTGAATAAACTTTTCTCTCAGATCTTTGCCTGTGTCTTCAAAGACTTCATCTACTGAGCTAGTTCACAGAGAAAGCATGCTACAGATCCCCACTGACCCAGATAGCAGCTGCATTCCAAATTCTCAACCTGCCTTTTTCTCAGCCTGACAGTAATTCCGTGAATGTTTTTTACATAGCAATTGGCCTTTGATGGTGTACTTTCTGTCAACAGACTGACAAGAAGCAAACTTTAGCAAAACAAATAAGAACTGCAAAAACTACCACCTTGTAATAGGTGGCAGTTCCTGCCGTCATTTATCCCTTGTTTCCTGCCACTTCTGACCATGTAACCATGGGCCCTGATTCCATGAATGCTAAAACACATTGTCTCTCTCAGTTCTTTACAATGAAAGCTACCATCAAGGCAGGTTTCTAGAAATCTAGCTTTCTGAAGTATAGAGCACGATCCTTTATAATGCATTACAGCCTTCAACAAAGCAAGCTTTCAGCTCAGGAGAGATGCCTTACTCTTCAGAACTCCTCAGTACCCTTGTGTTTATGCAGATTCTCTTCCTGAAAAAAACCAGTACATATTTTTTTCATGTGTGCTTTTTTTCATGTGACAAACCCCAAACTCCTCTCTTGCTTGTGTTAGCAACTGAGTGACCTATATCCTGGAGCACGTGCATCTATGAATATTTCTTTTTCCTTACCCATTCCCATTTCAAACTGCAGATGCTTTAACCCCTCTCAGTGTCCTAATGCCCTTGCTGATATTTTGTTGCATTGCTAAGTCTTAGAACAGCACAGAAAGCTCAGACACTTAAGAACATCATCTCCAATAAATCAGAACAAGTCTAAGTCTTGCATTCTTTCTCACCTAGCTGAGAAGCCATTATTGTAAATACCAAAGGCTGGGAATCCTGAGAAAAATGAACAGCAAATCAAAGGCCATTTTCTGAGCTTATTTCTATAGGTGGCCTTAGCTGCTTGCACTAAACTTTTTGGCTGGGGTGTGCATGTAACACTTCTAACTTGAAAATGAACCTTTTTCCTGACACCAGTTATATCCCAGTATCTACAGGATAAGAGGGTTGTGTTGCTGCTTGTATAAAACAAATAATGCCAGTTCTGATCAGAAGTCTTTACTCAGACAGCCCTGGCTTCTTGAGCAGGAACCGTATCCTACATAATCGCTGAGCCATGCAAATGACTGAATTTCCTTCCTTACTGGAATGCTAAAGAATGTCCCACACGGCTTTTAATTCCTCACTCATTTTCTTGGGGTATCTGACTGCAACGAAAGCTCCAAAACAAAACCAGATTTATTGCTGCCATACTAATCCCCAATCCAGTGACTTTGGAGACAGTAAACCATAAAGATTGTTCCATCAAGTGACAAACAAGCCAGTCACACTACACCATGGGGTTTTTAAAGTGCATTGTTATGTATTATTGCTCAAATTCAAACCCATATAAACATAACGAGATATCAGAACCGAATGCTACTCTAAATACCTAAGTATCAACTACACACAAAATTACAAGTCATTAGCAAAAATATTCTACAGCAAAAAACATGGAACACCACAATTAAAAAAAGCAGTAAGTCACATATGTTGTTGTTTTGGAGAAATATTTCTCTTTCAGTATCTCAAATAAAAAGGAAGCATGAGAAAGTTTCCTCCTTCTTGAATGGTCAGGAAGAATAAGACAACATACAGAAGAGTTTAGAAAACTCTGAACCAGAAATGACTTGTCTACAACATGGCTTCACATGAGGCAGCCACTCATCATCACATGCAGGCAGACAGTACTGAGAAATGGGCCCAGAACCAAATTCCACAGGCAGCATCCAGGCAGTGTATTTGTCTCCAGCAGGTAAAAAAAGTAATCTCTAATTTTCTTCTGGGTTTGTCAACAATCACGTATTTATCTCATCTGTCTCAACAAATAGGGGTTTGTGTATTAACAAATAAATACACACAGCAATTCCAATTCCCCCCTCTCCTTTGTTCAGCACCACTGTTAGCTGCTACAGCTTTTGACTTTCACCCTACAGAACCAAGCTAATCTTCCCATCTCAGGCAAAGCCATCTGCCTAAAAAAAAATATACACCAAACCAAAATAAACTCCTTTTTCCCTGAATTCTGGAATGCGAGGCAGATTGGGCATGGTCTACAACAAATAACATGGCAAGGTTTTTCTTGTTCATGCTGGGATTACAAAAGGTACGTGGACTACGCATGCTTGAAAAAACCACGTATTTTAAAAACATAGTTCAAGTCTAATTTAATGCCTCAGCATGGCAAAAAAATCCCAACATGAAGATGCTGTATATCACCCCATGTAATGTGACAGCTTCCACTGACACAGCTGTGTTTTCTGCAAAGCATGTTGTTCATTCAGTACATGTCAGATCTGCCACGGAGCTGATGCAGATAACTATCACTTATTCAATTAGTGGTCTCTGCTCTATTTATAGCACAGTATCTGCATTATAAAGAGAATTGTAATGCCCCACATCAGGATATCCCAAATCTCATGAACATTAAAGAACATAACTCTCGGCTCCTATAAAGAACGCACCTCAATAAAGATAAAGAAAAAGGAACATGGAAAACAAAACCAGATTTGCCTGGATCAGAGCCAGGACTATAATTCACTGAATTCTGGCCTCAAGCCCGCTGACCTCAATGATGAATATCGGACGCTCCCAGCGGCTTCTCTTCAATTGCTCCTGCACAGCAGAGCCCAGATTTCTAAACTGCCACATGGAAAATGCAAAAAACCACTATGAATAAGGAAGAACCAAGGCAGGTTCTCCACTCCAGCAATCACCACCCTAACCAGAGAGGCCTGTCTCTCTCTGTCTCTCCAATTTTTTTATTTTCTTTTTTCATTTGGAAGAATGCCTGTATCTGTTAGGTGAGACGAGTCAGAATCACTCCATGAACTTGGTCCCTCTTGTATGTGTTCTCTGCCTTGTTAAAGAATTTACTTATTTCTCCTGGCAGTGGTAAGTTTGCTGTTGTTTTTAGAGGAAAAGAAAGAGATGAACATAAAACCCTTCTCAGTCACAACGTGCCACTACCTTCTCACCACTGCACTTCCATGTCAGCACAGAGTGCGCACCCCAGACACTACACACAGCTGTGCTGACTTCAGCATCTCTCCTCAGCACAATAATTACACTGGCAGAAGTCAGTTAATCCAGGAGGGAATTGATCTGTAAAACGGTATAATGAGCTTCGACAGAACAGGGCCATCGATACAGGAACAAACGTCAAGTGACAGCAGGTTGTGAACTCCGGCCCCAGCTCTGCCCCCTCCCTCGCCAGGGAGGATAAGCCTCCTTTGCTGGAGCAGCACTGGGGGCACAAACACACTGCACAAACCCAAATTCAGCCGGACTCCTCCTCGCTTGCAGAAGCCACTGCCTGCCTGGCAGTTCCCAGCGCAGGACCTGCAGCTGCAGGAGTGGCCTCTTCAGAGCATTGCCCTGAGGGATTACTCTGCTGCCAGTCTTCTGCTGGAAAGGCAGCAGCCATTTATCCTGCCTACCTGTCAGCTGTAAACCATCAAATGATAATTCAACATAAAAAGGCATTAGTATCCATTAAAGATACATCTGGAGTCACATTCTCTTTTTAAAAAATGTCAAAAATGTCAATAAAGCAAAAATTACTTACATTCTTTACCGAAACACCATGCAAAAAACCAAAGGTGCTTAGTAGCTTCTTCAGAATAATGAAAGTTTCAGAGCAGTAATTAGCTTACCTTTTTCAAGGATCACCATTGGCTTTTTTCAGTTTTTATAAAAGAAAAAATAAATCAAGATCATTTAGAAATCCAGCCAACAAGTGAAATAAATCTTTAACTGTATTTAAGCATAACATAAACAAATGCTGACAACCAACTCAAATGATAATTTTTAACATTCATAAATTGAGACTGATTACGAAAGCTGTGGACTAGAAGACACTTTCTGGACTCTCATACCTCAGAACCCATGATGCCAAATGAGCAAATAAAAGAAAGCAGCAAGAACTGGGCACGTGCGTCTGCAATAACAACAGCAAGCCAGCAGAACAGGCATCAAAATGTTAGATACCAACAAAGACCTTGGCCAGGGCTGAAGGAGATAAGGTAACAGAGCTTCTTGAAAAGAAATCAATACCTGAAACCAAAGAGGATCACTGAATTAGAAAAACTGCCCCTTCTTTTTTTTGCCACTCAATTTTTAATGAGCAAAATGTTTACTGCCCAAGTCAAAAATGCTGCCAATGCCTTTTAAGTGGTGTTTGATGGTGATTAATGGTAAATTCTACTAAAGTATGATAAAAAGCAAACTAATGAAAAATCATCAGTGAATATGAAAAATAAGGACCAAGATGTTCATCAAATGCCCTTCTTCAAAATGCTGCCGTTTTAATGTTTGGAAAATAATGAAAAACAGAAACCCAAACCCCCACAAAAAAGACCTAAAGAGCAAATCAAGGCATTTTAAGAGTGTATAAGGAAAAATTTAAGACTCTGTTCATAGTCTACCAAATCTAGTTACCTGTTCTACACCTTAAAGAGGTTGCAAGCAAATACTGTAATTGAATATCTTGCTTTCCTAATTAACAAATATATTTCGGCAGCTTTGTAAATTGGCTTCAGTTCAGGAAAATATTAGCCATCTGCCTAAAACTAAGCACATTTTATACCTTCCTGAAGTCAACTGGAAACAGAAGCATGCCTATATGCTAAAAATGAAACATATGTTCCAGTGATATGCTGAAAGGGAGCCTTGGTGTTAAAAGGTCTTAAATAATTCATGTTTGAAACCATCTTGAAATTCTTCGGTGAAAGACAGTACGTCAAGAAAAATACTGGGTTTATCGTCATTTGAGCCACTAAACTTCAGACCGTATACATTTTTTTTAAACAAGATGACAGTACAGACACCTCATCGTTTGCTCTGGTTCTGTAAATATTTGACTGCAAACTAAGGCCTGAAGCTGAAATAAGCACGTTATTTTCGTGGTCTTGGATAAGCAATGTATCATCCGTTCTGCAGAGGGGATGCAAAAACTAACGAGCTCATCGGCCCCATCACGCATTTGACAGGCTCAAGATGCTCGCACACGAATCAGCTGGTTTAAAGTGATATAAATATATACGGAAATAAATTCACATCTATGATATTTATTTATTTATATTCCATGGAGGCTCGGCTACGTCCCTGTGGCGATTCCTGCCAGCCAACAGGAATCCCCGCTACCCACGGCCGCGCTCCGAGCGCCCGAGGGCGCACCCCGGTGCAGGTCAGTGCCCGCTGCCCGGGGCGCTCCCGGCCGCATCCCGGCCGCATCCCGGTGCTCCAAACATGGATCCCGCTCCAGCCAAACCGCAGCCGCTCATTTTCGGGTCCGGGACCGCCGCCCGCCCCCCGCACGGCGCAAACGCCGGGGTTCCCCGGGAAGAGAGAGGAGCCGTCCCGCAGGGGAGGTGGGTGCGGGGGAGGGGTCGGTACCTGGTGCCGCGGCGGGGCCGCCCCCGGGCAGCGCCGCTCGCTGCTGCTGCGGGCGGGTGGCGGCGGCGGCGGCGGGGGGCGGCCGCCCCATCATCAGCATC
>VZTE01003444.1:5741-79725 GCA_013397775.1 Eulacestoma nigropectus | reverse complement strand
GGGGCCGCCTCCCCGAGGGGCCGGGGGCATCGTCCCTGCCAGGCGGCCGCGCTCGCAGCGCCCCGGCGCTTGTGCCGGCAGTGCCGGAGCGCGTTCCGGGGCCGCGCTGCCCGGGGCAGCCCCAGCATCGCCCTCGCTCTGGCGCTGGCAGCCACGGAATCACCGAATCACCCATTCACAGAACCACAGAATCGACTGGGCTGGAAAAGACCTCCGATGTCATCGAGTCCAACCTGTGACCCAACAGCACCCTGTCAACCAGACCGTGCCACGTCCAGGCTTTCCTTAAACACCTGCAGGGACAGTGACTCCACCACCTCCCTGAGCAGCCCGTCCCAATGCCTAATCACCCTTTCTGTGAAGAAACTCTCCCTAATATCCAACCTAAACCTCCCCTGGCACAGCTTAAGACTGTGTCCTCTCGTCCTGTCATTGATTGCTCGGGAGCAGAGCCCGCCGTCCCCATCTGGCTGCACCTTCCTTTCAGGGGGTTGTAGAGAGCGATAAGGTCTCCCCTGGGCCGCCTTTTCTCCAGAATAAACACGCCCAGCTCCCTCAGCCGCTCCTCATCACACGTGCTCCAAAACCTTCCCCAGCTCTGTTGCCCTTCTCTGGACTCAAGTACACACATGCACATGCATTCTAATTTTATATGCATCCTTAATTCTAAAAACTATGTTCAGGAGAGCTAAAAATTTTTATTCTCTATATTGTTTATCAATGTAACGTTTGATATCAGGGACTGCTAATAGGAGTAAACATGTACATAAGGCAGAGAGATGCCAGTGTGTAGATTCAAAGCTCTAGGAGACGCTAAGGTCCTTTGAAGACTGTCACAGTGACTGGAGCACAGGCCTGATGAGGAGGGGCTGAGGGAGCTGGATGTACAGACACAGCCCAGGGGGGGATAATGGAAAAACCACTGCATTTGTTCACGGCAGACAAGGCTGAAAAAACCCCAAAACCTGAGAAAGGCAGCACATCCAGACAAATCAAACTGACCCAGAGCAGGCAGCCACCTGCATGGCTGGGATCTGAGCACACACAGGGATCACCTCACAGGGATCTCACACTGGTGTGTATGAGCGTGCGCATGCCGTGATTTCAGTGAGGCCAACATCCCGCTCTCTGTAAGCACTTACAGAACGGGATAATACTACATTTTCAGTGTATGTTGAAATCGTGAATAGAAACTTCTTCGAAAAGTATAAAATTACTTGAATTGCCTTTTAACAAAACAGAGATCAGCCAAATAAAACGTTTATTTTAGACATTAGGCCTTAACATACTAGGCCAAATCCTGTAGTTTTCAGATTGCAGAAAATGTCTTCATTCAAGGAGAAACAGAGGAATAGAGTTACAAACTATGGGGGGGGGGGGAGGTGTGTATAAATTTTTCCATACTGAAATGAAGAACTGAGAGGTTACTGTGCATATTTTCAACATATCTCTCATAAAATCTGAAGAAAATCTAATGTATTTTTTCTTGTGCCTCCATGTCATTCTATACAGTACAATGTAATTAATTCACTGCCATTAACAATGACTTGAAATAGATTTGGGACTGACACAGAAAATACAATTTGCTTTTATTGCAGTTGCTGGTAGTTCATTGGCACCATTTTGGAACAGTCACTGCTTGCAGGGTAACGCTGCAGTGGGAAATGCACACCTTCCTCAGCAGGTACTTCTCAACACTTTCCTCTATTGTCAATCTCTTTTTTCTTCATCAGCACCCAAAAAACCCTTTGCCACGAAAACCTGATTTCATTTGACAGGACCTTGCATGAAAGAAAGCAAAGGAGCACAAAAACCATACAAATAAAACAACCATTTATTTGATGCAGAACTCCTCTAGCAGCTCGTAAAGAAAAGAAACTCTCTTTTTAGTTCAGCAGACATGCTCAGTGCCTATTTGCTTAATTAACATCCTCTCACCCAGTTTCCTATTTCAACCTTTTATGTGGGCACTGCAAAGGAAAATCGGCTGTTCCTGCACAGCCACTCTTAGGGCTGAATTCATTTTGGATTCCCTGCAACCTTGTGTGGTCTCAGGTGGAAGAAAGGGGCCTACAGAAAACTTGCTACTGCTGTGAGCTTCCTTTGTTCATGGATTTGTCTGATGACTGAGGGTGTGGCATTAAGAAAGCGGTGGATCAAAAATTCATTTCCAAATGTTTGTAGACTTGAGCTTTTAACAGGATATAAATTATTTGGAGAGGAATAGTTGAACACGCTTGGCAGCTGGAACATTTTAAATTAATGTTGATGATATGAATATGCACAATTATTCATTTATAAAGTTCCGGGGGAAAAAATCTGTTAAACACGTGATAAAAGCTCTCTTGAAAATGGCCCCGAAAGGGGAACAACACACGTGGAAATTAATTGTCTGTACTACATTTAGAGAAATTACTAAGAAAGATTAGAGTACACAATAACATTCATTTCAGAAAAAAATATAATCACAATCAGGACTATGTCTTCCTAAACAAATTTTCTTTGAAGAGATGAAAACCGGTAGTAACTTATTTCCACTACCTGAGTACTTCCTTGAGGAATTGTGTGCAGCAGTAACTCCTGTTGCTGCACACGCTTCAAACTGCAAACAAATTACAACCATTGTCATCAACCACTGAATACAGTATCTGCTGTTCTGCCAGGGCTGAAAATGTGTGCACAAATGACACAGAAATGTCAATCTATATGGATTCTGCAAAACTCTCAAAAGCAGTACGACACGAGCCTGGTCTGCAAGTGAAATTATAAACACTAGGAAAGGGGTATTTTACTGTCAGTATTCTTCTGCTTCTCACATTTGCAAGGTCTGTGTTGTGCTTTTGTGTCCTGTAAACTTCATCTTAGCGTGTCCTGTGTGTTTGTCAAGAGGGGTGATAATTCAGCACCAAACTTTCAGAAGGTTTATCAGAAAGACGCAGTAGAACAGATTGATTGTGAAATACCTTGTGAGAAGATGGGCAGCTGACAGCACTAACCCTCATTCTTTATGAGTGTCAGACAATATATTGACGAGAAGTTAATATAAATACTTCTTCAAAGTATTTTCAGTTGTTCAACATGTTCTTGAGAATGCCTGAACTGGCAATTTAAAAATATTAATGTACTAATATGCAATAAGGTATGAATGTATTAGCAATTCATTCACAAACTAATGATCAAAGCACACAATACAGTATCATTCAGGTGTGCAAAGAGTCAAAGTACAGCAGCATAGCTCCAGTGGAGTTGTGTAAATGCAAATTACCTTGAGACACGGACCATCATTTTATCTGAGGTGCCAATACCGTAAGATGGGAATTTGAAAAATAACTGTTGCCTTGTTCCTGTAACAAAACAGCTGTTGTCACCAATTTCTCAATAATAATATATTAATTTGGAACTGCGAGGCAGATGCAGTGATCACTGTGCTGCCATCTAACCTTATTTAACAAGAGCTAGGCCTGTGTTGGCTGCAGGGTGTATTGAACAAATGTTAAAAGCCATGTTCTGACTGCTGCTGTCATGTTTCTTACACACACTAGGTGCAGCTGCTGTGAGATCAGTGAAGCTGTTAATTAAACCACAAATATCAGTTTTTCATCTTTTCCACGTCCTTTATTACTATTTTCTTTAGGTTAACAAATTCTCTGCTAGCGAGTCAGGGAACTCAGTAGGTTTGGAGTTTTTCTAAAGTGTTCACAAGCACTGACATTTACTTCTCACTGTTTGTTTTATCAATGAAACAGACACACGGATGCCTTTATTGCGACACAAAATATTATTGTCACCTCACTCACACAGGTGAGTATGACTGGTGATCAGAAAAAATGTAACACTGAGATAAAATTAGACTCATAATACAACAAGAAAAGAAACTCTAGCTCTCTGAGAATTTTCCTAACCAAAGGTCAAGATGTCACCATTTTCTACAGCAATGTGGCAGCTATAAAATCTAAAATACTTATTTCTGGTATGTAGACACTTCTGTTGGAAAGCAGTTTTCTGGTGGCAGAATATAGTCTGTGACTAGATCCTTCTTCTTGCTTGTGATTACAAAATATTTTGACCCAAGGTTAACATGTACCACTTGAGGTGAGAATGTAGAAGTTGTATAAATGTGACATTTTTGAATTTAGCACATAACTGTGGAGTACAAACGTATACTATGAAATATCTTCTGGTGAATTAAATGCATTTAAAAAAACACACCTAAGAAAAAAACCAAAAATAAACCTCCAACAGAATTCTTGTTGATTAAGAGGTATTTTATTCCAAAATTCTAAATATCAGAATCAAATCAATACTTACATTTTTCAGTTTACCCAATCATAGTATTTTGAAATTGTATATATACATAGAAAAATACAACCTAATAAAAACACTCAAATTTGCATTAGGATGAAAAGAATGAGTTGAAAAGCAAACCATAGCTTTAATAGCTATATATTTCATATCACTACAAAATTACTGTGCCACAATACCCACTTTTTTTTGCACAATTTATAATTTAATACAAAATAAGGTGACTTCAAATGTATATTGCTTTCCTTAAATGTACCGAAGACCTTTGAAACAAGTTCATACTAACTGAAAATAATCCCATTTATGCTGCAAGTATTTACTGCATGACAAAGAAACATAAAATGCAGCACTCTCATTAGTATGTTAATTTTCTGCTTGTGCAAATAATGCTCTACTGATTTAATGCACAAGCAAACACAAAAAAAGGCAAAAAAAATCCATTAAAAAGAAATAAAATGTTACATGTTCAGCATATTTGTATCATAGTAAATACAGGTTTCCTTCACGGACTAGAAAAGCAAAACCTGTGAAAGTTTTTTGAAGATGCAAATGCTACATTAAATCTTCCATTACTTTGCAAAAGCCAAGGGTCAAGTTATTCACCTTTAATGCAGCATATCCGGAGAAGGTCATTGCATGAAAGATTAGAGTTCCTGTGTTATGTTAAAATTCTACACATTGAAAAAAAAATAGACCTAAATACCACAATCACATGAAACAGTAGTAGTACTACAGACTCAACCCCATTATTGTACAGCCTCTAGGCAAATTCTCCTAAAAATGGACCTAAAGAAGGTGGTACCAGTTCTCAAGAACTCCAGAGTTAGTAATGGATACACTTTAGAATGTACATCCTGCTCCACCCAATGTGGGCGATCAAAGACTTGCCAAACCATTCACTCATCACCTCCACTGAGCACGCTGGCTCTGTCCATGTCCTTACCAATACTGACCACTCCAAGCCAGCAACGCCACGGCCCTTCTCAGGCCAACAATACCGGGCGGAGGACTTGGCAGCGAACCAGGTCAGACCATGTTACATTGCACACGGGGGTTCAAGGCTGAAGATTCAGTACCATAGTGTTCAGATCCCGCTCACACTCCTGAGTTACCAGAGCTCAGCAATAACCATGATTCCAGCTGTGGCATCTGGTGTGACAGGGGCCACTGCCAACAGAGCACTAACAGCTCTGCACATCCCAGAAACAAACCAAAATCATCTCTTTGCTGTAAGCCTCATCTGGGCTCTGCCACTACCTTTTTTTTTTTTTGGATTCCTGTTTTTCTTTAATGAAATACTTTTTTTCTGACTCATTAACAGCCAGCAGCATTGAACACAAAGAATCACATTCAAAGGGTCACGTTAGTCTGGACCAAAGACAAAAACTGCCTTGATTTTCACCAGGGTAATGCTGCTCTGTGACTGTGTGGGAGGGTGTAGAAAAAAATAGTGCAGGGCTCTGTCAGGGTAACCAACAGCAAACCCTAATGCTGCAAAAATCTAAGTGCAGTATGATTCCTTCAAGAGCATGCTGATTATAGCTGAAGTATTTTCAAAATACCCTTTAAGACTACTTAAGCATGGACACAGGTTTAGAAACAACTAAATATTTAAAACCTTTGCTTGGAATAAATGTTTTATAAAGAAAGAGCACATGTAGTAAACTTTCTAAAGTTTTCACAAGCATTATGTGAATTAGAGATCAATGTGTACATCAAGATTTAAAACAGAAAAAAACCTGATACTTGGCAAACAATGTTGGCAAACTTCCCCAAAGATTTCAAATTACATTGATAAATATAGCCCATATTTGACTTTACAATCATGCTTAAACAAAAGCTATTTCCACAATTTCATAGTTTCTTGAAAGAAATGTAAACCTATAAATTAGGTTCCTCACTTTACATTTTCTAAATATTGTCAAATATAGATAATACGCATTTTGTAATCAAAATCACTTTTCAATATTGATCATGAGATGCTGCATTAATTGCAAACTGGAGTACTTAAATAATTTCATATTTCATTATAAAAGATATAGCTCTTTTAAAATGTTTTTATTGTCTAAATAATTACACAGCTGTTGATTTTATAGTCATAAAAATCTGCTTCTGAAACATAGCTCTCAAAAGAAGACTAATTTTCTGTTGCTGTACTTGCATTTTTTAAATGCTTTCAGTATGCATCTTACACACAGCAATTTTGAATCAAAGGCATTAATTTCATTCTGAAATACCTTTTTTAAAGTTTCTTTAAAAGCTTTAACATCATTCTATAGTACTTGCTGTAAGAATACATCAATGCCTGTAAGTCATTATGAAATTTATACTGACACAAGTACATACATAATCTGGAATCTTATTGCTGAATCCAGAACACGCTACTGAAAGTTTCCTGCACTCCCATTCAGGAAAATTTCCAGTTTGGAATCTCCCTGAAACACAAACATTACTTTAAATTGAATTTGAGGTGTTACATCTATGCTCCCTAAGTAACCTGTATACTCCATTTACATATGCTACTGTGGTCTTTTATTTTTGTATCTTTTAATTTGCTTTCATTCTCCAGCAGAAGGCAAGAAATAAAAACCACTTAAATAAGTCTAACTTTATGTAACTTCAAAAATGGAAGATACTTTCCATAGCTACAGTAGTTGTACCAATAAAATGTACCTTCTTATCCTGCAAATCAGCAAAATGAGAGTTTCCAGTTGCCACAGTAAACTAAAGATGCAGTTAGCACTGACCTTAACAATGCTATGGTATCCCATCCCCGTGAGCAGGAGGGATCTTGACCATGCTTTTTTTAAATACTCTTTTTCATCTAATAATGCCTACACATGCAAGTAGTCTAACAAATTTCAAGTCACCATGGAGTGTTCATGTAATGAAAGCACACATGTAAGAATTAGAGCTATAATCTGTCTGACAGGCTCTTAAACCTCTTACCCTACTAAGATTAAGACTGGGTAAAACCAATCTCCTTGTACACAGATAATCAGCTGACAAAGTGTGTGAACCACAAGCCCATGTAAGTAACTGAAAATGCTGTTCTATCAAAGTCACATTTTGAGGCCAGGATCAAAGCCTGACTCCTGATTCTCTACTACATTACCAGTAACAATACCAAAAATAAAGACAAAAATAAAACATTGGCCACACTGAAGACCTTGAAAATTCAGTGAAAACAGAATTATGCCCTATACCCTTTCATGTAAACTAATTTTATCTAAACAAACTGTCTAAACCAAACCCACGTAAATGGATAAATATGCAAGCCTATATCTGGTGAACATACTGGTCCCCCAGTCTGAAAATCTTTTAAATCTCTGAAAGGATGCAGAATTTGTTGAAACAAATTGCTCATTTCAGAAAATTCTGGGTTTAGTGGGCACTGCTGTATTTATGGAAGAGACGCAGCTATGAACAAAAACCCCAAGGTACAAAACCAAAACAGAGCTTTTGCCCTTTTAAGAGCTTGTCTACATAGAAGTCTCACTGCTGTAGGTACAGTAGAAGTTTTCCTTTGTGTACCTGGCTGCATACAGGGAGTTTATACTGTAATTTATTCCCTTTTTGGAAAAGAGAATAAACACATCTCACAGAAGGCACCTTCGTAATAGTTAAAGTATGTCCACTCTAGGGTCTGTGCAACACAGTTACCTGTGGTTGCAAGCTGAACAATCTCCTCCTTTGCAGTTACTTGTCTACTGAAATGCATAGACAATGCTCTTGTGTCAATCAGTGTAGGAAGCTTCATTTTACTACACCAATGGTGAGAGAAATAAGCTGAGAGTGATGTAAGCTGGTGGCTTTAAACCACTGACCTTTTGGTATGTTCGAAAAACAACCGTGAAACAAAATACTTAGTGTCTTTTCTGTTGGTGAAATGTATTGAACATAATGAAATGTCTTGTGCAATGAAACATGCAGGGACTGCAACAATGAATGAATCAAATGAAACAAGCCAATGAGACAGTGAATGAGTGAAATGAAACGAGCCAAATCTACCTCTACTTTTCAAACCCTTTTGCACTGCCAGCTCTTCCCTGCTTCATTTGACTCACTGTTCTCTCAAGGCAGGTGGTGAGGGAGGTGTGAGTGTGGCTAAAGTACTGGTGTAATCCAGATCCATGGATGTGGCTGGCAGAGAGCCTAGTCTAACCAGCCCCTGTGTCACTCCATCCTGCACCTGGCCATGGTCAACCAGAGAAAGTGAGGATTAACATGTTCACAACTTAACCTGTCACACAGTGTTCCCTCCAGTGTTTTGCTAGAAACCGAAATACAATCCAAGTAACCAACAGCCTTCACTTCAAACCCTGTGGAGGTTTGACTTGTGGACATCAAGGGTTTTCTCAGACATGTCTGTTGGCAGTCACAGCCCAGCATCTCGTCCCTGGCAGTACACGGATGCATCCATGCTGCCAAGAACTCTGTGGAACCCCTAGATCCTGCTCTGTGGAAATACACAGCAGAGTCTTAGCATCTTGCCCTGAATCTTTTCCCCAAGTCCCACAGAAAGCACACCAGCCCCAGATTTCTGTCACTCACTTGGTGTTTTTAGGCTCAATCCATGTAGTAAGAGACCCAGGACCTGGAGAACAGTATTTGTAAGGTCTAGAGGGAAACCACAAGACAGATGACTGAGCAGGCAGGGGAACAGGTGTGCAGAACAGGTATCAGATGTGAATGATTCCACTGAATATTTCCTATTTCTTGAGCAGGAGAAAAAATCATCATCGAGCTAACGGGTAAAGAACATTCCTCAGTACTGTAAAACAAGCTACATTCATTTTTTTTTGTGCAACTGACTTTCAAGAGCTAGGCAATGAAATGTAGTGTACTCCGACAAAAAGAACTGAAACCAAACGTGTAATCCAGCAAGCACCTCTGGAAGATGTTGGCTCCAAGAGCAAACGCAGAATCTGCATAGCAATTCATGGAGAGTCAGTACATGAACCAGAAAAGATTGTTTCCTGTATCCCAGTAAGCAAAATCCCAGCACTACTCTTACTCGAGTTTCTCACACGGGGCAGTGCGGATGCGACAGTGGCGGTAGGAACGGCGTTAGTACGGAAGGGAGGATTTCGGTGTATTGCCCTTGTTTTGCACGTGCTGAGGCCTTCCAAGGCCAGCAACTCTGCAGTGGTGAGTGTTTGTTCATTAAGGGGGAAGCCAATATTTATAACCAAGATGTAGGCAAGTGTGCATTTCAGAACGTCTTACAGATAAAACTCTGCTTAAGCTTCTGATGTTCCTTCCCCATTCTCATGCGGTTGCAGTTGTTCTCTTTCTTGTTCTTCCTGAGGTGGCCTCACACGTTTGAAAAAGCCCATCTGTGATTCAGAGAACAATTAAGAAATTGCATTGTGATTTGCAAAACATACACACATCCTCTCTTTCCTTCGTGATCAGAGCTTAACTGATTAAGCTGTCTTTTCACTCCTACTCTCTTCCCTCATTTTTGACCTCCAAAGACAGTAAGTATCAGTTGAAAAATTAAACTGAGCTCAGCACAATCACAGACCTGCTCTTTTATTCAGCTTCTTCCTGACAAAGCTGAAAAGCTTTTACAGTTATTCCAAAAACTTAGCTGATTCGGATGATTAGGGGACCAAGGCACTTCTGCAAACTGCTGGTACTACATGAAATAATACATCACTCGTAGGGAAAAGCAAACAATACAAAACCCCCCAAACACAGTACTTACCCTGTACATGACAAACACTAGAACAGCCAGGAGCAGTAACCCTGCTAGGACAGCCAAAATTATAACCCACACTGGCACAGGCATGGGCTGTGGCTGAATGCCCCATGTAATATTTGTAGCAACCTAATAGAAAAACACAATAAATCACACTTTGCACCACAGTGACATGCTGAGTTCATCCATGCAGTTTAAATCTTGTATAGCTTTATCCTATCATGATTATAATCTTAATCCAGTATAAATTACTTTTTCTCTCCAGTATGAATCAAAAGCCATAGATTATGGGTGAAATAAAGATTTCACTGACC
The DNA here is from genome assembly GCA_013397775.1 of Eulacestoma nigropectus. Lineage (NCBI taxonomy): Eukaryota > Metazoa > Chordata > Aves > Passeriformes > Eulacestoma > Eulacestoma nigropectus. The sequence continues at coordinate 69,402 of VZTE01003444.1, read as the reverse complement.
CAAATTTAACAGGATTTTAAAATTAAATGGTAACAGGAGGTTGGGGGTTATTTTGCTTGGGTTTGCTTTTTTGCAATCAGTGATAACATGGCAACGTATCTTCTGTAATTCTTGATGATTTTCAGTAAAACTGTAGTAAACTGGAAATATTTTAGAATTAGAGAAAAATAAATTAGGGCTTTTCCTTTTTTTTTTTTTTTTTTTTTAAGCAGTACTCTCTGAAATAAAAAATCAAGTCTACTCTTTTTTTGAGAGAGGAAAAACCCCAGTTAATAATAGGCATTAGAAACCATATTCAAAAATAAGTCAATCACAATCCTCTTCTACATTTTCCTTAAGATATCTTAATCCTATAATGCTTACCAAAAACTTTTCATTTGTCAGCCTAAACAAGTGGCCTATATCTTTCTCTTTGCACCCTGTCTCCTTTCCCTTAGAAACCCCGAGGCACAGATGGTCTTTTTGTTCCACACTCACGTAATACTTCATGTAATAGAATGGAAGTTCATTATTCAAGCTCTAAGTGCTACTACAGTCGAAAACAAATTTCAAGTAAAATATTTCTCTAACAAAAATGGCATTAACAGGAACATTAGGACTGTTCACCATCATTTTTTTTCATTTTCAGTTAAGTCTTTCAAGCCACAAATATTGTGAACTCCAGTCTGTTTTACCCTCAGTTGTATGTGTACAACTGAAATAAATACCTGATACAAATAGCTGATAAAATTAAAATTATACAAGCCATAAAAATGTTACTCAACAACAACTGTCTTTGCACTAATTTTGAAGCGAGTGTATATAGTAACTCAAGCTGGATGTAAATGACTTACTACTGTAGAATTGTGAATATCTTCGAAGGAAAGGTTCTTATAAGGGAACTCTATAACACTGAAAGAAGCAGATGATTTGAGAGAGTAGGAATGATTCTGATTTTCTTTCTGTGTAAGAAAAACAAAATTAGTATTGCATGTGAGTACAAAAATCACTTTTAATGTTTCAGAAAGCGACAGAATATTCAGAATCACTCACATTCATGAAAGTTTGGGTCCAAAGGCGTGATTTTAAATACAATATTGCACTCTTTCCCCTTTCCAGGTGGCCAACTTGACAGACAATCTTTAAACAGTCAGCAGTTCCACAGCCCTGTGTATAAAAATAGGAAGGATATTCCAAGTATGAAAATATTTGGAAAGTCATTAATGGCATTACTTTACCCATATACCTACACTGGCAAAGCACCATAAACTATTAAAATATGTTAAATAACCTCCAGCATTGGATAATTACGTATAGTTTGCAGTTACAAAGACAGTGATATGGTAATATGTTTATTTCCTATTACAGATTATTTCCAACCATGTTTAGAGAGGACAAGTCTACCCTAAATTTGTTTTTAAGGACTTAGCACAGGATCGTAGGTGTATTGTCAACACCTCAGTGCTGAGAGCTCACCAAAGTGTGCACGTCCCCCTCCATGGCAGCTAAATCCCTTCGGCTGATGCGGTGGTCACGGTGATCTTCCCTGCCAAGAGTTTCATTCCTGTCATCATCCTTGGGAGCAGAAATCTAGGATACACCAAGGGAACCCGAACAACGATTTAGATAATTGCAGACTTCAAGGTTAAGGTCAAGAAAATACCTAACTGCAAGTTTCTCTCTTTCTATCCTGGCTATTCTTCAGGCCCCCTCTGAAAAGAAATCATTGCAAATTGTATAGCAGAAGCACAGGGACTTTGTATTTATATATTCACTGAGATTGCTTTTTGGTTACCAAAGATACACAAGTATTCTTTGTTGCCCTACACACTGAATATCTTCCCTCAGTCCTTCTTTTGCTCAAATTCTTCTTGAACTAACACACTGATTTTTATTGCTTGTTCTAAACTATCCTAGAATTCAACTCTCTACACTCATTTAAACTTGCTGGGTTTTATCTGGTGTTTCTTTGCCTAGTCCAGCCTAGGAAAAAGGAGTTTCTTCTGCTCTGTAAATCCCATGTTTTGCTGGCAGTGATAACTTATTAACCTTTGTGACCTTTGGATGAGGGTCTAGATAAATAAGCTAGTAATTTAAAAAATTAATACCATTTTCTTCCAAGAAACAAAACCCAGAAAATTTAGATAAACAGTCCGGAAGCGTCTGGTATGTTTTAGGTTTTAGTTCATGACCACATTCATTATAATTCTATTGCTTTGGACTTAGAACTCATATAGAACAGCCTTGAAGGTAAAAAAAAACAAAAATAGGAAGAAAACCCCACAATAAAAGTAAACAAGACAAATTGATCTTTGAGTTGACAATTTTGAGCTGTTGTTTATCTTTTACTTCACTTGCTGTAGACATTGACATGTACTGTGAAAAAGTGCAGACTTATTTGTCAGCCACAGATGAAAAACTATCTCAGTTTCTCATATTCTCAGGGATTTGGCTAATTTGAGTGTTTACAAAACAACCAAACATACTTCCTTCCACTCAAAGGGAAAGTCCTGCTTACCTTAATTTTCAGTGGGTTGATTTCCATGTCAGAAGTGCAGTTCATGGGACCATCAATTTCATACTGAACAATATACAAGAGCGTGTTGTTTTTATATTTGTAGGGCCACTGCAGAGTCATCATCACCTTGCTGAATGCACTTGGACCATTGTTTCTCAGCTGATTATGAAAATAAGATTTACAGAAGTAAAAAAATAAAGCTACTTTCTCTGTTAATGTGCATATAGTTACTATATATTTGAGATACAGATGTGGTACTGCCACTATCCCCACCCCCAACCTCTTACGGCAACAGCATCAAAACTTTACCTAAAAGTGGTAAAAATTTTAACTATTATTATTCACACAGCTGTCTTGGTAAGTTTTGCTTAATTAAACAAGCTAGATTAAATCTGTGGTAATTATTTTAGGGAAATTTTAACTACTTGAATTTTTTCCCAGCAAAAGATTTCAGAGTAGTGATTCAGAACAGATAGAGTACAATAATTTACATCCATGAGCCATTTCCTGAGTTCACATTACTTCAAATATTTTATCTAGATTTCAAAAGGCAATAAAATAAAATATGTGTAGTTATGAGGGTAATCAACCCCTGTTACACTAATTGCAGGCATTCCAACCCTTCTGGGATATACCAGGTTTTGGCCCAGCATTAAAAAAAATAAAACCTCTCCTTACATGCAAGAGAAAATAAAAGAAAAAAAATATCATAATTTACTCCAGAGAAAAGCTACACCAAAAGATTTATTTTCATTTATCACAGAACCATGTCACTGAAATCAGTAGTAATTCCACACCTCATAGATATGCTGAACTAGAGGCCCAATATCATCTTCTGTTTCGGGATTCTCCTTCGGCTGCCAGTTGGCAATAGGAAGGAATATGTGATCAGGGGATGACACACTAAACAGCAAAACAAAGGAGTTGTTATTAGCAAGTATGAAACAATAAATGTGATTCTCTAGAACACCTTAAAAAAAAAAACCCAACACGCTTACAATACAATCTCCACTTCTTCGTCCTCTATATAAAACCTGGAAGATCAGAAGTGGTTTGAATATTAAATATTCAGTTCTGTTCTCTACATTAAAAGATGATAAGAGACATACATGTAATCCAAAAACCAGTGTGAAATACTGTGATAATGAGAAATATCGATGCAGAGCCTTAGCAGTCCAGTCCTCAGACTAATTCAGCATGCCCTGAAAACCGTGAAGATACCAATCATGCTTTTCCAGTGTGCCATCCCTCACCTCTCAGACACCAAACAAATTCGTCACAATAATGAATGTAGCTGAAAATTAAAATTATGACTCAGGGATCCAAGTTAACTGGTTAAGCAAGAGGAGCGTACAGCTTTTGGGTGGGAAGTACAGATTTCTGGCAAGGAGAGGTGATGGAGTAACCAAGTCATTACAATATTAATACGGTGTTTAAGACTGAAGAAGGTGAGGACATTGCAAACTTAAATTCCAGAGGATTTTCAACTTTGGTTTCAGGGGCTTTCAGACAAAACCCCAGTCAGTTTGTGGAGGAGAAAAGTCACCTGCAGAAATGTAGAACTGCAAACATGAGGGGTGATTTTTTCTTCTTCTAAAAAATACCTCTTGTAATGGAGGCACAATATTCCCTTTTGGATTTAATTTTGTAATTATTTAGAATTATTTAAGATCCGAAAGTCCAAAGGCTGGCTAGAGAGAACCATGTTGTCTTTATGATTAAAAATTCCCTAAACCTTCCTGAAAACTTATGCAGACCTGAAAGGAAGTTCAGTGAATATAAAGAAGCAAATGTGCAAAGCTCATTAAAAATATTTATTAAAATAGTATTGCTTACCCTCTAATTTCAACAGCTGCTAAAATAGCAAGGTCAGCCTGATAATATGCTACTGGGCTCAGATTGTCATACAGGTTGGAACTGCAGGGAAAATAAAAGGTAAATTCTTAAATGAAATAAGCAAAGTATTTAATAAAAAAACCCTCCGCACTTCTCAGTAATTATATGTAACATCACAGCACGTCTCCTGAGCCACTGTAGGAAAGCACACTTGCTAAAAACTAAGGACCAGATTCCAGCAAGTTCTCACCTGAGTGCATGGAAGTCCCACCCTCTGCACAGTTTGGGGGACCCTCAGCAGGGAGAGGTCGATGAAGGACACAAAGTTAATGCTGACTGTTCTATGGCTGTCATGTAAGAAAATACAGAGGACACTCTCCCCTCAAAGTGGTGCTGGGAACAGAATCCTGACCTCCTTAGACACATCTGATTATTCTGTCTCCCTAACCAAACAATTTCCTTTACAAAGACCTTCTTGAACCTTCTAATTATTCTTCGCTGCTGCTGTAATTAACAAACACATGCAACGGTGTTTTCCTCCTGACCTGTAAATACCTCACTCTTTTAGAGACTAGACTTGCTCTGCTAGGAACTGAGCCAGCTTTGGAAATCTAGCTTTGTGAGTTTAAGCCAAGTAGTGTGATCCTTAAAACCTCTTCCAGATAATACCCTGGTAATGCCTGTCACTGTGAACTGTGATTACCATGTTCCATCGCACCACTGTCTGCTCTTCCTGCATCCACAAGTCATGGAAGGAATTTTCTTCCATAAAAGGCCTAAAACATTACAGGAACTTCCCTTCTCTTCCATCAGGAGAGAAGCATGACTTGAGCAACCTCACTGACTGTTTCTGACCCAGGGACAGTAGTAGGTGACTGCTGTTAGCCTAAGGAAGGTGACAGACGCCCCAGAGCAGATCACTACCTGCAAAGAACAGGAGTCACGTGCCACTGGCACACCTTACCAGCTGATGGAGAAGGGGAAAAACTGAACAGACAGCAATGGGAGATCAAAGAGATATTTAATGTGCCAAGGCCTTTGATCGCTATGGCAAACCACTCTATTATTAAAATAGAATGGCAGCTTTAAACTTTCCTAACTCCTGTAGATGAAGAATGAATATGTGGATGAGATTAATTTATTCACTACATTAAAAAAATGAAAGCCCTTAAATGGAATAAAAAAGCGCTTTTGGTCCACCACGGGGAAAAAAACAAACAGCTGGATTTGTACTGTCCATTAAAGGCAACATAAAACTGCATTGGGTAAAGATACTCCTAATGATCACATCTCCAAACCTTAAACATCATCTCCAGAAGTTATAAATTCAGATTTATTTATCAGATGTATATGCCAGTGCTGTGCTCATCTGATAATCAACAGGAACGCTGCTGTTTTGTTCCATTTAATTTTCAGGCTCTTTAAGGCTGGCTGCTGTGATGGTTCACTGCATGTTGCTTTTGCTTAGACCACCCCATGCATTGCCTGCCCTGAAAGACTCTCATCCTCTAAATACATAAAATTCTGGCTTTACATCAGAAGGAATTCAGAGTTCAAACATCAGTTTTAAAAGAGGGCTATAAACCCAAAGTCATTCTGCGGCCCTACAATTGTCAGCACAGCACAATGATATGCACATACAAATATTCTTACATTTTTTCCTGTATTTTAGGAAGCCTAATTCAATGTGTTTATTTTTCAAGCCGCTATGAGGCAAAGACAAGAGAATTAGGCCAGAGTGGTACTGTGTAGTTCGCAGTCTATTTACTGTGTGTGCCTTCTCCCAGGGGAGGTGCATACCCAGAGATTTCCATACCTTCGGATTTGCAAGTCAAACTTGACAGAGGTGTCCATCTCCGACTGCTGGTGCACACTGAAACGCAGGCCAGCTAAGAGCTGGGGGAAAAATCACAGTGGTTCAGTGGAAGCACAATAAAACACACAATAAAAGCTTCTTAATGCTCTTAGACTACAACGAAATTGCTTGAGACTCGTGGTGATGAGAGAACACACACACAGAACTGGCAAATCAAACTTGACCAGTTCATTCAGGCTGGAAATGTACTGCCCTCTCCTTAGATTACAGCCAAGGCATCACTGCCATAAAATACAAAATAAGGATTACATCATGCTCCCCACCCTTACTTCAGCCATTTCTACACATAACTGAGCCTCCCCAATACCTGTAAAAAGTATTGTATTCTAAAGAGCAGGGAAGAGATTAATGATTCAAAATTCATTCCCAATGTTTGGTCTAAGTCAATTCATACTTGCTTTAACATCTGTGCAGTTCAGCTTGATACACTTCAAATTCCTTTGGAAATAGCATTTATTAATCCCATCAAGATGGCTCTTGGAAGCAAAGCATCATGAAATTGTTTTAATTGTGACTGTTTTTCACTTCATTTCCTCAGAAAATAAGACTTATGCAGTATCACCTTAAAATCTGCCCGCTAATAATTTTTTAATTCTACCAATTTCAGCTACATTTGGTGAAACTGTAGAGGTCTCAACTAGACAAAAGCAGGCAGAAGACAGATGAACTAAGAGAAAGAAGTGTTATGAGCTAGCTCTTGATTATATCCTAAAAAATACATATCAGATAAATATAAAGAATTCATGAGGGACCAAAGTCCATTAATTCCACAATTTAATGAACAACTCATTTTGAGTTGCATCATAAAACTCATGAACACTCCTTTCAGCCTTTAATTTAGCTGAAAAGTTGAAACCAACTACCGCTGTACTAACCAAACGTGGGCAGCTAAATGTCAGCTAAATCTAATCTTAAATTCCCGGGAGAAAACTTCCTGCCCAAACACTACTGTGATTAAGGAAAATGCCACCTGCCCTCCTGGGTGAGCTACCAGACACCTGTAGGACCAAACCTTACCTTAGTTCCTGCTTTCATGGGATTTCCCAGGTCACAAACTACCATGCGAGTCTGATTCTCTGTTTTAAAAGCACACGACAGTCTGGCTAAAGCCTGCAATAAACCAGAAAGAAATATTAAGGAATGTCATTCTTTACGTCTGAGCACGTGGACGAAAGTCTGGAGAGAAGTTCTTGATATGCTGCATTAATTTTAATATAATTTCTCAGCCATAACACAGTTGAGTACTAAAATGAAATAAAATCTGAGTATGGAAGTCTCCAACATTTTTGATACAAGACAGATCTCTTCTTAAGGTTATAAAAAAGAGGGGCTTGGAAAAAACTGATCACTTTTTCAGTGCATTGCTCTAAGACTGAAATAATAGAAACCACCACAGATTTCCACAGCAGCACCTGAAATATGACTCCTCAAAAACAACAGTTGGAATTTTACCTCGTTGTTACGAACAACTCCGATGAAATCTGCTTGGGGTGGAACAATGACAAAGAGTTCTGCTTCATAGGCTCCCTCCCCCTGGTTCTGAGCACTGACAATGAGGGTCAAGGGATTGTCATCACCAATATAGATCTGCTTCTGATCACTACAAGAAAACAGTGTAAAAATGAGCTCTGCATTCAGGTTTTAAAGTGCATTGAAGTGGCTGAACTTAGAGAAACAAGAGACGTTCTGAGAATTCACAAAGACATTGGAGAAATCTGGAGGAAGTACCTTTGCTTCAGGAGTGTCAGGAGAGCTCTGACCTACTTTTAAAAAAGCCCCATGTCTATAATCACAAATGGAGCAAGTATTACAAGCTCTTTTGTAAGAATCTTTCCTGTAAAATGTACTACAAAACAAAAAACCACCGACACTGTTTGCTCCTTGTGAGAAAAAGATTATGAACAGCTAAATCCCTGTGTACATTTTGAATTACAGGCCCACTTTGCAGTGGTACAAGCACATATTTATAACAGAACTCAAGGGAAGGCTCAACTACAGAATAGAACCAAGACCTCTGCAATACCTTTGGTTCCAGATACAAAGAGACTATCTTTCCAAACAATGTATTTTCATTTCACCAACTACAAGTAAACATCAAGGTATCTGTACTGATGTAAAATGCTCCTGACGTGTTTGCATGAATTGGTGCTTGTGAGGTGTCCTATACAGTGTGCACAGGCTATAATGCATAAAAAACCAGATTTATGAGATAATACACTAAGAGAGGCTTTAGGCCACACAAAGTACAAAAAGCTCAGACTCATGAAAGAATTACCACTTAAAACATGTTTCTTTTTTCCAGGTTTGATAAAAGATACTACCAATACCAACAATGTTTTTTCATACATGTGACAAGAGAGCCCTACTCCTCCCCTTGCTGGATAAAATCACATCTTCATGTGTCTAATGTTAAACAACAGAACAGAGATACAATGGCAGCTAACAGTGGTTTATTCTCACTATACATGTCCAGATTAGCAAATAAATAAATAAATAAACATGGTCTACCTATAGTGGAGGCTGTGGTGGGAGTCGGAGTGGTGCATTACATGCTAAAGACATTAGGTAACAAAGCAGAAAAAAGGTTTCTTTAAAACAGATAAGCCTGAGTTTAAATTGTATCCAATGAGGAAACCTACTTGTTTCAACATATCCCTTAAACAAAAGTATTACCAGCTATTGAATCTTAGAATTCAAGTAGGGAAATTGCTTCTCCTTGTACTATTTTTCTCATGTATTTACCTTTCTACTGACACCTCCAGCTTTGGTTTGCAGATATTATCATCCCCACAATCCAGCAGAATATGGGCCTATGCAAAAATCAAACACATACTGTTGTAATAATTCCTTCATCTGTTCTAACACACATTTTCAATAATACTGTTTCACCACCACATAAAAAAAAAAAAAAATTCTACATTTCTGGTTATGAAATGTTTTCATGCCATTAGTCTCAGAAGAGAACAAATGAGTTTTTACATGTGAGGGGCACTGTGCCTCGTCCTGCCCTACTGCAATTCTAGGACTGATGTTTACACCTTAGCTATCTTTCCATACTTCAAATAATCTCTTCATATTAACTTGCATCTTCACTATCCTCTTTACAAACAAGTGTAAATATTTGCAAAAAGGGCAGAAACAGAAAATCTACGTCTATTACCTTAAGAGAACTATAGGGACAAACATAATGTACATAGAGCAGCATAGTATGAGAATGGATGAAACATTCCAAGCCTTCATCATTAACACTTCCAGTACTACTCTAACTGATTTTCTCCCTAGGATGAACCTAAGTATGCTCTGAGTTCTCTCATCACAGGCTGTGTAAGCAGTGTACCTGTCTGCTCATGTTAGCAGGAGTGAACTGGTTGAGGATAGGGTGCAATCCTGTCGCGTCTGCAGCCGTTCTGTAATCCAGACGATATTCCATAAAAATAGTAATGGGAGTTAGCTTGTCTCTGAATTCAGATTCATCCTGAGGAAACCAAAGATTTGCACCACAATTAAAACATAGTAGGAATGGAGAGGAGAAAACAGCATTAAAACTTCTGAGCTTGTTTCAAAGCAGAAAATCTCTTGTCAGAAAACCTGCACCATTTTAGCAGTAACGTGCCTGTTCAGCAAATGGAAAACTGGAGCATACAGAAATATTAAGTCATGGAAATCCAGTAACAAGGAGCCTAAGGGCTACACAACTCTGCTCTTTCCCACCAGACCAACCTCAGTCTGCTTCTAAGATCCCTCAGAGATACTCATCTTTGGACTTACGATTTTTTCTTCCTAAAATTATTACTTGGCACTTGGGAGTTGCTGATTTTCATGTTGTTCATTTCAAATCATTCTGTTCATCAAATGTTGATCCTGCCTTTTAGAGAACTTACCAACCATCTCTTAGCTTTACATTAGCCACAGATCTGATCAGTGTAAACTGCTTCGTTTCCAAGAGTAATGAAAATTACAGACTCTAGAACGGATCCTCGTTTAAGGATCTTATTTCAGAACGTATCCTCTATGGGCAGAAACTTATTGATTACCTATAGCTTTAAACTGGTTTTGCATCCCATTTATGATAATTTCATATAGGTCATGTGTCATTACTTTCTTTATGAAAATGTCAGGCAGAAGTGTGCTCAATCTTCACTAACCCTGAGATCTGAGATGTCTAATTCCATATATATCCCACTCACAAAAGTCAGGTCAAAGAAAGTATTACCTACCCTCCATGAATCCTTAATGATTACTAGAATTCTTATTTGGGTTTTTTTTAGAGGGAAGCAAGTATTGCTTTTGTTTGATTTATAAGTACTCAGAGATAAATTTGAGCTGAACAGAACTTACATAGCTACACACAATGTTTCTTCTACTGACTTATACTTTTTAATTGTGTTAGCATCGGTTCACATTTGTGGGGACAAAAACAGAAAGACTGAGAAAAAGCAAACTTAGTATTTCAACCTTCTCCTCTGCTATTTGCTTATCTTGGCTTGTCAGTTCCAGGTCCGTATTTTTCTTCAATTTTTAACCTCCAAAGTAGATGGGATAACCTCTGCTTATTGACTTTCATGTTCCTTGGAAATTATAACTAATTTGGTGCCTGGATGACTTGTCCAAAAAGTCCAGAACAAAGTTCTGAATTGAATTTCCAATCCATTTAGGGACCCGGACCTTAGCCACAATAAGATTAATCATCCATCCTGTGACAGCAGTGATAATTAGCGACAGACGTACGGTTTTGGTAATTTCAGGTCTAATACCCTGAGCATGAAGTTTCTCTAGCATTTTTTCCTTTTTTCTAACACCTAACACAACAAACTTGTAACAGACAATGCACCAAAAATTATTTGCCTAAAACATAAATGGCTACTTACCCTCAAGAAGGCGTCAAGTTCCTCGCAGTTCATTTTGCCCCCCTTCGTAATTGTCATGTTCTTAGAGTGGCTGGGCTGTTTGCTGTGGAGAAACAGAGCCCTCCTTATAGCTCCTTTCTGCTTCAGTTTATCCAACAGCAGCTCCACCTGGAAATCTGGCCAAGCCAAAGGGTTTGGGTTAGTGATATTTCATTGCATTAAACACAGTGCAGATTGCCCCCTGAAATGGAGCTGAACACTGATTTCAACTACAATGAAAACCTAGTGCTCGCCACTCTTAAAACTTCCAGTTCTTTCCATGTAAAATGGAAACTGCATTGAAGTTCTCAAGTACTGCTGCTGTCCTAAATTGGACTCTGCTTTTTCCTTAAACACTAGAAACATGTAAGAACACAGATACATTTGTAATTTATAATTGCTGCAGAACTGCAAGAACTAAAGTTAGAATTATTTCCCCTAGAAAACTGTAAAGCAATCTTGCACGTAACACTTGTATTTTTAAACACTATTGTTAATCTAATTACTTGAAATATTTGATACAGATAATAAAACTTAAAATATAACAGATATTTATGTGAGCCTTCCCAGATCACACCACCTTTGTATATGTATATGCCACAGAAAATAAGGAAAAGATTTTGCAATCAGTAGACAAAACCTGATTGCAGCAGGCTGCTCGCCACACTACACAACCTCTTGGAGACAACTTAAAAACTTGTTTGAAACAATCTTTTCCTGATTCTGGTCCAAGAATCTGATGAAAAACGTCAGTGATACCAATCAGAAAGTCATGAACTCAACAAGTTCCAAGACTAGTTAACCACATGGTTGAACATGTGCTTAAATCTCAGGCATGGTCAAATGTCACTGACTTCTACACTACTACAGCCAAAAAAAACTTGCTGAGGAGTCACATCGATGTACATGGCCACCCAAGTGGCAGCAGAGTGCTGCAAAGGGCACCTAGCTCTTTCAGTCATGAAAGTACCAATGACCAGTGCTCATGTCTGCAAACAACACAACAAGACTTCCAATTTTTAAACGAGCAGAACTTACTGAGTGAGTTCGGGAGCTTTCCTTTGCCATCCGCTTTTAAGCAGAACTTTACTTTGAAGCTGTTTGAGAGGGAAAAAAAATTGATTTCACACACTTTTTCTATCATTTTCTTCTAAAATTCCTCACTGTTTATTTCTGTTCAGATGTTATCCTCTTTTTGAGACTCTAGCTCACTCCCAAGAGCTATTTTCTACTGATGGAAGAGAAACTATAACCTATTTATAAGTAGACAGAATAGCAGGCAATGCAAAGCTTTGGAGTCTTGATTCATGTAGGGATAATCACCTGTGGACCAGAACGTTCATTCCTGTCATCAAAAGGGTCATATTTTTAAAGCTACCATACTGACCCTAAAAACAAAGTTAGCACTAGAGAGAAGTAGGTTTGGATAACAGCTCAGGAACCAGAAGCAAACTCAATTTACAGAGCAGATAATTGCCCAAGTATGTAAGTTAGTGGGTAAAAACACTGCAAATGCTGTGTGATGTGTTGACGTCTAGGGAAGACCTTACTCTGCTCAACAGGGACAGCTGGCAGTCTCTGCAGGTTTTGGGAGTCAGGCTGGCATCTACTAAAGACAGTGCTGGTCCTCCAGCTGCTGTTGGAGAGCTCTTATTTTGTACTGTGTGTTCTTTCAGAAAAATCTGTGCTTGATTTTCTTTTTTTTTAATTGGCTGACTAGACTTTCTGAGACTTTTCAAAATTGGAAGCTTACAAAATTAAAACCCAAGAAGTCCCTCTGCTCAAAGGAAAACATAGATACACTGCTTACCAAGAAACTTTTACATCTCCCAGTGAACAGGCTTTGTTTTCTGGATTTAGAATGGTTGGATTAACTTCCAGGGCAGCATTTACTCTAATAACTGGTCTAGCCCTGCAAAGAAAACATCCTCTTGAAGAGCACTCAACACCATGTTAGACAATGCCCCCCCATCAAATTGTGCAATATACACAAACACACAGTATTTAGTGAAACCACAAGAAAAACAAATAACCATTGACTAGATGAGGGAAAAGTGGGAGGCTTTTCTGTGCCCTTTCATTTCCATCAGCCACAACATGGACAACTGTGTAAAGAGGAAGTCCTCTCTACTTATAGAACAGACAATATATTCTCTCAAAATGAGCAAGCTGGGATGAGACTGTCAGGATTGCAGTTTAATAGCTGGCAGCTGTTGTGTCAGAATCTAGAAAGCTGTCACTCAGAAAGCCTTGAAAACAGCTTATTTATATTTTCTCCTAACTACATATTATTGAGAAAGATGCATTTTAGACAACAGATAGGTTTACTCAGTGAAAAAAGCAGTAGTGTTTTCTCATCTCCAGAAGTTTGGAAGGTGGAGTGGCAGATTTTCAGAGTTCCCTGATCATCCTGCTTTCTTTTGTAGCTCCAGAACTCCACTGAGCTTTCACTCAGGTACAAGCACAGAGGAACCCTTACCTGTACAGAACAGCTGTGTCAACACCAAAGGCTCCAACAATCAAGTCTAGGAAGAAATTAGACATATTACACATTACAATTTGCTTTTTAAAATATGCTGTTTCTCAGAGGTGGGACTGCTACTAAGTTATTGTAAAGTGCCCTTTTGAGCAGAGGACCTGGATATCCATTTTTGTCCACATCTGTGGCTCCTTTCAGTGAGTACCCAAAGCTGGGGGGCATATTGCGAGCGGCCCACTGCCCCTCCAGGATCTGGGATGGGATGGCATTCAAACCACTTGCTCCTCCATTGTAGATATACACAAGTCCTCTCTTGTCCTCTCCACCATATGGTGCAGCAACTGCAATATCTGAAAACCAAAAGGAGAATCATCAACATCTCCAGACACAAACACTAGAACATATTTGTGCTTACATCAGTCATTTCTGATATTACAGTTTCAATGTGTGTCAGCAGGGAGGAAATGCAACCAGCCATTAAAATGCTTATTTGGTTTTTTATTGCTCTTTTTCTTGGTTTTTTTTTTTTTTGGTTGGTTGGTTTTTTGCTGTTGTTTTGTTTGGTTGGTTTTTTGTTATTATTGGATGCTGTTCTTTCTAGAAAGTAGAAATGTTTAACAAGAACACGTCACAGACTTTTATGGGGAGAGGAAGGAAAGAAATAGTTCTACAAACACTTCTGCTATTTAGTGACTGACTTGCAGTAAAATCATACGGATTTGGGATGCCTTTGAGATTATTAAAACAATCAGAGTTAGTCACTGTTGGCGCCAAACCACAAAACTAAGTGGGACTCTTCCCATTTCATTTACACGCTCATGTTCCTCCAAAGGGTGGGACAAGTTAATAATTATCAAAAGTTTAAATCATCCTAAACCAATGGTAAATATTAAATTCCAATCTATCCCAGTCATGGCTTGGCAGCATGCTTTGTGGAGAACTACCAGTTTGTGCAGTTATTCTTTCTCTTAAAGCTTAATAAATTTAAAAGTACTCACTGTTAATGATTAATAAATGGTAATAAACAAAATTATAATTACACTATCTGTAAGGACAGCTCTAGAAGTGTACATATGATCTAATTTCAACATTTCCACAGTCAGTTCAAGGACCAAATATGAAACACTACTTGAAATAATTACATCTCTCCTTCCTCTTTTCTGAAATTTGAAAAAGCTTGATGAAAAGAATAAGGACTCAAAAGTTTACTGGTTTATATTTTTGACTCTTATTTACAAACTTCATGAAGACAGTAAAAATTCCTATCTTGCACCAAAACTGTGATGGAAAGTATTTTAATTAACACTCCCAAAATGATGCAGAGCAATAAAACCCAAAACAAACAGACTAAATAACAGCAAAGCAATTAAAAGGAGGCAGCTTTTGCTATGACTTTCTTGCCTACAGTGTCTTTCAGGTGTTAAGTATGGTGGAATCAAAACATTTTTGGGATGATTTCATCAAGTGACTAGAGTTTTGGCTATCAGCTGTCCAATGTCTTCTGTAAATAGTTGCAGTGATATCGCATCTTCACATTGGTTCTACATCCTGTTAGCAACTAAAAAGGTCCCTTCCAATTCCAACTACACTATGACTTTATGACTTCATCAAAAATAAATCAGAGCTACCTAGGAATTTGAAGTAACTACCTATTTTAATTTTTGATCTTACAGAAAATACTTAGCTTGCAAGCAGAATGGAAAAAATGAGCATTTTTGGTGGAACTCAAATTCCCACTACTCTTTAGGCAACACTGGAATATGACAGGCACAACAAAGTGTTCTCCCTAGGATTCCTGGAAGTATCCATCCCAACACTACATGATTCTTGCCTGCTTCATTGCTCTTCATTCCTATCAGAAAGCAACAAGCTTGGGCAAGGGGTTTGAGAGTCCTCAGCTCCAGCTGTATCAGACTCAATCTTCTCTTCCAATTACTCACTCAAGACACTCAGCTCTTGGTACATCTGGCTGTAGCTGCTACGCAATATTTCCACCAAACTCTTCCATTCTGAATAATGATAAAAACAAATCTACACTTTTCTCAGGAAAATCTTTTTTATACGAACATTTTTAACCAGCAAACCGAAATCAAACCTTCTTTTCTGTCATCATTGTGTTTCTAGAGAGGAAAATCATCTTTAAGCACTGTAAAGAGGAGAATTATATCGAAGATGTCCTAACAGGTCCCAGTGAAGAGTCAGATATTTTATCGAAGTTTCTATTGTGGTCATGACTTAGAAAGCAAGCAAGTGGTCAGTGTAAGAGCTAAAGCAGTCCATGCTGTCGTTTCAATGGTATAGTCTCTGCTCGATGCATCCATGGAACTCCTGTTAGCATTGCTGGGAGTAGCATACAAGCATCGAAAGGAGTCTAGACCTCGGTGTCCCACACTCAGTCACGGCTACAGCGCCGAGTGTTTGTGTGCAGAATCCACATTCACTGAGCCGGCTGGGTTTCCTCTACAATCAGGAGATCCTGATCAAGAAACGATATCCTACCGTTGAAGCCGTCCTGATCCAGATCCCCCAGGGGTGCGATGGAGCTGCCGAATCTTGCAAAGACCTCAAAACCGTTCAGCTTTGCCATCTGAAACCCTCCTGAGGCTCGCTGAAGGCAGATGGACACTTGGCCAACCTCCTGAAGCTTCCCATCTGAACTTCGATCCATAAAAAGAGGGGCTCCAATAAACAGATCTGTGTAACTGGACCAAAAAAGGACAAAGCTCTTCAGTGGCAGTATGAAAATCCACTCTCTTCAGCACCTGTTAACTCGGTACTGAAGTCAACACTCAGTTGACTACTGAGTTAACTAAAGGTAGTAAAGTTAACTACCTTTAAATTCAACTGAAGGCAAATATTTATTGACAAAGTAAGCACAAATATACCAAAATTTAATGGGCTTAAAGCATGTGAATATACACACATATTTATGTAGATAAATACAAAAACAAACCTACAAACGTTAAAACAAATGTGGAGTGTTAGCAAGAGAGCGTGCAGATGTGTTAAATCAGCAATGAAGACAGAAATCTAGATTGTGGGAAAGACCTTTCAATAAAAGCTATTCTTTTTCTTCCCAGAAACAATTTGGGTGGCATTGGTGAGAAGAGGGAGGACACTTACTTGTCCCCGTCGACATCTGTGGCAGCCACTGAATACCCAAAATAGGCAGCCATCTGGAAAACAAAATGCAAACCAAACCTGTGAGTTGTAGTGATACAAACATAAACAAGTTTACACCAATCTGTACACAAAATACATCTGGGAGATAATATATGCCACAAGTTTTTTTGTTCCTTACATTTCTGTTTCTCTTCCTTACTCTGTCAGTAAGTTACTTTCCATCACTTACTTTCCCCATTCCCCCTTTCATGATCCAGTCCCTTTCCCAGTTCTCAAAATAGGCACCATTTCCTTTATTTAAATAAGATTAGAATTCCCTCAGAGATCATAAAATTTTGCTTTGGCAATCAAGCCAATAACATAGTGACTATTACATTATCTACTACCCTAAATACTGTCACAACATAGGAAAGGCCTCCTGGTCACCCACCACACTCAGCAAAGCCACACACCTGCTCTCCAGTGAAGTTGTACATGGAAGACATGTTTTTTCCATTGTAAATGGACACCTGCACGTGAAGAAATACACATTACAGCATACCAGCAATAGCCACCTTTTTTTATTTATTGTAAAGTTTACTGTTTCAAATTTTTTACCATGCCCAGAGTTCTTGCTGCTCGTGGGACTCCTGATACAAAGTCTGAAACAAAGCAAGACACAGATAACAGTCAGGTCCCAAAGCACAGTGACTTTGCTGAAAAGAGCAGCTCATTCCTAGCACTTGATGCATTTCCCTGTGCACTGTACCATTGATTTGAAAGATCTGCTCAGCCTATTAACACAATTTTCTTACTGAAGCAAGGGGCTTACCTTCGATGCCATCACCATTGAAGTCTCCAACGGCCACTGAATAACCTGCAGAGACAAGATGAGGCTTTAAAAACCTTATTAAACCTTTCACTTTTCGCAGGTGTCTCTATGCACAGTCCTCCTCTCTTTATCTTAAAGTGCACTGGAATAAATATTGCCCTGAAGCTGCTCAGACTGTGAAGAGCTCCATGAGTGACTGTAATTCATCAGTATCCAAGAATCTGAGATCAGAAGGTGAAAATTTTAAAATTATCATCCTGGGAATTGTCCTGGTATATCCCTACTTTTTTCCTGAGCCTAGTTAGACATCCATGAAGCAAAATGATGATTTCCTGCTCCTCATTGCTTTTCTTCCAAAACATAATTCTTTAACATTTTTATTTTGTTTTGGCAGGTTATTTAGAAACAGCTGCTTTTAAATAACAATCAAACAAACAACCACCTATGTGACTAACTTTTCGCATAAAAATCATTCTTTTGCCATTCCCATATTCAGCCTGAATCACAGAGCACAGAAAATCATGGAAATATTTCCATTTATTTTGTCATCAGGTGCTTTTTGAGTCAAGCCTACGGCAAAATAATTACAATTCCATCATACATAAACTACTGCATTTTCAGGTATGTCACTCTCTTGTTATCTGTTAAATGTTGAATTAATAGTTGTGTGATTTAGATGTAAATATCAATACTGCCAGGCAGTGTTCCAGGCAGAGGTTTCTCACTTCCCACCACGTACCCAAGTAGCTGTCATCGAAGGCAGCACTGGCAGGTCTGGTTGCTAACTGGTCATCATACTTCGTACTGTAGACTTTCGAGTCGTACTTAGCCACAATCTCTGTCACCCGATCAGAAATAAGCTGGCCTAAAGAGAGAGAAAACAGCTTAAAACCACAAACAGAACGTGTGAACCCATTCACTAAAGTGACTCGTTTACAGAATGCTGCCCTCGAACGCAGCGACTCTTCCACAACACCGACCGGAAAGGAGCCAACTGCAGCAGTGCCAGGAAGGGCACAAGGGAAAATACGGATCCCACTTCAGCAAAAACGTGGGCACATATTGAATCAAAGGCACACTGCAAACAGAGCCCAATCCTACATTAAGGCAGGACTTAAAAGGCAGTGCTGAATTATCATATGCTTATGCTTGTGCAGAACTGAGCCCTTTGGGCGCTCCTCGCCCAAATATCACAACACAAGAGCCTGTTTTGGCAGACAAGAAGCCAATAAAATGAACACAAATGACATGAGCACAGTGTATTGCCACATTCCCCATTCTGACTTCATCAGCCACTAGGTGGTGACTCCATTACATCCTTTTCTTAGAGTTTAAATGAAAACTTGAATCACCAAAAAACCCCATTCAGAATGGCACTTACTTCACATACATACTCATACGTGTATGAAACGAAGGGAAAACTCCTCCAGCATCTCAGGATGTGGAATAAAAGTTTAGGATGAAAAATCTAGTTTTTAGAAGTTCACTACTGTCTTCTATTCAGAGCCAAGTGGGCTTTTTTGGTAGTAGTAAAAGAGAATAAGGTTGTTTTGGCAGATGAAGAGTCACTTTTGCCAAAAAGCAATAAAATGAATACAGGAACCTAATTTATATGATATTGTATCTGCAGTTGAGCTTCAATCATTCCATTCTGTTCATAATTTAAAACACAGGACTGGAACAAGCCTCCTGTGCTGCTGCACCTACGTGCAGGCTGGCGTGATACAGAAAATCTATTAATAAATGTTAGCAGTTACATTAAAAACCAGGCAGCAGAGTTTGGCAACTGGGTCCTAATTACAGCAGCACCCTCCTTTGAACAGAGAGCTGCAGGCAAAGGCTGAATAATCCTGAAAACAAACACCAACTGAATCCCACATGAGCAAAGTATACAGGTAATGCCAGGTAGAGGTAAAATGTGCCCCGCGGCACAAACCAATCAATACAACTGCAAAACATCTTTGTTGTCAGAGAAAAAGAATGAAATTCTCTTTTGAGGGGATCTTTCTCACTGAAAATGCACACTTTGTATGTGTGTCAAATTATTCAACATGTAGATTGTGAAACAAAATATCCTAAAGGAAACTTATCCCACTGATGAAAACAAATCCCATATTCCAGGGAATATGCGCTTAAAATTATCATGGAATTATTTAAAACACAAAGGACATTTATACTATTATTACTTCAACCTTTATCTGTGGTTGCCTTGATTATTCAGGAGATATTCTTAAGGACAAAGGAACATTTCTGTCAGTTTTCATATTGACAAAGACTCTGACAGAAGCTGGAAGAGTGTGGATAAAAATGACTAAGAGGATAAAGAGGAAAATCATAAAGGTCAACGTCTCTGTGACTTAAGTGATATATCTCACCTTGCCAATAAAAACTTCCAGGTCCTCCAAGCAGCACCCTGTCTCCCTTGGAAGGGAAAAATAAAGGAAGACAGAAAGAAAAATTAAAAACACATGAAGCACATCTAAAGCCAGACAACAGGTCCTATGTTTATGGGAAGAGATCCCATGCATGTACATCACTGTAGCTCCACTGATCACCATACATTTTCCTTTTTGAAGGAGTGACGAATTAGAAATGCATCTCGTAAAATGCTAGCCAATGATCTTCAGTGACTACTTCACCCATTTAAAATTCTAGGCAGCATTCTGTTTTTAGTGTAATAGACCCTTCTTCCCACATGAATGTATGGCAACAGGAATACAATTAGGAGAAAACTTTAAGACTGTTACATCATGTTTTTAGGTCAGCACACAAAACTAGTGCCATCTTCTGCTTCTGCCATTTTCTGTAACTTATTAGGAAAGCTTAATTCAGAATAACTGTGATGTAATTCCCCCACTCCATATTTCTTGGCACAACTGCAATTCACAAACCATTTTATGAAACTTGAACCACATTAGCTATCCCAGGGTTGGGAATTTGCTCCGTAAGTATTGAATTAGGCCATAAGCTTTGCTGAATAATTAAGCCACTTATTCAGGTTTTATTCCTAAAAACTCCTATATTCACCACTCAGAAAAATCTAGGTCAGACATTTGGAGATACACCCTGGCTTGCCCACTCTAAGGTTTTGGATTAGAGCCCGAAGTTGGTTTTAACTGGGCCTGGAGTCTGCACAGCGACCCTGAGGGTGTGTGCAAAATAACCCAAACGCTCACAGTCCTATCCTGGACTTGGCAGTTTCCTCTGGAGGAAAACCAAGAGTGGTTTTGGGCAAAGAGTGACGGGATATGACCTCATCCTGAGATGTGAGGAACCCAAAAAACGAGCCATATCACAAATAGGGCTTGCGTGGTCTTAACACGTCCTGACTCTGCTCAACAATTTCACTGTACAATATAAAAAACTATAGCACGTTCTCAGATCTGTGCAAAGTTTTATTGTGCTTGGATTTCAAAAGTAATTGAGAATTTGAAAAAAAAAAAGAACTAGAACAGGCAGGGAAAACACAGAAGTAGAAGAAACACAATGCAGTAAAAAACCCCTGTATTTCTGCTAGCTGATGAGAAAACTAAACATGATTCACAAGCACATTGTTTACCAGTTCCCTGAGTTATTATTCCTCAAGAAGTAACACTAGCTAGGCACCAATCCCATGTCTCAAAAATCCTGACTATTACAGCTGATTTCACTTGAGGACCAGCTGCAGCAGAGGGGTATGGCAAGAAGCTGGGAAAGCAGATTATTTGTTCAGGATGTGGCTCCTACAAGAGGTTAAAGTGTGCTGCTGTGAAGATGTAGGGAGAAACAGGTTTATAACAGCTCTTTGAGTGGTTTCAAGTTATTTTTTGGTTTATTTATAAATTTTGTTTGGTTGTGGATTCCCCCCCCCCCCCCGCCAGGAACAGAAACATTTAGTTTCATAATAGCTGTATTTCTAAGTGGTCTGTATCAGAAGTGTTTGTGAACTTGCAGCTGTCTGCTGACCCATAGGAAATGACAAAAAAAATCACATACCTTTGTAAAGTCAATGCTAAATCCACCTTGACAAAATCCCTGTCCATCTGCATCGATAGTTGCTACCAAAGTAAAAAAGGATGGAAAAGAAAGAGGAGAAAAATAAATAAATAAAGTATTATCAACACTCAATCAGTTGATTCTGTGGATGCTTTTCAATGGATCTTCCTGTGTAAACTTGCATTGCTAAACTGGAACCTTGGAATACTTTTCTCCTTAATCAGTATTTTCTCTTTATCAACAACTCACAACCAAATGCTGTAACAACTTCAGGGCTGGCCTAATAGACATGCAACATTAGCATGTGTTCTAGCCTAGCACAGTCAAAGCAAGCAGCAACCCCATATTCCTTTGTATTTAATCTTCAAAAGTCTTGGGGAAAATATATTTGCAATTTCTGTTCAGGAAATAAGGTATCTGGAAAAGAGAGAATAAGTTTTTCTTTTGGTATGGAATAGAAAGCTGAATTGGTTTAAAACAAAAAGAGCATACCTGGCTGAAAAAAATACTTCTATACTGAGACTCATCCCAGCAAGAATTGTTATAGCTGAATCAATTTTAGGATTATACAGCTTCAGAGTAGAAATGCTGAGCCCTCCTCAGCTGAAAGTGTGACTACTTAGCTAGTATGATTTAGTTTAATACTTACTTTTTTAACTTCTTGTTATGCTGCACCACACTGGATTTTATTCCTGCTGTTCACAAATGATTTTCAGCAAATAAAAAGTCAATCCTAGCTTCAGCATTCAAGTCTTAGGTCATAAACCTCTGAATAGTCTATCAGCCCAACTAGAGGAAATGAATGCAAAGCATTTGGAAAATAAGATTCCAAATGTTCAACAGTAAATATCATTTAAACAATGCATCACTACATGTGTATGTGCACAGGGAGATCAGAACCTATTTTTGCAAAACTTTGTCTTCTAAAATGAGCTTGCACATTAAAGTACTCGAATAACAATAAAATACTTGAGATGCATAAAAATTCTAGAGTTGGTCTTTGAAAAAGCACTTGCAACATAATTTTGCTTGAGTGATTACTACAGAATTGGTCCCCTCAACAACAGAAGTCCTCAAGTCCACTGATACTTGGACCTAAGATTTTCCTCTGGCCTACAGCAGAGAAAACAAGGTCTGCATTGTGAACCTCAACCGGAGGAGAATTCAGATGTCTGGATCTAGCTTAGGTTTTGTTCCAATTGCTATACGTGGAAGGGGGAAATAGGTGTAAAGCATCCCGCTCCAAAATGTACACAAAATGTAACATAAGAGGAATTCCAAAGAGAAAAGCCATGGAAGTGCTCTATACTTACTTGACCTGCAGGGAGCATATTCCACAAATTTCGACCCAGCAAGAAGGTAACAAGTTCCTACAGGCTCTCTCTCTTGTTTTGTTTCAGTTCTCCAGTGGTACAATGGGGCACAGGCCTAGGGAATAACACACAGCAGTGAGGAAACAAACTCCTCTTCAGAACACTGGTGGGTACCAAATAACACAATGAAATTCCAATTTTCTACAGGAAAGCAACAAAAAAACCCTGGCAGAAGTATCACGTGTTATTAGAGATTTATTCCATCAGCACCGGGGCAGAATTACCATCAGTTTGTATTTTATAAATAGCTAATTTATATCAAGAATTTTAGAAATAATGTTTTCTTAAAGCAACAGCTGTCGTGTTCATCAAGAATTTGTAACACATTTTAACTTCATCAAACTAATTTTACTACTTTCTTTAAAACTAGAAAAAAGGCTCCTACCTTTGTTTATAAAGAGTTAAGCAAAGCCTAGCTAAGAAATTCTGAAGAAGACATTTGTTGTATAATTTTTTTTGTATAATTTGTTGTATAAAGTTGATTAGTGGGATTTTGTTTAAATTCTAAGTTATCTGGATCTCTTTGCATTTTCTTCCACTGCAGTATCTCAGTACTGATGCATCTGAAGGGCACCAAAGACCTACCAGAATTTTATCGTTTTGGGATCTCACAGAGGCTCCAAACCACTGATGAGACTTAAATTCCAGCGGATCATTAGGAGCAAAGTCTCTGTTACCTACAAAGAAAATAAAATAGAAGCATAATTTCACAGGAACCTGTACAGTAAAAATGAAATAAAACCCACTAAACCATTGGTTTTGACGCATACAGAGAAAACCAGAAAACAGTAACATTGGAGAATATCACCCTTTGATAGAAACAGGCTTTTAAAAGGTTTGGTTTTGGTTTTTTTTTTTATATCAAGGGCCAAAAGCAGCTATTTTTGCACACAGAGCATTGGTACAATGCTGATTAGTTGTAAGAGCACGCAGTTTATAGCATGTTTGACAGCCACACAGTAAATACCTCATAGCTGAGATAGTTGACTTCCAAGCAGATTACAGCACTGCTCGAGAACCAGAGCCAAAGCCCCGTTAGGACTAATGCTGCTAGAAGAAATATTGCCTCAATTAAATCATGTGAGCTTTGGCTAGAGTCAGGAACGAGATCCTTCTCCTATTCCACCAAGTGATAACATCTCTATTCCGAATGTCACTGCAATGCACAAAGCAGGCAATTTGCAAGCTTAAAAGCTATGGGGAAAGAGAGCAAGTTAAAGGTGGAGTAATTTGCACTGATGTCTGTTCTGTGATGCTGGCTGGTAGAAACAAGTGGTATTTCTGCAGGTGTGAATGTTAAAAGTCATAGAATTATGTGGTGTTTCTTGTGTACTTTCATTGGCAAAATGAGGGAAATTTTGCCAGTATAATGAGAAAATCGATGTAACACTTGGAAAAACATAGCTTTTCTAAAAGTCCCCTAAATGGCTGGTTTATAGAGCCTAAAGCTACAGGAATTGATGAGGCAACAGCCACACATCACTTCCAGAGTGCCGGGGGGGATCCCCAAACCCAACCCCGCTGTGAATCAGAGACCTGTGACCACTTGAACCAAAACTTCCTTGCTTGTTTTACACCTTGTAAAGAATGCTTTGTCTGCAGAGATTGTGTTACTTCCCGTAGGAAAGCCCCCAAGAAGAAGACAAAAGAGATTTCAATCTGCCGAGTCAGCCAAAACAAGCAAGTATCTGGACTATTTTTGCTCTCAGATTAGAACTACACAGAAACCAATGCCAAGCACATTGCAACACAGAGAACTATTGTGGTTTTTTCTAATGTCATCAAAGGCAACTGAAACCCCCACCTCCTTCTGTCACCTCTCCACCATCTCTTACTGGACTGGTGCTAAAGACATGGAGGGCCTGATGATCAGCACATCTGCACAGATTTATGTACATTGAACTTTTCTACTCTCACCCTTGCACAGGCTAAAATGTAGTTTGGAGACCTGCATGTCACCTTTTAATGGTACAGAAAAACAAAACCAGATCAAGATGCTTTCCAAATAGGGAACTGTCTTTGGCACACACAAAAATCCCTGTTTTAGCACCATTTTTTCTGTTCCTTGCCTTTAACTACGAAAATCCACCCACAGGTAGTTTTGCTCAAAGGCATGACTGGGTTAGTTTCAGATGAAGCTGCCGCCCAAAGGGGCAGCAGTTCCCACTCGCTCCAGTCCACATGTTCATTCCTGCTGCCCGTGTCTCTCTTGGCACTACTCCCCTGTTCACATGGTCACAACACGAACCACCTAAGAACGAGCCCTCCTAAACAAGGATTCAGCAGGATGAGGTTCCAACCCAGCTGGCTGCACGGGGAGGGGAGTAGTGCTAACCTGCTGGGGAGAAGACAGCAACACAAGGCTGGGAACTGTATCCTTTTTGGCACCAACCGGGAGTTAAAAGTGGTTAATTCATCTTGTAACCACACCCAGGGTTGTGTAGACAGATTTGGCTTCTGCCCTGTACTTGTCCAGCTACTCTTGAATACAAAGACATGTCTCAGCTCTACTTGCCAAACACAGCTTTAAACAATGTAAAACTTGGGAATAGCTACAGAGTGGCATTTTATACTTTACTGTTGGACACTTACACAACACTATATATCTATAGCGGCAAAAATGAAAGCTGGTACAGCAGTTAGGTGGTGTAAAGCAGAATCCTGTTGTCCTAGGTACTATAAAGGTGCCTAGGACGCAAATTTCCCATTTAAGTTTAAAACAACAGGCAGGAGGTAGAAGGAAAGGTTGTGTTGCAAGAGCGAGTAAGCAGCCATTCTGCATTATCAACAACTTGATTTTATCTCGGCTGTTAATGAAATTAGCTCCTTCAAGTCTGAGCTGAACACATCAGTTGAGGCAGCATGAAGCAAAAATAAGAATAAAAAATATAATAAAAAGAAAATCAAGTACTGGTTACCGGTGCCACCTGCCCATGGTCTGTGTTGACTGCACTGGAGAAAAGGGGAGGCAGCAGAACAACCGGCACAGGCTGCCAGAACAGCTCCTCTCTGCCTTTTCCCTGTGCACTCTTGAGCTGCCAAGAAGGATCAGTGTCCAGGACAGCATCTCCCTTAGTGTTTAAGGGACAAAAATATTTTTCTACAGTATTAAAAAGCCCTGATTCAGCTCTAAATGGAGGATAATATTAGAAATCTCCATGCTTTCAGATACAACCAGAAGCTGGCATATAAAAACCCCAAATCTCCAAACCGGAAAGCAAAGGAACATGACCACAAAGATAACTGTGTGCCAAATGTAGTTTATGTGCCAGATGTCATGACTTCAGAAGCCAGCATCATCATTTCTGAAGGCCTGAACAACAAATGAAGAATTCTTACAAAATCCCACCACCCCAGAGAAAAATGTGTTCCATTAGACAATTTGGCAAAATGGATTTTATTTATTTATAGCACACTGCTATTGTAAAAATATATTGCAAGAATCTCAGTCAAATTGCCCTGTGTCAGTGCAGACACCTAACAAACCAAGATGTGCTACAAGGCTAAGATGCCTTAGATTGAGCTTCTCTTGTACTCAAAGCTTCTTTAGGTTCCGTAAGGCTAAGTGGGGGGATCTTAGGGAGAGGGCCTTGAGTTCAGCTTGAAACCAGCTGCAGCACTGGAAAGTGCATGAGGACAGAAGATCTAGATCAAGTAGAAAGTATGTACATTGGAAACATTGACAGATGTCTCAGGTAAAAAATTGATACAGGCCAAATCTGATGTTAACTCTCCATCACAGAAGAAAAGTAACCTTTTTTTACCTACACTCATTCAAAATTCTCCCCAGGAAAAACAGTGCAAATAGATAACAAGCCTTTCTCTTCAGTCCAAAGAGAAACTAATTTTATGAGGAAATCTGGAAAATACCCATTCAACAAAAATCCCCTTGCTTTAAACAAGAAACCATTTGAGTTTTTCTTCGTGACTGGGAAAAACAAACACTAAAACACTTAAATGTGAGCCCTCATTGAAGCAGTTTTAACCACAGTTAAATCTTGAGCTATACCATAAAGTAGATATATCATGGGAAGGTACAGGACTGACTTCTGCATTTCTGTGTTTTATTACCAAGAGCCCTGACTTGATTATTATTTTATCTTGGTATAAATTTTAGTGGCAATTATAGATATATAAAATTAAAAAAAAAAAAAAAAAGAAGAAACCTTCCCCCATACCCTTTAAAAAACAGTACCTACCTTAAATGAACCAAACTGTATTGCAGGTAAGATTTAAACATCTAGGGATTTATAAATGCAGACCAATGCTTTGATGTATTATAATCAGCCTTAGTACTTTAAGGGTTCTTGTAGCCTTATTGTATTTCTTATGGCCTTTTCTTGTATTTCTAAACTTTCAGAGTATCCCAAAAATACCTTACACATGTCTTTAAGCCAGTGATGTAGATTTTAATCATAGAACCACAGAATGGTTTGGGTTTGAAGGGACCTTAAATATCATCTCATTCCAACCTCTCTGTCATGGGCAGGGACACCTTTCACTAGACCAGGCTGCTCAGAGCAACACCAAACCCTACCTTGAAAAAGCCTTTAAAAGGCATTCAGACAAATATATCTAGGCAGGACAAACTATATTCTGACTAGATTTATTCAAGAAAACATTCAGAGTTTTTATACAATGCTATTTGACAGACTAAAATGCAACTGCTACAGGGACTAGTACCTGATGGGTCATTAATTCCAGGATTATGTCATTTGACCACGGGGTATTATTTCCTGTTGTAAAGGCAGCCTATGCCCTGGTCTTCCCTTTGCTCTGATTGTAGTAGGCATCACACGATGATTCTATATAATTCTTTCAATAGGGGAAAAAGGGCTGACATGTCAAGTCAGCAGTGCTGTGTCTCACCAGGTACTTTCCAGGTGGAGTGATGGGGTAGTCAGAGCAAGAAGAGAATTTAAAAAAAAAAAAAAAAAAGGTGCATTGCTGGTGGACCAATGGAACATTGTCTCTTTACTGCATTCCACAGGATTTAAATTTATAAATGAAAATCAATGTGGAGAGATGCTAAGTAGAAATCGCAGAAAAAGAAAAGAAATCCATCTTCCAAATATAATAAAAAGATCAAAAGTTTTTTCAGCGATGGATTTCTTTTAACTATCAGCTTTGGATAGTTGGCACCTTCTTTTCCCAAGGTAAATGTTATCAGTTACAGAAACAATGGAGTTACTACGAAATGGGTAAGTGGATCCAGTCGTAACCTGCAGCCCGCTTGTTTTTATGGTAATGAGCAAACTGAACTAAAACATTTTCCCCTCTTCAGCTAGACTTAACAGAGATAATCGCGAGGCAAGAGGCACAGAACTGACGAAACTTGATTCAGTGTCGCCATACTAAGAATACTTAAGAAGTTGTAAAACGTAAACAGTCACCCAATTCACAGACCTCTCGTTAAAATAAACCTCTTTGTAGCTATGCCAATTCAAAGTAAATGAAGTTGCCCTGGTAGGTAAAAGGAAACTATGCAGCTAGGCGAAAGAAAAACAAAGCTATAAAATATACAAGAGCCCTCTTTTCATAATAGGAGATCTCTACGCAGTGTAAAGTATCTTTCATCTATCATTACATCCAAAATCTGAGCGATTTCAACCTCAGTTGACGAAGCAGGAGCAAGTGAACACAAGCTTATCTTCACTTGAAACTCCCCATGCTGGGAGGCAGCTAATGCTTTAGCAACCTTGGTTTAGCCACAGTGTTTTGCAATGACTCAGGGAGACGGGAATAGAGACCTTCCCACTACTCCCCTTCCCTCTTCTGAGGTACGGATCTCGCATTTTTCCCCGGGCGGTGCTGGAACAAAAGCATCTTTTCCCTTGCCTAATATAAGCAAGCCGCCTTTTTTTTTCCAACTCGTCATACCCCTGAGATCCAGCCACACACAGATTACATCCAAAATCTGAGCGCAGGAGTCTACCTAATCACAAAAGCATGAGCATTTCTCTGCTGTCAGCTCTAACAGCATGCAGAGGAGGTTTTACACCTTCTGCCGCTCTCTTCTGCATTCAGAGCAGCACCCCGATCCCAAGGCGCGCTTCAGTTATCCAGCATAAGGATAAGGATAACAACCAAACTTCAGGGGGACTGAGATAATGAGAGATTTAGCCAGATAAAAATCAATCAATTTCACTCCCAATCAATGAAAGGTCTTCACAAGATTTATTGCTTTATTGTTGAGTAAATCGATGGCCTTTGAGATTGAAATTCCCCCATGGATTCCATGGTAATACCAATAAAGCAATCAGCCAAAAATGAAGCAGTACTTTGTTAAAGCAAGCTATTTTCAAAGAATACCGACCTATCCCACACTTCTTTATTTCGTAAGTGGAAATGATAGAGTTTTGAACAATTGCCTGTTTTGCATAAATGATCAAAATCTCCAGAAGGCAAACATAAGCTCATGGCACCCACTCCAGTCATAACTTCAACATCAGCGGATCTTACCCTGTGCAACGCTACAGCTCAAAGCTGCCCAAGGCAGTTAAAACACCCACTTCAAGCTAAATAGGTCACAGATAGATCCAGCCATGCCAAACTGGTGGTTTAGGCTTCCAAACAAAGCCTCCTATTGTCCAGAATCACCCACTTGGGGGACAGAAAAAAAACAAATCTGCAAACATAAGGAGGAACCAGGAGAGCTCTTTACAATGGTACTTCCTTTTCAAAAGCCTCCTTCTTCTCTTTCAGCACAAATCAAAATATCCAGTCTTCGAAGAATTGTATCCAAAAGCATTTAAGAACAAACAGTTTCTCTAAAATTACTTTGTTGCATCAAAACATAGGAAGGGGGAAGAGGAGGGACAGTACAGCTGTCAGTGATAAAACTTTCTCCAGGCAGAGGCGACACTGAATTCTTTTTCCAAAGTATTAAAAACACACCTACACAGAGCTCAAAACGCTTAAGATGCTCCTAGTTTTCAGTATTCAACAGCTTCTGTAAGTCTCCCCAGTCTTGAATTTTGAGATCTGCTACAGAGAATGAAAGCAGTAGGGAAAGCTTTCCCCAAGAGAAGGAATGACCACTCAGCTGCGCATCCATGGTTTACCACAGGTCTCAGAAAACAATCCATTGTCTGAACAAGCAAATCTTCCTGGGCAAAACACGAAATCTGCTCAAGAAATCTGCAATTCATTAGCATAAAAGTTCAAATTGGTTTTATGAGCATATTTTCCTTTGTAACAGTTCATAGAGCTGTCTGCATTTCATCAGATGATTCTAAATGCAGCAGCTCTGGAGGCAGTCTCAGGGCTGCACTTTCTGGTGCTGACATAAAGAGCTACAGTTTCAAGCATCTTGTACTGCAGCAGATACATTTCTCAATTAAAGTTTTCTTTAAAAAAGCAGCAGGTAATAAAATAATTTGGTTACACTTTTATGAAAAGCCATAGACACATGAGGAAATGCTATTTCTACCAGCCCACTTCCCACTATTCTTGACTGATGATGAGCTAGGACTCCAAGAAGAAAAGTAAAATAATATAAATAATTATGAAGTTTGTTTCCTTTTGGAAAACAAGCACATAGGAAACTTTTGACTCATTAATTTGCCACTTGTATAGCCTGATTAACTCCAGCTGGTTACACGGGTCTCTGAATAATGTTTTTTTTTGTTGGAATGAAAACTCAGAGTGATCCTCTAAAATTCCCTGGCCAAATAATGGAGGTATTTATCTAGGCGTCAGACAATTATCTAATTCCATGCATGCCTAACTGTAAAACACATAAGTAAAAACATAAAGATGATGCATTGATTTTCCTAAAAAGCACATTTGATCACCCCTCTGCTCACTGGTTTTGTTCTCTGGCTCAGTGAACTTTTGATCCTCCTGTTGCGCAGAAAGAGACACGTTTAATTTTATACAGAGAAAATGGACAACTACACAAAATAAATTTAACTTGGGGAATACCCTTTAACTTTTCAAGAATCTTTTTCCTGAGGAAGGCTATGGAAACACTGTTGGCAATATCCTGAGGAAGATTATGGAAACACTGTTGGCAATATCTGGTACTATCTATGAAAGGTTTGCTGTGCCAGGGTGTGAAGGCTGTGGAAATGAAAAATGGAGAGGGAGACTGATATGTCTTTAAAACAAATGGGTTTGGACCTTGGTCTCAGAGCTGATCAGAAACAGAAAATGGGCTGTGGTATTAAGTGCATTCCCTTCACGGTTTACCCACAAGAAATATGTTTTTCCTGGAAAAAGTTGCTAAGCATCTGGCAGAAGAAGCCAAGTGTTAAGCTTTTTAAGAGATGTCTCTGGTCAGTCTGGTAGAAAGGGCACAGCCAGGTGTAAAAGCAGTTTTTCCACCATTTGCTTTCCTGAATACTTTCTTCTTCACCAAATTCAGAGCATTCCCCTATTTCTATGGATTAAAACAAAAAATAAACTAAATTTTCAGTCACAACATTATCCAATGTGGAGAACAGATAAGAATGAAGATAAATATTTACCAACCTTGAGCTACAACCTGTGATTTTTGATAATTTGAATGTGCAATGTAAAACATCTTGCAAAGGGAAGGATTTATTAATACTGCTTGTGCTTATGATAATTTTGAAGAATATGCTATCTTGAGAATATAAATTTCCCTTCAGTGCTTGTCCCGAAAAAATAGGGCCTCCTACACATTCTGAAAGTCTCAAAGTTAACTGGGACACAGGGGAAAAATTTCAAGTATTTTACAAAACAATTGAATTGAAATTGTGGTAATGCTGTGTCACTTGTAGAAAGAAGTCAACATATATAAGAAACCCAATACCAGAAATTTTAGTTTTGTGAAAGAGGCATGTTCACTGCTGAATTAACAAGGTAAAGAGGAATAGGGTAAAAAAAGTGTTTAAATCAGACCTGTTTCTATCTAGACTTGCAGGTTAACGTGTTAAAATAACAGCAGCACTGCTTCAAATTTCAGTTTTGCAACGGAGGTGTGCAGGTGAGGAATCTTGCTCTGGTGCTTGGGTCCTTTTTGACATTCACCTTTATGTGCTCCTAAGAGCAGAAGCCAGCCTGAAACACTTACCTTATGACATTAGAAAGCCTTTTTAGAAGAAGTATTCAATTTCTAGCCCCATGACACAAGCACATGCAGCACAGCTATGTGCACCCCTGAACTTCAGGGCAGACGCTACCACACACGTCTGTTATGCCATTTTCACGTACTCATAACTACGTTAAATCAGAGCCAACTGATGTCACTGCTGAAAGGCTGAGAAGCCTCACAGCAAAGCTTCTTTACATTTGGGAAGTGTTAATGTGCCATACAAGCATTTTGCCTTCCAAAGCTACTGTGCATACCAGAATGTCAAGAGCAATTAGAATAATGTGCACAGAAACACGCAGACACACACGGACAGAATATTCTCCAGTGTATTTTTAGTGAGTATAACCACTGTGCTGAGGGATCCAGGACAAGGGGAGATTCCCTTCCACAAATTCTCCCTGCCCATGGCAGGGGGTTGGAACTAAATCATCTTTAAGGTCCATTTCAACCCAAACCATTTCGTAATTCCATGAAATATATTGCTGTTTTAAATGAAAAAAATATGCTGTGTAGAAACAGTGAAAGAATATTGCTTTTTTAGCCAGAGGTTTAAAAATTATAATATGTGCTTTTGTTTGATTTGCTTTTTTGTGTTACAGGCTGATGGGAAGGGCATGAGAAAGAGGGAAATACATGTAATTTCAGCATGAGAGCTACATAAATGACATTGCACAAACGGACTCCTACTGCCCAGTTCCCATCCTGACAGAGCTGAGTGGTGACCCACAGGAAGGAATAAACAAAGTAGTAAATTCTGTAGTACAGGAACTATCAGTTTAATGACTTATCACTTTCCTCCAGGGCAGCTGGGGTGAGGGTAAGTGCAAGTAAGCGAGCAATGCTGCTGTAACATCAGGGCTGGAACAACTCTTCCAAAGATTATCCTCCAGCAGCTGGTACCTTCCCTCCTGGGCTATGGAAGAGCTGTGGCATTTGATCACACAAATGAGCATGCTGCTGTGGAAATACGATGTTCAAGCCAAAAGCAAGAGCTAGAAAACAAAACCCAGCTCTGACCAGCCACTGAGCTCAGTGTGGCCTTCGTACAGATGGGGAAGAGAAATGGACCCATAAAGTTGCAGGAAAACTTAAATAAAAAACAAGGAATGCTTAAGAAGAAATAGTTCTAATTAATAGTAATAGAACAATATATAGAGAAAAAAACCTTGCCTGCTGGACCTCTGTAAAACCCTGCTCTCATATTTATTTGTGATACAAGACAAGGCGACAAACACAATACCACACAGTCAGAACAAGGCTTGCTCTTTCCTCCATTCCCTTGCCACGTTCCCAGCACAGGAACACGGCCTCTGCCCTGCTCTTACTCACTGCTTGGCCTACTCTGGCATTTCCAGCTGTGCTACCTGGCAGAAGGGAGCAGGAGCAGGAGTAGGGTCATGACTCCTGCTAATTATGGGGCATCCAACTCCACATACGGAGTTTGGCATCGACAGGCAAACACAGGAAAGCCACAAGTACAAGTGTTCTCATTATTTTCACAGGTCAGATTTCTCACTGGCTGTAAGCAATTAGAAAATAACTCTGAAGAAACACATCTAAGTAATGGTGCAGAACCTGTTTTTTTCCAGTAAATCTGGGAGGGAATAAAAAAATCTACATTTTATCGCAGGGCTAAGTAATAGCTCTGGAGTTACAAATGGTCTCGCACAAACGTTAAGCAGTGATGGATGAGCCTGGATTCCTGCAGAGGCTGCATTTAGTCATCTACAAAAAGCCCCTTTGCATCAGCATCACAAGTTGGTGGTCAGATCTTCCACTTCCCGTTTCTTCAAAGTGGGTCACGAGTCTTCCCTAAGCCCTGTTCCCTTACAAGGCAGGGGCAGGCAGGAGCAGGGGCTAACAGCGCTGGCAGTGACTGTCATCAGAATGTAGGGAATCGAGCATTGTATTATGCACAAAGAAAAAGACATTTTCTTTTTTGTCCCAGGGCATTTATTATTTTATCAAGCTGAAATACAATGCCCCTTTTCACCAGGAGAATAATTGACAAATGCATTATTCCCCCATCCATTGCCTCAAAGCTGGAATGAGTTAAAGCGTGCCTGAAAGAAATCCTCTTAAGCTGTTATGACCTGCTATTTTTACTGTTAAATTTCAAGCGATTAACATGCCTGTTCCTTAAAGGCAAATGACGAGCACAACACTGTTTGTTTGCCCAGGAGCACATACCTTAAGCACAGACACGCAGCAAAGCAGAGCAGCCTCTCTCTATCAACTCTACCTGGCACACTGAAAAGCTTCCTGCAAATGTTCACAGTATGAACTGATAAATGCTCTGCAATTCCCATTAGAAGATGTGTCTAGAGCCTACCCGTGTGGCTCATCTTTCCCCACCAGAAGTTTTTTGGCTACAATATTAACGACGATTATTAACTGGGGACATCAAGATTCTTTCTTAAAAATATCCAAACTAACAAAAAGTACACTTGTATTCTGGCAAACAATAAGCCCAGAAAACAACAATAAAAAGAAAGATAGTTATAATCTATTTTTGCTGTCTTAACACTGATGCAGATAAAAATGTCAGACTGTGCAACTTATTACAGATTTTCAGTAATCTGGCAGATATCTTCCTATAGAATGATATGAGAGAATGATAAATATGTGGAGGAATGATAATGACTTGGGGTATGTGTGTGCCATTATACACTTTTGTTTTTTGCAATGGAACTGGTAACATAGTGGTTTTCACAAAAATATATGAAGATTTCAGAAATCTGAACACCGACAACGTTTTGTGGCATACGTTCTCCACTGGACTGCACACAATTTTAAAAGGCTGCATCAATCTAACAATCTTTAGGCTGCCAAGTCAAAATACTGGCAGAGACAAGAATGAATTATAACCAACCAGACCTTCAAGGCGCAGGTGTTTCCTCTGCCCTACCACATGGGTCTTGCTAATCCCCTCCCATGACACGGGGAGGTTTTTCCACTGGCCTGAAACATGCTGTGGAAAACAGGATTCAGCACGGAGTGGCTGGAGCAGAAAAGCACATGCAGTGCGTTCTCATGACCTGTCACAGCCTGTGGAAATCACTGTGTGCACCAGAGCATGAAGAGTGACTGAAATATTTCATGTCCACATTGCTGCTGCTCGGCTCTTCTGTGCTTCAGAAACGTGTAAGGAATGCCTATGACACGAGGCACCTGAGTGCTGCTATCATAGAAGTCACAAACAATATGAAGCTACATCTGAGGGGAAAAATTTTAAAAAGGCATTTTTCCACAGTTTTTAGTTCATATTCCTGGTTTCAGCTGAAACTTCTGGGTATTTCTGCCTATACCACCTCTGCTGATATTGAAAAGTATCTGTCCTCATATGTCACATTTTTAATAGGAAGAAAACCCCTCAGGGTTCATTGGGAATTAGGTTGCCAAATGTTTTAGGATTGCGGAAAAGTACAGAGGAGAAATATAAATAGGTTAAAACACAAGAAGAATAATGTTTGCTCACTCAGGCTTTCAGCACACACCAGGGACAACAGAATTCTAAAAGAGAGGAGAGGAAAAGGAAAGCACAAGCAAGCCTTGACTAGTTGCCAGTCAAAAGCAGCCACATTCACACTGACCACGAAAAAGTCCCACAGGGACCTGAATCCCTTCTGCTTCCCCACAGCAGCATTAGAGCAGAGACATCCCATCTCCCCCACAGCAACCCACACGCTACCTGTGGCATCAAATATAATGGGCTGGCAGTTCCTGTTTGAGTTCCAGTTACATTTGAGCACCTGTCCTCCTTCTACGATGTTGTGCTGGGTAGTGTTTGCTTTTGGAGCTCCCACCAGAAGAAATGTCCTGCAGGAGAAAGAAGAAACAAAACAAAGGTTTCAACACCTAAGGCACAGCTGTTATAACTTTATGACATCTGAAGAGATAAAGGAAAAGTCTTGCCCATTCTAATCTAAATCCGACTAGCACTATTCGCAGCTACAGAAAAATTCATGAAGTTCTCTTCTCTGCATGCAAAAGCAGGAAAAAACCCCCCATTTACCAAAAAGGAGATAAAAGATACAATAAAATTAAAGTATCCAGGCCTACTTATGATTATATTTTAAATGAGATAAACATATTCAATATTCCTTTTTTTTCTTTCAGAAATATGCACATGTACAACAGAGCAGGAAATTGTGTACTGCTGAAACTTACGAAAGCCATCAGCTGGCATAATTTCTGGTTAATTTTGTGCGTAAGGGTAATTCAAGGAAGTCAGTCAAAAATGGAAACAATGTATAAACAAAGCAGGAGTGAGCTCTGAGCTCAGCATGTCCTGAACGTGATGAGTCAGCCCTGCCTGAGCGAATGCTCTTGTAAAAACACTCTCCAAGTGCCCAGCGACTCTCAGCCACAGATCTGCATGTTAATGAATCGTTACCCGAATTCATTGCACAGTCATCATTTTCTTATTAGGATCTGCGGTGCTTTTCTGCATCTCTGCTCCTACAGATGCGTTCAGTGCACTCTGAGCAGGAACTGCCACAAGACTGTGCTTGCACAGGTGGCAAAACTCAGAAGTGGCAAAGTAAGAAACAAACTGAACAACACTCTTGGCATCTTCCAGCACCTTCCAGGAACCCCAGCACCTCTGAGACCCACTTGACTCAAGCACTTGACGGAGAAAGTCAAGTTGAAGCATAAAGTCGTGTTTAGAAGACATAAAATCAAGTGGCTCCTTTCATCAGAATCAGTCTGCTCTGTCGCTTCCCTTTAGACTGCTTAAGAGAGAATGCAGCTTTCAAGAGCAAGTCTTGTCAGGCATTATGGCTCTCTAGTTTTGAAACTGGGTTAGCTGAACGAGCTGCAGGACTGGTTGGAGAGAATGTCTACAGGCAGGCAACTCCACGCTTATCAAACTTGCTCTGGTTCCCAGAGTCGTCTCCAGGCTCCTTTTCAGTAAAGAGATAAGTATAGGTATAAGCATGTAGCACCTCATCAAAGCTCAATTCGTATGAAGACCTACCAGTTTTCAACCTGTGTGAATTTTCAGAACCTTAAAAATGTCCTGGCATGGACCCTGATAGAAAATCCAGGCTAGCTGGCAATCCATTTGTTTTCCTTAGTTGCCATTCATAGACTGTCTAGATTTCTAGAACAGGAATTTGAAACACTTTAATCAACTTAAAATGAACTCTCTGGGCAGAATAGAAATGCTTAAAAATAAACATTATAATGCCAAGAAAAGAAACACATCAATTATTATAATTACAATCTATTAAACAAGAGGTAGCTTACCTCCCATTTAACTCTTGCACCACTGACTTTTGAGATGTCCCCCAAATGAAATGCTTGTCTAAAAAATTTAATCATTCTCATTCTAATTATATATTTTAAATTTTTCTCAAGCTAGTATTTGTGATGAAGTTTATACAAAGATTACAAATAAAGGAATCATTATGTGACTCCACAAAGGTTTAGTCACCTCTTTTCCCCAAACAAAAAAATGCATTTTTGTCATCATAGACCAAGCAAGAAGATTTTGTCATAGCTCTTATAATCATATGCAAATTACCCAAACACTAAAAAGTCTCCAATCCACATACCTTGGGAAAGAGGTAATAGAGGGACAACTGTATTTCCATGGGAATACACCAGCTATGCTTTGATACTGCCAATTTCCTACATCACGTAACCATCCACCCCATCCCAATGCTGGGGCAAGACTGGGAGTGTTCTGGCACCTCTGGGTGTGCCTACAGGAACAGTCCCTTTCCAGGGCTTTCCACGGCCAGCAAAGAAACTGGGGCTTCCAAGCAGGTGCATCCTGGACTACCAGATGCAACTCCTCTGAAACAGAGGGTGTATGAGAAACCCGTTTCACTCGTTACGGAGCTGCGTCCCCTCGCCCCCTAGGAAAGCTGTGCCCACTGTCAGGCACCACCCACCCCCCTGACACACCACCACCACCACTTCCACTCCTGGAATAGGACTTTCATACTGGACTTCTAAATACGTTTTAGTTTGGCATCCAGCAGGTCAAAATAGACTGAAACAGCATCTTGAGCATTCAGGAACTAATATCACGCCTTTGTTGTCAGGCTAGACAATCCAAATAGCTTCAGCCCAACTAAACTGACTTAATCTCCAGTACTCATGTACAAAACAGGTGATAAATAAAAGCTCACCAAAGCAAAAAGAAGGGTGTAGAAACCATGTGAGACTCCATATGCCCAGAGGACACTGCATACAAGTATTTCTGGCTATTTCAGGAGGCAAAATATCAGTGTCCATAGGCATAAACTGAAAATTTAACACCACTAGGGCCTGTTCCTATCAAAGTTGCATAGCTACTTGGTTCAATTAAGAACTTAAATGTAAAATAAAGCATTTAGCTTAGCAGGTACAAACAAACTTTTAGTGATGACAAAAAAACTGAGGAGAGAATTCCCTTCTAAATATACAGAAGTTTTTCATGCTGCCTGAAAACCACACTGGTTTCTTTTACAGCAGTGCACTTCGAGGTCAATAGTTCTTATAAAAATAATGGAAAGGTTCCAAATAGTGATTTCATGGAAAGCTGGGTCACATAATTCCTTATCAGAAAGCGAGGAAGAAAGTTTATAACATGCATTTACCAGTCTCTTGATAACTCTACAGCCGCACATGCTGACTCAAAAATAAAGGGTGGAACAAAAATAGAAGCTTTTTTCTTTTAGTGCCAGGACTTAGAGGATTAAGATAGCAGAGAAAGATGGGGCAACATGTGCAAGTTAAGACAGGATGGCTTCTAATATATGTAGGCAATAAAAAAATGCAAACAAGGCTAGATGATGTACTGCAGAAGGACTTGCTCAATAGCTGTACACAATTTGCTTATAAAGTTTTATAAGCTAAAGATTAAGGGGGGAGAGAGAATATCCTCTTAGCCAGGATGAAAGCCAGCAGCTTTTCCAGTTTTACAGCCCTTTCTTAAGATGGGAGAGGAGTGGGGGAAAAGTGACAAAAGCTGGCTGTTACTGTAGCCCCCACTTGAGGACCAGAGCCTGATTCATTCTGGCAACACCGAAGCTGTGCAGTTAGCGACACGAGGATTCAAAGGTCTGAAAAGCACCAGCGACTACACACTGCCTAATCTTTAATATGAAACGGGAACATATTCAGGAAGCAGACGTGGAAGGTGCTTACATGGAACTTTTCCTTCTCTGGACTCCTCAGCAGCTTGGTGACTCGCACAGACTCAGCACAATCCAAATACAGCACTCCCGCAAAGCGCACTCAGAGACAGAACAGCAGAACTTCTGCAATGCCACGGGACACAGCCTCGGGAACCAAAGTGCCATAACTACATCTTTCTACACTGTATTTATCACCACCATTATCTTCATGAGATCAGGCTAGGCAGAGAATCCCGCAGCGCAAGGTTCATGCCCCACCGGAGCCGCCAGCCGCTCGGGATGGGGTTTGGCTCCCCGGCTAGGGCGTCTCGGCCGCCAGAGCCGCCCCAGCGGGGCAGGCATGCGGAGCGGTCCCTGCTGGGGACCGCCGGGGGCAGGCGCCGGCTCCATCGCCGCTCCGGGGCCTGAGCAAAGCGCTCCCGCCGCGTCCCCTCCGAGAGCCGCCCCGGCCCGCCCGGGACCGGCGGCAGCGGCTCGGCTGCTGAGGGACCGGGGGGCTGCTCCCCATCCTCCGCCCGGCTCTCGCCCCGCGCCGGGACAACGCCGCTCGCGGCTCCGGCGCCCCGGGGAGCGGCTCGGCGGGGCAGGACGGGGCGGCGCGGGACGGGCACTTACGAGAACGGGTCGGGAGCGAAGAAGTCCACGGCGAAGCCGAAGTAGCTGCCCGCCGGGCCCGAGTAGACGGCCGGGCGCTCCACGTCCAGGTT
This sequence comes from Eulacestoma nigropectus, assembly GCA_013397775.1. Lineage (NCBI taxonomy): Eukaryota > Metazoa > Chordata > Aves > Passeriformes > Eulacestoma > Eulacestoma nigropectus. The sequence goes on along the minus strand of VZTE01003444.1, from coordinate 29,645 downwards.
GAAGGCGCTGCCCGGGGCCAGCGCGGCGCCCAGCAGGACCAGCATCATCCCCAGGCGCGCCATGGCCCGGCCCCGCGCTGCTCCGCGGGCGCGGCTCTGCCGGGACACGCCGGCCCCCGCGGAGGGGGCGGAGGGGCCGCGCGTTTCCCGCGGCGGGGCGGGGAGCGGAGCGCAGTCACTTCCCCTTTCTCGCTGGGACGGGGGCGGCAGGAAGGAGAGGCGGCATCATGTGGTGCCGGGGGCGGGCCCTGCTCCGCTCCGCGCCCGGGCCGCCGCTCTCTTCCGCCGGGAGCGGGCAGGGAGCGCCCAGCACAGCCCGGCACCGCCCGGGGCTGGCGCTGCGCCGCGGAACTCCGGCCCCGGCGCTGCCCTCGGTTCAGGCATCCCACTCATCTCCGCCCGAGCCGAAGGCTGGAAGAGGGTTAAGGAAATTCTTTCCTGTGACGGTGGTGAGGCCCTGGCACAGGTTGCCCAGAGAAGCCGTGGCTGCCCCATCCCTGGAAGTGTTCAGGGCCAGGCTGGACGGGGCTTGCAGCAACCAGGTGTGGTGGAAGGTGTTCTGGGCCATGGCAGGGGGTGGGACGAGATGGTCTTTAAGGTCCCTTCCAACCCAAACCATTGTACCATTCTGTGAAGGAGTGCTAGAAATATGAAGAGGGGGGCACATCCGTGCCTGGTCTTACCAAGTCTTTTTGGTGAAGCCTTTCTGAACAAGTCTTTCAGGAAAGCTGTTAAGCAAAGAGTGAAGGGAGTGCCAATGTGGGCCCAGCCATGGAGGGAAAAACCCCTGATTTTCAAACACACAGGCTATTAAATGGAGTAATTTTAAATCCCAGGGTCTCAGCATCTCCCCAGCCACAGGAATACCCAGCAGCAGGTGCAAGGCTGGGAAGAGCTGAATCTGCAAATCCTCCCTGATGGAGGTCTCTGTTACTGTTCCACCCCTGCACTACCCACCTGGGGGAGAAGCATCCAGTGCAGCTTCAATCTCTTCAGTTGCAGTTTGTGGCTCTTGTATCATCTCTCACTAGTAACATTTTAGTGCTATCCTCCTGGCTCAGTCAGCTGTAGGCTGCCATCAAACCCGTCCCAGCCTTGCCCTCCTCAGCTGACATCAGAGTCCGATATCTGCTCAGTACAGCAGTGTCTCAGGTAAAAGAAAACATGCTGAACACCTACAAAGAGGAAATAATTCGTATTAATTCAGAATATTAATTTGTACAACATAACAGGATTGGAGTTTATTGCCACCAAAAGTCTAAACTTTTAGCCTTGCTTTCCTCATGTGAGCATGATAAAAAGCAGCAGAACAAATCATGTTTCGAGCCCTAAATAAAAGTTAAAAATACCCCATGCATATTTAGCAAGGGACAGATTCAGTCTAACAGGAACCCTGAAAGAAAAACATTTCCACAATAAACAGAGGAAAATCCAAAGAACCACCAGCTACTCCTGTGTTCCATTCACTTGTTCTTGTCATTAATTTATTATCATTTCTTCAGGAAGCCGTCTCAGAAATTCTAAGCCTATCAAGAAAGGGAGTTCCTATACATAGACTTGATACTTGTTGCTCATTTTCCTAACTTTGCTGCCTCCTCAATAGGTTAAAAGAAACCAAACAAACCAAAACAAACAAACACAACCCCCCACATTACTTTTATTATTTACAGACTTATCTCAGAGCTTTTGTACTTACAGACCTGATCAAAGCAAAACTGCAGGTGAGTTAATAAGTTCCCAAACTCTAGTAAATAGGGCAATAAACTAAAAGAGTGGTTTATGAGTACTTTGATCAGTAAGTCAGTAACTTAGGGAAAAGGAGGATTTGTTTTCTCTACTTGATCGTATAACCTCACAACATCACACAAGCAGTGAAGGATAAGTTATTTTTAAGATATTAGAATTTTTTTACCAAATGATCAGTTTTGGTGTCTTAGGGACCGGCTGTGCAGCACTTCTGCTCGTTGTCAGCAAATTGCAAAGCCAGGCCATAGGAGTAGCTCAGACTTCACACAGAGTCAGGGGTTACTCATCCCACGGGAAGTCTTTTTTTCAAACACTTTCCTCCCTTGCCGACGACTGCCCTTCGCAGCTGTTCCGTGGCTGTCTGTCTGCTCCCAGCGCCTGGGCTGCCCAAGGTGCGGCAGCCTCTCGCTCCCCTGACTCGGCACCGGGCACCGCGCTCCGCTCCCAGGCCCTGAGTCACCAGCTGCAGGCGGGAGCGCTGCTGTCTGGCTCTCATTCAGGACACAATCGGAGTCGATCAGTCTCGGCAGCTCCAGAGCGGAGCCACAGCTCCCTATATGGCATCACAGCTCCAGCCTCCACGTGGGAAAAGAAAAGGAAGTGTACAGGCTTGGGATACACTTCTAATCAAAGCCGATTTACTGTAAATGAGGGAAAGTATTTTCTGTTGCAGGAGAGGCCGAGTGATTGATTCCATTGCTTGCATCGAGCTACCCTGACAGAATCCTGGACACAGGAGTGAAAGTCAAAACCAGACTTTGCTGTTAATGTGCAGCAGCAAACACCCTTCCAGTGAGGATGTGATTTTTCTCTCCTAGTTGGTTTAGTTCTCAGCATGACTAAATAGATAAGGAACACCCAGTGAGATCATATTACAGAATGTAAACAAGTTAATTATCTGTTTCTATATTTACTTGTTACCTGTAGCTAGCTTTCAGGTCTCAGGCTAAGATGTCCAGTGGTGAAAACCAACAACTAAAAAGTGGGCAAGACTCGGATTCCTTCTAAGACTTTTTGTCTGTATGCAAAACAGAATGCAATTATTTTGGAATTGATTGGAGTCTAAAGAACTGCTTTCCATTATCCAACAGACCAAACTAATATTTCCATTACAAGTTATTGCTCTTGTTAGTTTTCTACTCAGACAACAAGTTATTAACACACATGAATAAAACTTTGAAAGATGCAAAGCAGTTTTGTTAGACAGGTAATATTTTTTTGCTCTTCCTGAGTGTCCAGCCTGTAACATGGATAGAGTATTTCAGAATGTTTTTCCTTTGCAATAAAGTCTCCACCTCATGACATGAAAGGCAGCAGCAAGAAATGGACAAAGTGCCACAATTCAGCAGAAATTGCAAATGTGCAAACCACTGTGGTACTGCTTCAAAGGGTCAGCAAGGGCTCCTGCAGGTAAGCAATAAACTTCAGCCTCTAAGTGGATTCAGTGCTTTACAGTACCAGCAGTATGAATATCTGGAGCAAAGAAAGGATCACCACTCATTTGTTCATTGAGACCACTATTAGTCTCCCAAAAAAGCCTCCATCAGTGGGAGAGTTTTAGTAAATATTATGCTCTTGTGCCATCCAGACACTTGGACTTTTCAAGAGGCTTAGCTGCTCTGAACAGATCTTTTAAGAAGTAACTCAGTTTCTAAGGCAGCAGAAAAGGAAGTAAAAGAGAGACTTCACATATTAGTTTGTTTTAGTCAGTTTGTGCCTTTTATTTCTATTTTGTTTAATATTACCTTTGATATCCATTTTCTTGGGAAAAAGAAAACATTAACTCTGAAAACTGTGGAAGCATTATGTGGTGAAACACGAGGAAACCACCAGAGATGTTTAGGCTTGATTTGCTTTATTGCTCCTATGAGCAATTCACATCAGCCAAATCTCATTTGGTTGTTAGCAAAAGCTGTCCTTAGCCCAGGGTTATGGGGCAATGTTTTCACTAGGACAAGGGTATGGCTACATTTGTTAAACCAGCTCCTAGAACAGAGTTTGAAATTTCCCTGTTCAAAAGGAAGTGAGCTGTACCGGGGTTTTTCTCTGATTTGTTCAATACTGATAGCTGTATTACTCCAGTGTGAGTCAAAGTCTTTCTGCAATCCCCTTTTTGTGTTTTACAGAGTGCTCATTACTCACCAGGCCTTTTTTTTACATTAGGATTTCATAGCATCAAATTCACAGACAGCATTGCTTGATTTACCAAAGGATTCATATTTCTTCAGTCTGACAAAGTTGGTCATTATAAATCATATGTGACTCAGCTTTTGCTTCACAAAGCACTTCAGCAGATTACCAAGCAAATATATCCAGATGCTGCTCAGTAACACCCCCAGAGACTTAAATATTTTTAAAAGGTATTTTTAAAGAGTACTTTTACCCTAGAGAAAAGCTTTAACACAAAATAATGTAATAAGGGAGAAATGGATCAGAAAAAAACCCGAACAACAAGCTCCATAATATTCTCTGCACAATCTCTCTGAAAATGTTTTCATAATATGCATGCATATACAAGATGTAACAGAGACAAGAAGCTAAATACCACCCTGCTCTGTTAAGGAAGAGAGTGTGGGAACACACCAGCCCAGAGGGAAAAGCCTGGGAAGTCACCACACCTATCCCCAGAAGGAGCACAGCACCCTCAGATAACCACAGTGATGGAGCTCCCAGGAGAGAGCCATGGAGAGATGGGGCTCCTGGGTCTTTTGGTGGGAAGGTCTCGGGAAAGCTTTTTAGAAGGGGATGGGGAGAATTTGCTAATCTAGAGAGCGTGATGGATTTGCCTTCTACTCCTAGACTGGGAAAAGAGATGAAACATTGAAATCAACAGGCTGTGCACTTGTCTCACATGGAATATGCGTATTGTGTATGAAAGTTCTGTACTTCTGCTTCTGCAGGCCCACTGGAATGTCTGACCTGGCACAGCAGCTGCAGAGCCCATGAGCTGGAAAGCTCCAGCTCCCGTGTGAGTTACTCCTGCAGTGGTTGCTCCTTTACAGGCCAATTCCATCGCACAGAACTGCACCTTGGACCTGCACTTCTTCCTAATCCACCCTTCTGCCTGTATCCAGCAAAGCTTGTAAATGCACAACAGTCACAATTAATACAGGAGTGCTAACGTTACACTTGATTAAACAAAGAATCATCCCTCCTATCTCTTCATCACTCTCTCCTCCACTTCCTTCTTCCTTTCCAGAGGAGGTACATTGCTTGCTGGATGCCATGAATTTTAACTTTACCTTTTTACGTTCACAAAGACACTCTAGAACACGCTGCTTTTATGCAATTCTCTGAAGGTGAGGAAGAGATAATTATTCTTCCATCATCTTATTCTTAGTTACATCTTAATATCCTTCCAAAGAACCTTTTCCTTCTTTTGCCTGCCACTGTTTTCATACTATTTTAAGTACTGTCCTTTCTGCTGAGACCATCATCCGTGGCAAGCGTGCACACAGGTTTTATTTAGAAAGTGGAAGTGACTTTGTCTGGCAGAAATTCTTGTGGAACAGCATTCTGCTGGGACAAAGAGAAACAGAGCACTTCCCTGCAGACAGGATCTATAGGCACAGAAGACGAGTCACTTTCTAGTTTATTTCCATTTATGGAAAATTTCCAGATGACAAGAGGCATTTCCTAGGTTTCTTACATTCTTGACTGCTTCTGGTTATACAGAAATACCAGAGGCCACTGCTTCCTGTTGTATCCCTGAGATATTCTTATCCCTGTCTTTAGTGCAAATCATCTCATATTTAGTACAAGTATTCTTATGTACAACTTTTGAATTTTTCCCCCAAACTTTCTAGTTTGGGGGAATTTTCACCGATTTTTTCTATGATGTTTTTCATCATGCATTTTCAAAGGAATCTAACAAAGCTCAGACTCACAGAGCAGTCATGTTGGCTTTTTAATTGGTCATTCCAGGCACATAATGCCACATCTGCCTAGAAGCATCTGTCCTCTAGTGCTCCTGTATTACAGCAATGCTTCCACGTTCCTGCTGAAGGACTGGGAACAAAAACAAGTTAAAAACTTTCAAATTCCCTGGGAAAGAAATAATTCGTCAGACTGCTCTGTGCTTAGAAACAAGCTCAGACTTTAAACGCATTGAAGATTTGGATAACAAAATATTAACAGGATGCAGAGCAAGTAGGATGGAAAGGCAGTGGAGGAATAAAGTAGACACAAGTTCCTTTCTATCCAATACTCTGAATATTCTTTTACTCAAATACAAAACCACTCAAAGATGGTAATAACACAAACTGACACTGAAAGAGATATTTCCTTGCCCTTGTCTCTCAAGAAGCATTTCAAGTGTTTCAGCCCAGGCATTCCAGGCCTTAATACGCCAGCTCAGCCATCAGCTCCAGCCTCTTGCCTTCAGAAGACACCATCTTACAGAAAGCCCCAGTGCTCAAACTTCCTCTGTTTCCTATGCAGAAATGCCCCTTTCTCCCCAGAGAACCCCAACTCACCCTCACCTTGAAGCCACTGTATTTTGATCCTCTGTGTCCAAGGAATACTGTCCTGTCTGGCATTAATATTAAACCAAAGCATGTCCTTATCTATAAAACATTATACTGGTGGACTATGCCTTTGTTAAGTAACAAACGCTTCTCTCAAGGAACAACACCAAACATGGATCAATACAGAATCAGAACTTCAGCCATTCTAACAGAGGGTTTGGCCAGGGGAGTGAGAGGTGGGGGTGTTTGGTGTGGATCTGGTTTGTTTTCAAAGTTGTACTGTTTGCTTCTAAGCCATTAGCCTGCCACTGCCGGGGTCACTCCAAGAGAGTCCCAGCCGTCTGCTGCTGGTGAAAGAACTATTTTTGCATCTATCAAACAGAAGTTAATGCTGACAACGTGGTGGAAACTACAGACACTTCCATGCCCTGAATAAAGAGCACATTTAAGTTTTTCCCTTTCTGCCCTCTTGGGGGAAGATTCCTCATTCCACTTCTCCCGGCTGCCCATACACACAAAGAATGGGCAATTATTCGTGTACAGCAACTGTTGTGCAGAACTGTAACTCGGTATTTCTGTGTGGAAGGCACTGTGTGGGAACTGCTACGTACAGAACACAGACTTCTTCTATTGACAAGGAAACAACTGAAGAGCTCATGGTGTAGGGCTGACAGCACTGACACAAAGTCAGCTCTGACAACTCCCCGGTGCTTATGCAAGGAAACAGTTCCCAACAGTGAGACCCTTACAGTTTATAGGCCCCTCTGGTTTTGACTTTAGTCTGTCAGACATGTGAAGAAATAGATTTTTGCTCTATTCCTTCTGACCAGCTTTCCTAATCCTCATTGTCTCCATTTGATAAACAAACTCCTGAAGTGTTTGGAGCCACGTTAGGAAAGCACACTGCTGAGGATACCATGCCTTGCTCCAAGCCTGTGCAGGGAGCCCACAGGGAGAAGGCAGCAGCTGCCTTACACAAGGACTGCTGGGCTAGTTGATACGGATTAGAGAGGTCCGTCAGAAGAGCCTCCCTTCTGCAGTGTTTATACTCAGCAGAAGGAGAAGACAGCAAAAGAAAGTGACAAAGAATGAAGATTAAAGGTTGCTTGCCGAGAAACTCGGTTGTTACCTGATTTTAAGGAGGTATTAAGTTGCAACTACAGAATTTTTAAAGTGCAAGTCAATCAATCTTTTTCTGAAGTAGTCTACTGCTCCCAAATCAATCAACTAAACTACCTGTCAGGTCAGACATCACTAAGATTGATAGAAAACAGTGATTGAGAGCTTGCAATGGATTTGTATTACTGTGCAGAGACCAAACTACCACATCCTTTTGATCCCATCTCTGTCTCCCGTGTGTTCAGAGCGCAAGAAGGTAAACCAAGGAACAAAACAGGAATGGAGGTGGAATATGAAGAGGACAAAAGTTCTCCTAGAAGAGCAATCCTGCCAAAATGCATTGTAGAGGCCTGAGAAATGTAAGGTATAAGCTGAATTCCTGCAAGGGATGTGCTACACCCATATAATATGTTGACAGACAGTTTCATTCAAGCATGGGCCCAAGGGTGCAGCCTCCATAGAACACATTTCCCTAATGGCTGATGGTACAAAGAATATGGTTTTGCCTTGGGAACCTTCTGAAGCAATTTGCTTGCCTCTTTCCTTCAGGATTGCTTCTGCTTCTTTCCTTTTCTAAAGAAAGCTGTGATGCTTTCTTTTCCATTGTTTCTTGCTTTAATTTAGGAGTCCATCTCATTTTTGAAGTCTGAATGGGTAACTCAGGGAACATCTCTAAGTTTTAAGCCAGCCATGCTCAAATTTATGTCCAAATGTATTACAACACTCTACGTTTTCAACCACAAATATAAGATAAAGAGATTACCTCGAAGGTCTCTTTCCCTAAACACAGATGACATGCTGCTGCTGCTGTTCTATGATTGAAAGGACTGATTATTTTTGGCATTCATTTCAATAATGTGCTATGAAGGAGCCTATTGTGGTCACATATTAGGGCTGTAACATCATAAATGAATAAAACATCTTGGCCTTATTGCTAACACCAGCAACAGCTGCTCTCTTTAAAAAGACAGAGCATCCATTGAAAGGAAGAGCTAAGTGCGACAGGCGAAGCCAAGGTCACTTGTACGCCTGCAATACCAGCGTGGGGGAAAAAGAGAAGGGTCATGTGCAGGTATCACTGCACTTCAGGTGATCATAGTTCCATAAAACACACCTGGTACCGAACCAGAAGCAAAGACTTCATTCAAATGCTTCATTCATGAAGCATTTGCTTTACAAAAGATTTTGGTTATTAGAAGCCCATTTGTAGCAAAAAATCAAGTATGTCAGGAGAGAAAGCTTTTAATTTTGTAAAAAACTTGTTTCTAGCACTGAAGTACATCAAGAGATTGTGTTCTTCACAACTGAAAGACATCAGCTTCCTTTTTCACACCTCCTTTCTCTACTTAGCATCAAGTCAAAGCAAAGGCAGGCATAGGATATGACTTCCTTGAACAACACAAGCTAGTAGGAGTCATGCTCCAAACAAGATGTAGCAGAGGTGTGGAACCCCCGAGTTTCCAAAAGTTGATAAGAAAGTCAAAGGATTCAAGGGAGAAAGAGGGAATGTATTCTGAAGAGCACCACAGGCTCCATCTGGTTGAGGAAATGTTCTAGATTAAGAATTGTTGGAAGCTCCATATGAGAAGCCCTCCCAAGCAGTGCACAGGCTTGTCCTTCTCTTACCTCTTTGTTCCCCAAGTGTCTGGTTTTGGGAGTGTGATAAACAGTCTCTTGGTCTGATGCAGTGCAGCTGCTGTTACACGGGTTTTTGCAGCTCCTCTGGTCTCCCCACACCTCATTTTTCCAATTCCGTTCCAATTCTTATTCATATTATTCAGGGGATAATTTCTCCTGAGACGCTTCAGGTGAATATGTATGTGATATCTGCATATGAGAACAACCCCCTCCTCTCAGCTCAGGGCTGTAATAATTTCACTGTGAGGAAAACAAAGACCCAGCCTTGTAAGACTTTTAGTTTAGTTGCTTGATCACTCTGCAGTTTCAGTAAGTTATTACAAAGCAGCACATGGAACAGGAATAACAAATGATGTTTATGGAACTTTCAAGTGTGTTATTTGCAAGATATATAAGCTTACCAAGTACTTAAGCCTGCATTACTTACTATATTCAGGTAATTTTTAAAAGGAGCATTAGCACTGCAAAAGAATTAGAATTCAGCATTCAGAATGTCTGAGACATAATTTTTTTGACAGCTGTTATTTCATACCTAACTAAACTGTGAAAGAAAACATGAATATAAAAACACTGATTTGTATGTGTACGTTCTTTCTGTAACCAACACATTAAACAAACACAATCTATTATGACAATACTGAATTGCCAAGGTAAGTACGACTGCTTGGTCCAAAGTTTTATCAATAATAAAACCTCCTCGTGATAAAAACAGCTGGGGAGCACTTTCCATTAAGAAATGGCAACACTTCTATTACAAACAACTCATAGATAATGTAATATTTAAGGTCAGTCTTGACAGTTATTTTTTAATTTTTTTCCAGCTGTTTGTGAACAGTGTTCATTACAAAAAAAAGTGCAGAGCTCTGAGTAACAAAGCAGTGGCAAGCATAAAATTCAATCACACAGGCTTTAAAAATCTCCCGGAACTCCAATGAATTTAAAGCTAGCCAGTTTCAGCAGTTCAAGCAGTTTGTGTGTGTGACTGAAATGGCATTTTAACACACACCAGAATTTAAACCCAACAAATACTCTACTCTCACAATAGCCAATACCAGGAAGCAAAGGCATGGGTTACTGTAGCACCTTTAGCTGGTTTTATCCACACACATGTCCAGTACCAAAGGTGCTTTCAAGGCAGTGCTCCACAGGTATGTTCCCTTCAAGATTTGCTCAGGCCACACACAGCTGCATTTCTCACATACTGCTCATGTAATTTAGGAGGAAAACAAGGTGATACAAACGTGGCCAGGCTGCAAGGGCTAGAAACCAAGTTTATTGCAAAGGTGTGTCTCCCCTGGCTTATGATGCTTTACAGCCTCATCTCAACCCAGCAAGTGTCCTGAACTGAGCCTGCCTGCTCTTTTTTTCACCCATACAGACTGGGCAGTCGCTGAAATGAAGATACCATTATTTTAGGATTGAGATTCTATCTTATTTTTCCGGATGTGACTCATTCACTCTATATCAGAATAATTTCAGGAAATGTGCATCAGTAAGAACAATTTAGTGTGTCACAACCAAGTGAACTCCCTTGCATCACACTGCTCACTTCCAGAACATTAATAATTCATCTACCTCAAGCAATGCCTTGGCATTCATTTTTAATTGAGCATTTATGGACTGAAACGCTATTAGCTACAAATCCAAGGTTCTTTAAATGAGAAGATTAAGAACCTTTAGTAGGTTATATTCCAGCCCATGTGAAAGCAGAAGCAACATGTAGCAGCATATGGTTCCCCACCCTCAGAAGGCTGAATGCTACCTTGACTCCCTAAGAGCAGTCACCCCGCGTTCATGGTTGGAAATCTGGGCAGAGCAAGCCCAGCCAGGAGCTGTGCCAGAGTAAGTTGAGAGGAAAAAGAGCGAAAACCAAATAGGGACACTCAGCTATTGTTTCCTGCCCCTGTGAAGTTATCTGTCAACAACTGCTGCCTAGGAAAACCAGGTTTTCTTTAGCTAACCTATGGATGTTCAAAGGATTTCAGCGCTATGCAAGGTGACTGACTGAATGTTTCAATGACGCCTGTACAAAGGAGCTGTGCACCAAGACCAACCCTTTAGACCCAAAAGGGCACAGAGTCGCTCCCTGCCTATCCATCAATGTTTTATTAGCTGAAATTAATGCGTCACCCTGTCATTCCTCCACTGTAAAATGCAAGTAACACGAACAAAATCTTGGCAAAGATTTAACCTATTTACATCAGTGACACAGATCAGTATTATTGAGTATTACATAAAATAAACCAGCCCCTAAGACACAAAACATAGAAAGCCATTTTCATCCTTGATAATGATTAAATTACTTTTATTCCCATTTAAAATATACAACTTTGAAAAATTATGCAACATACATTCAAATGAATTGCATTCTTAAGTGTCCTGATAGCCAGGTATCCTATTGCTGGCCAGTATAACACAATAATCCATCAAGTCTGTTTATTTATGGCCACAGGAGAAAAATCTGCATAAATAAATATTTGTATCTGATAGTGCAGCTTTTCCTTAAACACTTACATTTAGAAGTCAATTTCAGTAGGCCTCTTTCTCCCAAGCACTGCTTCTTGTTCCTACAGGAAAAAATGAATTCCACAAAGATCCCAAAAAAGGCCAAAAATTCTAAGTGTGCTATTTTAGAAATAGCATTCAAGATACAAGAGTCAATTCAGCAGTGCCAGAAATAACCAGTAAAGCTAATATTACCACCCAAAAGCAGTTTGGGAAAGCTCACTAACAATGCCACAACTCTTAATGGTCTGGAAGTAGTGATTTAAGAGCTTTAGAAAAATTGATACAAAGGGTATCATCAGTACAGTGGCTGATACCACAGGTAGCATGGCAAGGAGGCACAGCCTACAGCTCCCTGGAAAAGCACCACTGCTGAGAAATCTTTAGGGCAGAATCTCAATCCCCTGGAAAAGGACACACTGACTTAAGTGCAGTCTGCAGGGTACAGCACCTGAGGCAACTTACCCCTGTACAACTTCCTGTTACTTAGAGGACACCAAAGGGATGACAGGCATGTTTTGGACTGTAACATCCCTGCTCTGCAGAGCCTGAAGTCTTCGCTAATCTACAAAAGACAGGGGGAGAGAATGAAACTGGAATAGCAGTGAGTGATGTACAGCAGGTATTACATCAGTTAATGGGTGGGCAGGGAGTAAGAACAGCAAGGGAGAAAAGCTGGCTGCTGAATTTTACACTGCATCAAGAGGAGACAAAAAAACTGTAATTGCAGGTAGCCCAAATTTAACTGAAGCCAACATCATCACTTCTGTGTCAAGACCGCAGAGAAAAACATTTACCACTCTATTAGAAAATCCAGGTCTTAACAGTTTGGTATGACATCCTAACTTAGAGAAAAATCAACACAGGTATTTTAAAGTTGATAATTTTTATTTACAGATTTATTGGCAAAACGTGGTGGGAAAGTTTAAAACATTTTAAACAGAGGGCACCGTACTGTATTGTATGAAGTATCAGTTCACAATCTTCAGTATCCAGCTGATCAAATAAAGCTAATCACCACGTAAAGAAGCATAATCTGCATCAGCTCCATTAGAATACCCTGCCTAAAAACCACTTCAGGCAGTTTCTAAATCAACACAATCACTAATAAAAATGCAGTTTTTGTGAAGAATGTATACTTGGATTTTTGTACTGTACCTGATGTCAAATTGCCCACTCGCCTATTGGCAAAGCAGTTACACTGCCTACTTTTAGTTGAAAGTTATAATCTCACTGTCTGCAGATTCAGCTGTCGGGTAATTCTGAACTACTCTGAACGTTTTACTGTGAGCATAGCCAACACTGGAGTAGATGAGATTGAAGGAAAACATTCCTGGTATATCACGTGCCCATCATATTCAGCTGCATAACCATAGACATCTTGCTTAAGAATTCTATTCAAAAAGGAGAAAAAATGTAGTCAGTTTTCACTTTGTCACATAGGTTTAATTCCTCACTGGAGCTTTTTAGTTCATTCTTCTAAATCAAGAGTGTTTAGTTCTTCTTCTAGTTCATCCAAGTCCTCTCCAGTAAAGAGATTTTCATCAACTGGAACTGCATCAATTACTCCATTTTCCAATTCCCCATCTCCATCATTATCTTCATCTAAATCATTTTGCTCGCTGTTGTTTATATCGCCACCAGAAGCTTCACTTAATTTATTATCTGAAAATAAACATAATTCTTAGGCATTTCAGTGTCACAAGTTTCTCAATCACCAATTGAATTCACAGTCCTACTAAACATGCTTTCAAATTTTGAAACTATGAAGAAGCTACTTTATTTGAAATTCATGCAGACTTACATTGGCTAAATTGCATGTACCTGGTTAATATGCAGGTCTGGATAATCAATTTCGAAAACAGGCTGGAAAAAAAAGTAACTTACCATCTTTTTCTACTGAAGTGTATGTGCTGAATCGCTCCGGACTAGCCACTGTAATACCAGTCTCCTCTACTGCCTTGGGGACATACAGGTTCAAATCTACATCATTTATGCAAACAGGGTCTTCCATCTGGAAAATAAACCAAGATGCTCTGCATGAATTACTTTTCCACAAAAATCCTCACTTCTGCAAGATTTCTACAACATTTTTCACCTTCAACAGGAACCTTCTGATAAAATATACTCTGTGGCACTATTAAATTAAGAACCAAGCTTATTAATTTCATTGTAAGGGCTCTCAAATTGAATTTTTTCAAACTTGAATGCAATTGAAATATTCCTTGATTTAATCCTGGTTTTTTACCTCATCATCATCTCCTGCTCCTTGCACATAATGGGTGTCATCTGCTTCTTCATCATCGGCATCAACCAGCTCTGGCCGGAACTCAAATACTTCACGTCCACTAATCTATTCAGAGTAAAGGAAAATTCAGAGTAAAGGAAACCTTCAGTTATCACTTCATGGAATTTATACTGTTTACAAAAAAACCCAAACAAACAAACCACAAAAAAGCAAGGAAAAGAAAATGACACACAAAATAAGCAAAGCTATTTCAGGCCAGCTACCTTATCACAAAACTTTATCTACTTGCTCTTCTTACATTAAGAATTAGACTGTAAAACTTACCACCAATGCTTTGCCAGCTTTAAAATCTGCTTTCCTCCTTTCCATATCTTGCTCAGCCTTATCAATTTTTTCTTGTCTTTTTCTTCTCTTCCATGCAATAAAACACTCTAGAGTAATTTTGGTAACATTTGGTCCTAAGGCAGCACGCTGTCAAGGAAAGAGACTGATTAATGCTAGAAACTCTTTCCAAAGGCTACAACAAATTGGAGATTTAATTACTCGTTTCCAGAAACTAATCAAAAACATTTCTTTCCACTTCTCTCGACTCTTACACTGTTAAACATGCATCATCATCATCTTAACATTTGACTCAACATGCAATTTCCCAGTTAGTGAGATGAGCTGGTACAAAAATTAATAGGAAAAGTGGAGGAGGAAATAAACAAAAGACAAGAGCTCAGTTCTGCTCAAATTGACACTGCCAAGCAATGGTGACAGAAAGAAGCAGACCAGCAACACCTTCAGAAGGCCTTGTGCTCTTGGTGCTGCTTCCTCATTAGAGTTAAGGGAGAACCAAGGAGACAGCAAGCAGGGCATGAGAAAAGCCACAAAAGCAGTTGTAATGGATAAATGAGAAATAGCAGTTAAGAAATAGAAGCCTCCTAAAAAAGGGTAAGCAACAGCTGCACTAAGTACGCAGCTATAGTTAATTCTATTCACTAGCTAATAACATGAATCTAAACAAACTCTAAAAACATCTAGTCAGTTTTTATTATAAATTAGCAAATTTTTTCCGTGTCTCTTCAGAGTAACGAAAACAACTACCACCAAAAGGTACCTGTCTGGCAACTTTACCTCTTTTTCTATTAGATCTTCTAATGAAATTTCATCTTGCTTTTCTTCCTTCTTTTTGTCTTTTTTTAATACAAAGCCTGGAGGGAGAGCATGGCGATACATACAGTTGTCTCCTCCACCTGGACAGACCCAAAACCATCCATATTTGTTGTTTTCAATAGCATCAAGGAAGTATTTGCAGACCTGTATAAAAACAATGGTTGTTAGCACCATGTTCTCTTTCCACCCCCAGCATTTTACACTCCATGTCAGAAGTTCAGCAGGTCCAAGCCAGCTGTGCTCAGAAGGAACATGTGAAACGCATTGCTACTAAAAACAGTAGACAAAGAAGTGCAACCATCTAAAACTGATGTAGTCAACAGCTTTTTCTCCCTCAATATGATCCCAGTTAAAAGAGACAAGATGACAGAAGACTGGCAACTATGCACTCCTGTAAAATCAGCAGCATGTCTCTTTCTGCTTACCAACACTGGTGCTGTTTTAAACAAAATAAATTGCATCTGCCTCACATGTTAAACCTTTCAGCTCTGGATCCTGAGGTACAGATGCCATTCTGGGACCTTTAACAAGCAATTCATAGCTTGTATTTAGCCACAGCAATGTTTAACTTTTGCAAATTTAGGCAGTATCAATAGACTTTTTACTTACTTGGTATTGAAAATGAGGTTCAATAGTCCCAAAGAATGAAAAAGGGATTAACTCTTTATGCCATTTAGTGCAAAACGAAAAAATCTTGTTGAACTTAGAGCCCAGGAATTACAAGTGACTCTCAATTCATAAATTCCAACTTAAAGGAGAAAATTTAAAAACTTATAAAGATTGTATGTCACCCAGCACATAAGTAAGTCGATATATATGGCAGTCACTGCAGTAACAGACCTCACTAATCACAATACTTGGATCTTCTAGGCAATTAGGATGCATTAGATATACTACTGAATCCTTTACCACTTCACCTCCTATCCATTTGTAATGTACACGATAAAACACTTTATGAGCTGAAAAGAGCTGTTGGGCTGTGGTTTTCTTTGTGGTTTTGTTTTTTTAAATTTTTCAATATATTACTAGAAATACTATCAGTCCAGCTGCCTACTCAGAATATTATTATAATATTCCATTCCAGATTTTTACATAATGATAAACACATCTAATGCCAGACTGCACTTAATTCCTTCTAGTACAGCTCAATTCAAAAAAAAACCAAGAAAAAAAAAAAAAGAAAAGGAGACATACTATTTGGGTTTTGGGCTTTTTCTTTTCCGCCTCACCATGCTTCTTGTTCACCACTTCTTCCAGCTTCTTCTCATCCCAGTTATCCATTGTATCTGGAAAAAGACAACAGATGGTTTCACAAAAATTTCCGAATACTAAACATTGCCAGCAAGCTGCTTTTCTGCCCAGTAACAGTTTTAACATGCAATTCTTATATTTTAAGTAGCTTATACAATGCAAAATAAATTCAGGTTCTTAAAATAATGTTTCTAAACTCTCCTATGCCACTCACAAGACAATTACCTCAAAAGCCCTAGAAATTTTAATTTTGAAATGCATAAAGTGTGTTTCAGTTAAACACTCAATAATGTGTCATTCCATCTGTACAGTACTGAGTGTGGACAAGGGAAAAGAAGAAAAACAGGACAACCGAATAAAAGAGAAGGCTGGAGGATAACATCCAGAAATACAGATAATCTAACTTGAGGATTCAAAGAGATAATACCAAATTATCTGTGTTAAGGTTAAAAGAAGGTTCCATCAAAAGAAGCAAATCACCAATGACAATATTAACAGTGAATCTGTGGGATCCCATCATATACATTTAGGATGACAGAGGCTAAAATTCAAATAAAGACTGAGACACGAGGAAATGTGAAAAAACCAAGTTCTATAAAATCTCTAATCCCTGCTAAATAAAAGTAAAATCCAGAGTACTTAGCCAACAAGTCACTTGGGGAGAGAAAGTCACAGAAAAAATTCTCAAGTATCCCTAATTCTAGAACTGTGCACATTTGGCCAAACACTAGTAGCAGTTCTGGAAGGCAACTCCGGGTGCTCATTACACTTCCTCCTTTTGCACTTCCCTTCTACAGAATTGAAGAGGGAAACAGCAACTGTAAGAAAGGCCAAGTACTGTTCAACTTGCGACTTGTATGACATAATACATGACACTGCACAACTGAAAAACCACCATTCAGTATCAGCAGGTCATACTTCTTTTTCTAGGTAAGGGCTAAAGAACACTTGAGAGCACACTTGGAAAAAGTTTCAGTGTTGTTCAGATCTTTGAACGTAGTGGGAAGGGTTGCCTTACTCACTGTCCTTCAGGATCATAACCACAATATAGAAGACTCTTAATATTAAAATTCCAGTTTCAGAATCAGAATAGCGCTGCAGTAACTCTCTACAATTATTATACCTTTTTCAAGGTCTTCATCTCTTGCATCAATGTAGACACTTCGTTTTTCACACTTCCTTTCCAATGACAAATCATGAGAAAACTTGCACTTGTCTCCTTTAGTGCACTGTCCTTGCTTGAAGAAAGCACAAACTACAGATTTGGGGTCAGCGCCTGAGTGAAGAAGTTTTTATATTTTAATACCACTTTTAAGCAAAAATTATATACTAGAAATTCTGGGAGCAATATCGACAATATGTAGGTAACAAAAATACATTTTAAAAATGAAAGTTATTTAAAGAGTTCATGATAAGTACATAATTCATGTCCTGAACATGCCAAATTTACTTTTATTGCATGGTATTTACATTAAGTATCAGAGCTGCCACTAAACTTTTTAAAGAAATATGGTGTGTCTGAGGAAATTATTAATTCGTGTATTACAATACATAAGAGAGATCATTCTGTGCAGCTTCTTCCCTATACCTGAAGCTATTTTTGCCTCCAGTACACAGTAAAGCATCTTCTGGATGTAAGCCATTCCCCAATAGATCTGCAATATACTATAATAAATTACAGTAATTTAACCCACACTCACTCAAACCACTTTTTCTTTTAATAACAGAAAGAAAATGGCTGATCAGAGACCCCAAAATAAGCAACTGTTGTTCTAGTATGAACTATCCAACCTAACTAGTTGAAGTAAAAATCATCCCACTAAAGAATTATTTGACCACTAGGAGGTCATTAGGAAAAGCAATGAAAGAAGTAGATATAAGAGTATTTATGAGACATGACTAAATCAGAAATACTTTACTTGTAATATTGATTAAGTTCTAATGTAAGATTTTAAGCTCAAGTTTTTCACATGATGCTTCACTTTCGGTTTGACCCAAAGTGATTTCAATACGTACAGCAACACCTGTTTAAAATGTAATCTAAAAATCTGAGCAATATTAGTTTTCTGAAATAACTCAAAGTCAAAAGCTACTTGATTTAGAGAAAAGTGATACAGAAAGCTGCAGATCACAAACAGAAGAGTGTCCTTTGTTGCTGATCAGTGCAACAATGAGTAAATATCAGGTTTGCTTTAAATATATGGAAATCACACTTCTTTTGTCAAAAATTATTGCACGTAAGCTCCAGAAGATTGGTAAGTAAAAACTTGGTAACATCACAAAATTTGTTTGTTCAATAACCAAGCTCAAGAGAGACCAAAACCAAGTGCTACTGCTAATTATGAGGTAGGATACAAGTAACTGGAAAGTATTTACTGTTCTGATTTGAGTACAACTCTTCTTTAAGCCAATAGTTACGATCTTTTATTCTTTCTTTGGATGTCCACACTTCCCTGGGGAGACAGGCTGTTTTAAACAAATACCATCACACACACACAAAAATCATGCCACACATCCAGAAGCACCTAATTGATGAATCAGAACACCGCCAAGTATCTTCAGCTGTGCTGACAACATCAGTGTAGCTTTTGATATTCTAATGAACTACTGACCCCAGAGGACTTACCAAAAAAATGTCAAATCGTGACTGACAAAATACTTGGCACACCAGATGGAGAAGGAAATAGTCACATCTATCTCATTAAAATATCAACTGGTGTTTTTGAAGGGTTATTTTACCTTCAGTGATAATGTAGCTATACAAATAAGAGAATGAAAATGAAGATAAATCAGTTAGTCATACCTTTGCTAATTTTCTGTGCAGCAACCACAGGCTTGAAAAGCTCATTTAATTCTTGTAATTCCTTTTTCTTATCTTCTTTCTTTAATTTCTTCTCACTTTCTGATTGAGCAGCCTATAATGACCCCAAATTAAAAGTTATAAACATAAAATCAGAATGCCAGGACCCACTTCACACGAACCGCACGGTACAATAGCCAATCACTCAAAATTAGTTCAAAAGGGCAGGAAGGAAACAACCTGTGATGCCTGGAAGGCTCAGAATTGTTGCTCTTGTGTGTGCCGCTGGTGCCCTTTACTGGCACTGACCTGTCCCACAGGAGGGACTAAATCTGCCAGAGAAGAGAGGTGCTGGCAGGTACCTTTAGTGCCACAGTGACCCCTACTGCACCTTTACAGGTAGGAAAGCCAATGGGAGGCACTGAAACCACTTGTTCTTTTGAAGTGCAACTACTCAGCGCAGCTACTTCCAGATCTGCACAAAAAAACCCCTTTTGTCTTGAGTCCCCTACATGCTGCTTAGCTCTTTTTTCTCACCTATACAGGCAGCCATTGCAGGAAATCTGTTCATAGAAGTTGGAAGTCCTTTTAGAACATTATTTCAACTTGCATCAACTCAACATATGAATGTTTCATTCCTTAAGTAGGGCTCAAAGACTGGAAAACAAGCTCATCTAGGGAAGGAAAACTCCATGTATAAGGAAAAAAAATACCTGACTCTGCCTCACCCTTCTTTGGGTAAGGCAGAACAGGTGTGTACCCATACCAAAGTGGGATGAAGATACATGAAAGAGGACATGGGAGAAACATTCTTAGATCAGATATGAAAGGAGGTTTTAGCAAGGTGGGAGTCCATCTCTTTTTCAAGGTAACAAGTGACAGGGTAAGAGGCAATGGTCTCAAGTTACCCCAGGCAACGTTTAGATGAGATTTCAGGAAAAATTTCATCACTAAAAGACTGGGTCATTGGTGGACTTGCCATCCCTGGAAGTGTTCACAAATGTGTAGATATGGCACTTGGGAACATGGTTTAGTGGTGAACAGGCAGTGCTGGATTAATGAGTGGCCTCAAAGATCTTAGAGGTCTTCTCTACCCTTAAGGATTCTGTGTTTATTTGACTCTTACCCTTATGGGAAGCTAGTGAGACTAACACCACAAACAAGTATGTGGGGTACTATTTTCTAAAATACAGTGTAATATTAAAAAAGGAGCTTTGTTCTTATGGTGAATTTGGAAAAAATACACCAAATTGTTTTAGAAAGGAATTAGCAGCTTGGCTAGTTTTCATACTAAAAGTTCATAAATGCTATCTTAAATAATATGAAGACTAACGTATGTCAACTACATAAAGTAGTACTTTAAAGAATACTTTTGTTTTTCTTCAGAGCTCTAAAAGCTTGAAGATGAAGCTTGTCTTTAAAAAACCCCAACAAACCAAAAAACCCAAACAAAACCCATCTTCCAAAATCAAAGAAACAAAAAACCCCAAAGAAACAACAACAAATCAAAAAAGGAGCAAAACAAAAAAACACCCACCACCAAAACCAAAACTTTGACAGCATTTCCATTTTCATCTCATGACATGAGGAAAACTGCTTTAAAAACTTCTTTCTCAGGGACAACCCTAACTGAAAGCTATTTTATATGGTAAGAGAGGTATAATCAGGTTTAAACATTTGGTTCTGACATCCAACAGTCAACAGTTACCAGCATTTGAGAAATAACATTATTTTAGGCTGGCTATTTTACACATTGGTATTTGTACACGTGCCACAGATCCAGGGATTTCATACACAAGTTTCAGAACTGTTTGAGTAATGCCAATGTTTTTGAAGTGACATCAAGGAGTCTTTTCCACAACAAAAAATTATTAGCTCTAATGACCCAAATATCAATTTTACTTTTCAAGTTGGGCTTGCCATGCTGGTTCATCCTTGTTATGCAAGGAATGTATCATGACATGATGAATTGAGCTAATGCAAGTGTAATTATTGTACAGGCTTATTCATAGAACAGAAAGCTGTGTAAATATTTAACAGCTTGCTTTCCTAGCACTGTAGGAATAAGAGACCTGGATCATTTCCATTAAATCCAGGCTTTCTGATTAAGTATAATGTAAACATTGCATCTCATTTTATTTCATCATATGGAAGAGCCAAGTTGCAGACAGTGGCTCAAAATTTCAGTTTTTTTGACCAAAGAGTTCACCAAATAGATGGAGACTCTATAGACTTGTGTCCATTTAAAATTGTAACAAATACTTCTGTAAGTAGGAAATGAGAATATATAGGTTTATAGTTTTATCTTCTTTCAATTCCAGTTTCAGTAACAACTATTGTTAATTTTAATTGCTTACTGTTTCTCAAATAAGGTGGGAGTTAAAGAGAAAAAAGAGAAAGAAGGTGCAACTGTACTCTGCTGACAGCCAGGATCTACAATTTAATTTCAGGTGTACCTTGAACTTAATTATGCTACTATCAGAATACTATCGAGACAAACACTCACTCTGACTAACTGAGTTTGGATGGGATGCAGTTGTTTTTTCACAACAAAAGCCAACCAAACAACAAATTAAAAACCAACAAATCCACATACTCTGTACTACCTTTACACAGGTACATAATTTACAGCTAGACAAGCTCTGCAAGACAACTGTTAAGTTAGATCTGTGCCAGTCACAGGAGGCAAGGAACAGCTCAATTCTCTTCTCCTTCAGAACACGACCATCCGTATGAACAGTGAAAGATGATTTGACTATGCAGTGGGAAAATATTCCACAATAAATGCTTACCTGACGTGGATTCTGCTGACCAAACTTAACCTGGTGAGTCACAGCCTTGATAAATTTCTGCTGCTTTGCACCTTTTTTATTCTTAAGGCCAAATGTTTTGTCCTAAACCAAGAGACAAACACAGCCATATTAATAAAAAAACCCCAACAAACCCAAAACAACAAACCCCCACCCTTGTCACTCCTCTTAGGCTTTCAGTAAAACACAGATTATTTCCTCTAGCAACACAAGCAATACAAGAAACAGCATGGACAAAAGTTAGATTCCTCATATCATCTTCAGAAGTGGCTTTTCACCACAACCTCCTACATGTGGCCCTTGTGTGAGCTCTTGTCTTTATCACCACACCTCCTCGTGCCCCAGTATCAGTGTGAGCGTGTACACACAGCGTTCTCAGGCCTCCCAAGGCAACAGGACAAGATGTTTTTGGAGACTACCCAAGGAACATCTGAGGAAAACAGGACAACTAATTAGCCATAACTACTGCTGGTTTCTCTTCTATCTACCTGAAATCACTGACTACTTCTATCTTCAGCTATTCAGATAGAAACGTGATCTATATTATACAGATGACCATTACCATGTGACATATTACTTTCTATTCTCAAGTACTGGAAGCTTTCCATTTTCTAACGGTACTAATTTGAATTTAAGTTTTTACCCTACACCAAGTCTGGACAGGTGTCTCTACTTCCTAAACTCCACTGCCAGAAGTTTCTGTTTACTGCCTAAACCAATTCTTCCTCTGTATCTTCAGCATTGTTGTTAAGAAGAAGTTTCTAAACCAAATCTATGAAAAATTTCTCACAAAAAAAAAAAAACAGCTCACTTTCACATGAGTACCTGAGGCAAAAATTATTTTTTGTAACTGAAATACCTGCATTAAAAATTTATCCACGCCTTTGATTTGAAACCAACATTTTCTTCCTTGAAGGCAAAAGTAATAGATGTTCATCCAGTGACAACAGATCAGTTCAAATACGGTTTTGGAAGCCCTAACAATCCAAAAGTACATGATAAAATAATTACAAAACAAACAGCTCCAAGTTTCCAGACTCATGCTGTTTCCACTTACATGTTCCCTCTGAACAGCAGCTTCTCTGTTACTTGGTACTAACTGGAGAAGTCAAAACAATTAGTTGGGAAAGAAAATCTATCATTTACACACTTGATTTCCACTGTAAATACAGCATGGAAAATATAATCCCTGTGTATTTGATTTATGTAATAAATTATTGTTAGCAATCGATGCAAGCTTATCCCCTTTCAGCTACATTTATTTGTAATAAAAAGCAGAATTTTTCCGGGGCAGCTGCATTCAGCAAGAACCTCAGGAACTCCAATGCCAGAAGAACACAAGACCAACTGCTCTAACCTGACCTTTCCAAAAAACACAGGAACAACTTCCTGCAGCCTTAGATTTAAAAGAGCACTCACATTACACCGGTATTTCACCTAAACAGCTGAGGAGCATCTCTCATGCCAATAAACTCAGGGAAATATTTTAATTTCTGTAACTACTCTGCTTGTACTCTCAGCATAAATTCACATACACGGCGCACACAAACACCACTCTAGGGGTCACATTGAAACAAAACCTATGGCAAAACCGAGCGAGGAACCCCCCAATCATTAAGGTGTGAAGGGAATCTCTGGAGATCATATGGTCCTACCCCCAAAAGCACAAACCTACACCCCAGCAAGCCGGACTCTGGGAATACACGGACACAAAGGACACCAGGATGAATATGAGAAAGAGCGAGGAAAAAAGACAGCAGAGCAGAGCTATCAGATCACGGTCAGCCCCAACACAGCTCGGGCCGGGCAATGTCCCGGCTGAACACCTAAAGCTGGGTCCAAGCAGTGCAGCGAAGCCGCTGCCTCCCCGGCAACAGAGAGGTTTCGGCTTTGTGATCCTTCCCTCGGCCGCTCCAGCCGGGGGCCGCAGGGAGCGGCCGGGCCCAGCGAGAGGCCGCGGCGGGAGAGCGGCGGCCTGGGCCTTCTCACCTCGATGATCTTCTCCTTCTTCTTCTGGTCCGCCTTCTTGCTGCCCCCCGCCGGCTGCTGCTGCTTCTTGGGGGGCATGGCGGGGCGGGGCGGGGCGGGGCGGCTCCCGCCGGGGCTCGGGGGCTCCGGGAAGGGCCGGGCAGGGCCGGGCAGGGCCGGGAAGGGCAGGGCCGG